>OY735225.1:405000-527500 GCA_963457665.1 Thysanoteuthis rhombus
TAAATTCGTTCAAATCCTCGCGCCATCCATACTTGTTGGCCTCGATTTCGCTTACGATCTTGGGGAATCTACGCCCATCTTTTAGTTGGAAGTATATTTATCGAAAATACCCTTCTCATTTGTCTACAGTATGTTTGTTATTTTAGATACAGAAACTAAATAATACTGAAGTATAACGACGTTTACAAATCGAAATAGAACCATTTCGATGTGAGGATTTATATAAGACATTGTATTGTAACCGCCACAGCAAAACAAAACAAAAAAAAATAATGGAATATACATATATCAATTTTTTTTCCTTATCTGAGGCAAAGAGTCCGGAAAGCGTATCAACTTTTGAATGGTTGAAGTTAAAAGCAGGGTAATTTAATCAAATCTCTGCAACTTAGATACGGTGATTTTACAACATAAGATAAAGCTCTCTTGGGGAAAAAAGTGAGTTAAGCTCCTCAAAAACTGTTGCTCTTAATACTTGAACTTCAAACCCCTCTCTCCCGATTGTCCTTTGAAAATTATAAACGACCGTCTTTTATTTTTATTTGTTTCACATTTTTTGTTAAATTTTTCATTAGCACATAAGTTTCGAGGTAACCAATTTCAGTCACTTGACAACAGAGCTTGGTAGATAAGTGATCAAATTGTGAACCTTCCGTAATATCCGAACACAAGATTAATAGGTTCAGTTGCTTCTCTTGTTCTCTACTGATAAAACCACGGCGACTAGACTAATTCCTCAGTTCAGTGAACTTTGCTTCGACGTACATAAACCTATGGCGACGTTTAGATAGAATATAAAAACTCAAAATGACTTGTAGAGATTCAAAAAAGTATAATTTTTCATCAAAAAGTAAACTGCATAATATAAATCAACGTAATAATGGAATTAGAAGCATGTCTTTTGTTTGCTCTTTATCAAAGCATCAGTTTGGCATATCAGCTGCAATGTTTTCGTCGTACCCTGACGAATTCATGGTTCGATACCTAATAATGAGTAAAAATCCGGCCATTAATTTCAATACTGCTTTAATATATGTTGTTTAATTATACTTTTCAATGAAAAATTGTACACTAGGAGCCTCTGAATGACGTTTTGTACCTTATATGCTGGTTGAATACTGCAATAGGTTTATGTCCCTCAGAGCAAAGATTTCCCTCACTTCTTCAAACATTTATTAAGAACTAAGGTGACGTGTTTATTATTAAATCGGTACTTGAGTAGAATCTTACATCACTCAACTATTGCTTCTATACTTTAAACACATATCTCAACTGATATTTTAACTTGTCTGCTGCAACTACCGAGTGCCCCGTTAGGTATCCATCGCTGTTTTTTGTTGTTTTTTTGTTGTTGTTGTTTTGTTTTTTCGCAAGATCGTTACATGATGCCATCTTCAAATACTTTAATCCGCCTCATCGATGACTAAAACGTGGCCAGAAATTTAGCACGTTTTCATCCAACAATCTAGTCAACTCATAACAAAGTTAGTGTGCAACTAATTTTTTTTCTCCAGTGCATGTGTGAAAAAATAGAAGTCATTAAGAATTGGAACTGGTTTTGTCTACGTGCCTCGAGCTAGGGGAGGAGGGCTTGAATTCACATTCCGATCAGGAATTATCATTACGGGTGCATCACGTCAGCCACTTCAGGCATCAGGAGAGAAGTGATAGAAAACGTTATTATATTTATGACGCATATTCACAGAACGAGGCACAAGGAGCGATGAAAGGATAACGAAAGAGGTCGGTTTTATTTTGACTATTCTACTCGTTGGTAGATCCTTCTGCGATCAACGCACTCAACATTGTTTCTAACACCAGAAGAATTCATGCACTGCTCTCATTTTCCCTCAATCGCTATAAAACCACACTTACTTTATGGACCTGCAATCACGTTTTTGCAAGATGGGTATATCAGATATTACTCCAACAGAATAAACCACCGCTTAACGCAAGATGAAGGTGTCTGATTCCATCATATAAACATATAAATATCAGTCACTTTTTCGTACAGATGTCTTTTCGCCTTTTACGCTATTCTGAATCAATATATAAAATGGAGGTACATTACTCGCCTCGGATGGTGTGATGGTTAGCACGTCTGCAGAAAAATCCGGGTACAATTCCCCGTATGAACGAAGAATGTGGGAAACTCTTGATTGGGACGAATTTCCCAGTGCAATCAGCAACTGATTAACCCTGAGCTCCGGGATTAGGGACTGCGAGGTAGATTAGAGTCAGTTTCAGTGAAAGCAACCTACCCAGCTATTAGGGGACGTTTCTGCAACGTTGCAAGCAGGTTGCAATTCGGTTAGGGGATATGAGACGTTATTGGTAGGTTATTATAGCATTGTAATTGAGTTTTCTTTTCTAAATACAAGCTGACCGAACATCCCAAACACTACTGTTAAGGTAATGTTACAGAGTAGTATTGCTGAAAATGCTGCACATTCTGGGAAAAACATCAAAACACTTTCTAACTTAACTATATGTATAGAAGGTATAATATTTCTTTAAATATTTCTTCGATTGAAAAATGATGATTTAGATAATGCACGTTCTTCTAATGATGGAATTTTGATTGCAGGGACGTTGTAGGGATTCTACAAAGAAACGTTTATGTGACGTGATGAGAAGTATATGTTACGTTGCAAGAACGCTGTAGTAACGTCAATTTGCTAGCTTGGTATTTGGGACTAGGAAACGTCTGGTATTAAACCTATCTTCAAAGATGTCAGACGAACATAAAAGATTAGGCTCAAACTAAAACCCCAATGACAGCACAGCAAAAACACTAATAACATTGTAAGAGGAGAGGCTCACGCATTCTGCAAAGTAGAGAAGGAAGCATTAAAAAAAATTGTCTGATGTAGACCTTCGAAGTCTGATGACATACACTATGAGCTACCGCTGTAGAGACGAAATGGATGATGATTTCAAGCCTGGAGTATTGTTAGTCAGATTGGGTAGGAGGAGTGGATAACAAAGTAGCGGAAGTTGCTAGTTAGACGGACTAGAAAACAACATCACCGGAAATCGTAGATCACTGCAAATTACGGATGGATTTAAAAAGCATACAGTAGGTTACAATGAGAAAATATCTTTTAATTTGCTATTTGATATTATTTACTGTATTTACTCGAGCACGATGTGACCTCGAATATAATGTGACCCCTATTTTTGGTACTTCAAATCAGTAATATATTCTATCTTCTTACCGCTGGAAGTTTGGAAACACAAAAACTGACTTTAGATACTATATTGTCCACTACTGAGTACACCCTACAACTTTTTATAGGAATTTAATTTTCTTGTAAACTAAAAGGGCAGGATTTTATTGTTTCTCCTGGAATATGACACAATCAAAATATTATCAGGTGTTATTAATGACCAAACTCTACAACATTGAAATTCTGTTGCCAAAAATATTTTTTCGTAAGGTTGTACTCATTTTTGGACGGCAACATAATCGTATTTTTCGTATTTAGAGGGGTCGCAAAGGATGAAGAATTGCTGAAAGCGTCAAATAAAAGGGGAAATATGGAGAGCCATGATCGCCCATTTTCTGAAGGACATGTCTCATAAAGAAAGATATTCTTTCGGGCAGAAAAAATACAATGAAATTACTACCTACCTCAATACATGCACAGAAAAATATGCACAGTCACTCGAGTGCTGATCAAACCCAATCAAAAATAAGAGTATTATTACCTGCGTCTTGATGATGAACTTTCTGGATTGCTTTGTCAACAACAGCGAATTTTGCCTCTAAGGAACGGACAGAAAAGAAACGTATTTTCTTTCAAATGCTGAATCATATTTGACGAAATTTGCCAATAGCATCAGAGTTTTGGTTGTAGATCTTACGGTCTTTTGTTTAAGAGTCACTCATCTAGCAATATCCTCACGACACAGTCATGATATTCTTGATAAAGAGATAAAAGAGAATTAAGATCAAAGACCAAAGAAGAAATCTTTAGATTTAACGATGACTAATCAGAAAAGAATCGTAACTGATACATTTCTGTTTCCACAATAAAGATTAGAATCTTAGAACAATTGTTGCTAGACTGCAAGTGTTTTATTAATAAAAGCAGTGAGGTTGGGATACATCCGGTAAAGGTTTGGTAAAGATCCACAAACCAAAATATCAAAAGTAGGTAACAAATAACACTGACTTAGGCTGCTGCTGCTACTGACGTAACAAGGAATAAATGAAAGCGGAGAACTTGATCATTTCAAACTGTATTAAATTTAATTATAAAGGATATAATTAGAAAACCGATTCTTAAACAGTTACCTTTCTAGTTATATATGAATGATTTTTCTTCATCAGTTTTTAATTAGTATGTGACGATAGTAGAGGTATGCGTTCTCTGTGTGCTCTCTGGTTGTTGTTTGTTTTGTGTATTCGCTTTTCTCCTGAAGACAATTCTAAATGTAAATGGGATAATGGGTGGTGTAGCAGCTAGGAAAACAGAATAGACGAACTGAGTTCGAATTCTGTGATTGCGTTCTTCTCTCCACTTTGTTCTGTTGCTTGACAGAGGTCTTGTCACTGGAGCACCACAGTGGTTGACGGAGAAAAGAACCCAGGTCACGTCAAGGATTGTTTTTTGTTTCTGGTACTACGTTACGTAATGTTATTTGTCAAACGATATTTGGAAAGGAAATGTTGCTCCTGTTGCTTTTTTTGATGATATGTTTGTAAAACCTGCGATTATTCGAAATATGGATCAATAAAGATCATCATCATCATCATCATCATCATCATCATTATCATCCTTTTAGCATCCGTCGTTTGACATAGACTTTCCCTAAGATTTACCAGATCTCTCTATCATTGGCGTCGTTCAGCTTGTACTTTCTGAGTATGTCTAGCTCGTAACACCATCTTACTTTCTGTTTGCCCTAATTTTGCATATGATCCATTAGTTGTTTGAAATTCTTGCAACATGACCTACCTATTGTCATTTTAGTTTTCTATTAGTTTCTATGATAGTTCGGACTCCTGTCTTTTCTCTTGTATACTGTGCTGTCTTGTGATCTCTCCAAGTGTGGTTAAGGATGATTCTCTTCTGTGTCCATTGCATGGTTCTCAGCTTGAGAGTCAATCTTTCGGTTAGATTCCATGTTTCGGCCCCATAGGTGAGTATTAGGAGGATGCATTGGTTGTAGACCCTTATTTCTTGGACAAGTGAGATTTTTTTTCTTTTGGAAAGTTGAGCTTGCTCTGCCGAAAGTTTGCCAACCTAGTGTGATTATTCGCTCGATTTCTTCTTCTGAGGATTTCACGGAGATTCTTTGTCCTAGGTAGGTCTATTTTCTTCAGCTTTGCGTTTTTTATTTTGATCGTTGTGTCCTTGTTCTCAACATATTTTTTGTAGATGACATTTATTTTGCTGAAGTTCATATGAGAAGACGAACTTTCTTGCTTGCTTCTCTCAGTTCGTCTAGCTTTATTTGGAGATCGTGAAGGTCCGTAGCAAAAAAGATGTCGTCAGCAAATCTGGGGTTACTTAGGTATCCATCGTCTATTCTGACTCTTTTGTTTTCCTTGTCTAGGTTTCGGAAGATCATCTCAGAGCAGGCTATGAAGAGTTAGAGTGAGCTGGTATCACTTTGTCTTGCTCTTTTTCTTCTTTTTTTTTTAGTTGAAAAGGCTCAGAGTCTTTATATAGCCCGATGAAGGAACTGCTGTGAGAATATTAAATTTGAGTTTAGGTTGGTTCCATCGTTCGTTTTCATTGAAAGTACATTTATTGCATTATTTGTTTATCATATATTCATTTTTTGTTACTATTTATCGTATTGAGATGGATGTATTTGCGTTTAATATTCGATGTTAACCGTAAACAGATACATTTGTGCTCATTATTGAATGTTAAATTAATCACAATGAAATATAGATATTTCCACGTAAATCATTTCTTGGGAGTTCGATCCTGACTGATTGTCCTGATATTATGAACATGGACCACATTAATCTAAGCTCGGTAAATATTGATAATCTGGTATGGATGTAAGTTTTTGGAGACCAATCTGTTTATCTGGGATAAAGGAACTAGGTCAATGCCAGTTCCAAAGGGGCATGTTTAAAAAGGATCGGACTTTTGTGGAGCAGCCTGCTATTACAGTCACGTAAAATCAATTTCGTCGGTCGAACGAAACCACAGCTTTGTATTATTTCAATTACTTCTCTTCGGTGTTGCAAATTTACGATCTCATTAATCCTAAAAAAGAAGAGTATAAAACCGATGCATCCTCCCGATAGTCACTTATGGAGCTGAAACATGGAAACTAAGCAAGAGACAAACTCACAAACTGAGAAGCATGCAATGCGCACATGATAGAATCATGCCCGACCTCAAACGGAGAGATCACAAGACATCACAGTATATAGGGAAGGAAACTTAAATGGCAATGGGCAGGCCATGTTGCAAGAATGACAGACAACCGATGGACATCACAATTCACAACATGGATCCCCAGAGATCACATGCCAAACCGAAGCCGACAGAATACAAGATGGAAAGATGAACTAGACAAATTCAGAAAATACTGGCTCTTCGACGCCTTTGATAGAGAAATATGGCGGATCCTAGGGAAGGTCTACGTCCAACGACGGACGTTAAAAGACTGATGATTATGAGATCTATTGCCAACTTGGATACTTTGTGTCTATAACTCTAGGTGAAAGATCTGTAATCTGGAGTTTTTATTTATTCATTTTTATGATATATTTCTCGCAAACAACCTCAAACTCTACACTGCAATGCCTTGTATGCTGACTAATACATAAGGCGAATATCAACTTTGTACACTCGTTAGTAGTCGAGTTATCTCGGTATATATACACACGCACGAAGGCATGCACACCAACAGGAATTTATCAAATTATAATTAGATATATCAGCGATTAATAATAAAATATGTTAACGAATTGTGAGTCAGCACTTTTGCCTTAAGTAACATTTTCGGGGTTTCGTTCATGCATGAAAACAGTTTGTGGTCTGAAAAACCAGTTGTTGACAAAGTTGACAACAAATGCTGTGTGAAAGACTAACATTGTACATATGGAAATGATAGAAACCTTTCGGCTCCGATAGAAACAAATTAATTCTGTAAAAAAAACGAAAACTTGACATTTCCCATGATCGTGTGAACATAACCCAAAAACTAAATGTCATATGAAACATTATTATAAACTGTATATTCATTCCTCACAAGTACAAGCCTGCCTTATAGCTGAGGTGGTTGCGTATTTGTCCCCAGGGCTGTAGTGTTGGGCTTGGAGTCGAGCAGTTTTGTGCACTGACTCCACAGTCATTAAGGTCCGCTACCATCTTTCCATGGAGAACTGAGCAAAAGCGTCAACAACGGTCCTTTTATATAGGAATATCAAGCTCATCATCATCATCATCATCATCATCATCATCAGTCTTTTATCGTCCGTCGTTGGATATAGACCTTCCCCAGGATCCGCCACATTTCTCCATCATGGGCGTTGCGGAACCAGTATTTTCTGTATTTGTCTAATTTATTGGATTTGTCTTGTTCGTTAGTGCTACCTAAAACAATTGTATTGCATTGAATTCCAAGTTCCAACTTTTCGCCCTTGGTGAGAAGGTCAAATCCAGAAGGGGTTAAATGCTCCGTTTGCCCTCATTCCCCCTCCCCCGCGGACACCCATACCAACAGCACTATTTACCATCGATGCCAGAGGTTAGTGTTCCGGCCAATGTGCCAACCAGCATTTCGAATGCTGATTTCTAAGACAGGCAGGTAAGCAAGCAGGCCCTCCCACTTGGAAGACAGATGCAACACACTCTGTCTACCTCTACCCGGTTATCCATTAAGCCTAGAGTGTCATCAAGCTAGGCTTAGTAAATATATCTATTCAATACTAAAAGTCTGAATCTTTCTGCATGTGACCTTTGGTCTTGGGAAACGGTGCACTCCAGCTGGAGGCATTGAACTAAAAGTATTTCATAAAATGCATTGACTTGAAGAATGCAAAAAAAAACCCGACTGATTTGCAACTTAACAATAATATTGAGAGGTCTGCGTTCGCGCTCATCACTATCTATTCTATAGTTTTTTGTTTTTTCATTTTCAATGGATAAAACTATCAAATACTAATTATACAGCTGTCTCCCTTGATCATTTATTCATCCATTTGCAAAAATGTGTGAAAAATACCGGTTTAATTCAGGTCAGATCAGATTGCACAATTTTTTCCTCCAAGGGTGGTCCAACGGGTCACATGTATGTCTCATAATTCTTTAAAAATAAGGTTCTATATAAGATAGGTGATTAACAAAATATACATATTTACTAAAATGCGCCTATTCTTTGATGATGGGTTTTGGAATGGCCATCTGTACAACTATTCGTTATGCTAAGCTTAGCGTGACAAAATACATATATATGGGCGAACTATCTATCTATCTATCTATCTATCTACTTATCTATCTATCTATCAAAGATAAGCATCTCAAAAATTTTCACGCATGGATCGACACTTTTTATCAAAAACTGTCAACCAAAATGATCGCTAAAACTATCAACATATGTTCTTTAATTTTTAAGGGGGTCTGGATGGATGGCTAGCTACGTATTTGTCGAAGGTACAGATAGGCGTTTTTAGTAATACAAAACGGAGGATAAGTAATTTATGAATTGATTAACCCTTTCTCCATATTTTCAGTTGACCACCCCAAACACGGCATACTGCCAAACGACGTTGGTCACGTGATGGTTTCTATTGTGTGACTAACCAGACCTGTATAATTATTTGTGTAGATTCTTTGTTCATCTTATCGCTGCTCTTTTATCTTCGTCGGAAGCTACTTATCCTACTTATGTAGATTTTCAACCTGAAATGATGTGATGATAACCAACAACGAAATGAAGAAAACAAGTCAAATATTTAGCATTTTGCTACTTCCATATTTATGAATAAATTTCACCAAACAAAGGATATAAAGCACAAGCGTGTTATTAAAATATGGCTTTGAGAAATGTATTCATGTATATGAAACTACTGAAATACATTCGAGCATAGAACACACAGGATCTCATTAGATCACCAGTGACCGAAAACAAGTCAAATATTGATAGTGAAATACTTCATCTCAAGATCCAAATCATTCTTTATCGTCGGCGCGCCATGTAGTTAAGATCTTTTTTTTTCATTTATGTTTATCAATTATTATGTCTCTGTGAATGATGCATATTGCATGCAATATGTAAGGGTTGTGTCAGAAGATGTGTGCATGTAAGAGTGTATCTTTATGTGTAGGTGTGTGTATGTGCAGTTGTGTGTTTGTATAGATGTTCGTGTATGTGTGTGTGTGTGTGTGTTGGGGATATGTGTGTAAAAGATCTGTGCACTCGCGTTGCTTGCAAGTTTGACGAGATTATCTTCACTATGAGAGAGATCAGATAATACATTGGGTCAACAACTGAGGCGATGTCTTTTACTTTCCAAGAAACAAAGACTGGAGCGACACCAGATTTAAAGAAATCAAAGGATGACGAAATGGAATGGCACACCATAAAGAAAACAGTAAGCGCCCCCGGATGCCATCAAAAGACCAGGGTCTGCGTCCCGTAATTACACCACTCAATATTTTCCTTTTAAAAAAATGAGTCAAATACAGGTCGCTTCGTATATTTGATTGAAATAGACATGTTTATCTGACCAGCGGTGGGAAGGAAGCTGGAGATGTCCCAAAAGGGGAAATGCTGAGGGCACTGAAAATTTTTAGAGCCACCGATGTGTGAAGGTCCCCATTTTAAACTCAATCTTGTGTCACGTTCCTCTCCCGTAGGGAGGCGAACAAATACCTATATTTGTTGTGTCTTCATTCCATAGAGTCAGTTATTTTAGGCTTTGGAATCCATCCGATTAGTTTTTGGCACATTCTGTTGTTTTTGTTTTGTTTTTTCGTACATTTAACCTACGTGAAAATAGTGTTCGTTAATCTGCTTGGTGCTATTCCTGAAACAATAGATATTATAAAAAGCAACATTAACAAATACACAGAACGCACTCTTTTCGATACGAAAACAACGGAATAGCAACGAAGAAAATAGCAAAAAATCTGAAAAAGTAAAGAGTAAAAGAGAAAAGATCTATGTAGCGGCGTTGAAGAATCCGAATCTATGTCTATCAGATTGTCCATCTGTCTGTCTTCCCTTTTCTCTCCTTCCATAATAATCACATGGGTGAACATTCAATAAAAAAGACACGAACAGCGAGTCATGTCTGCTGTTATACTTATTGATCCCTCATCGTTAAATACGTTTTGGAGGTAACCTATGCTAGTAAGCCCTGTTTAAGAAAATAAATCATATTTAGTATAAATTAATATCAATATAGTATACACATAATTCCCTATATGAAATGAAAAACTGCATGAGCGATATAGTAAGAAAGGGGGGTGTTTAATCAACACTACTGGGGTGCCATGTTGACAAAACTTTTGTTTCTAAAATCCAAGAAACGGTTATATGATAAACAATTGATGATCCAAACAAGAAACAATTTATACATTGTACCATAGCAATAGGGAATTAGACTGAGCCAGGAGTGAAAGTATGTGGAAACTTTATTTGTTGATTAATTCATAGATGAATACATTAGTGTGCTATACATGCTGCAAGAAGGGTTAACATATTCAGTAGTATGTGCATATCTTTTGGTGGTTAACATGTTTCTGAAGAAAACAAATTCAGCATCAGATATTTTACTTTGAAAGCAAAAATGGATATCAACAATGAGGATTCCTGGAACGTCATGGTAGTGAGTCCAAACATTTTTATGTTTGCGAAGAAATCTGTGATAGTTGATTAATGTATGTTCTGTATTCTTAATCGTCATTGTAAACGTTCTGAAAAGTAAAGGCTTTGAATAGTACAAGTAAAATGGACCATACATAGATGTCTCTAGGTAGGGGGTCTGAGTGACTGTGTAAAGTTCTTAACGTTAGATATGCTTAAAAGTGGGGGTATTTTTGGAGAGGGTAAGGTAAGTTTGTAACATCAATAATATGTTGGTGGGAGTCTAAATTGTATAGGTGGTGCTGATGTGAGGGTAAGAGTATAAGCATATCAAGGGGTGTTTTGGTCTGGGTATGGGTGTAGTCTAAGGTGCAGGTATGAAGATACTAAGTTAGTAAGTATAGATTAATTATGAGTGAGAGGATTATGGTGCTAGAGATCGGTGTGGTTATGGCTGTTGAGATTATTGTTGAACCCGTTACGGGAGAGATTTTTAAGTTCGTTAATCCACATATCTTTATGTAGTTCTAGAATTTTAGTCATGTCGGGAGGTGTACTTTTTACTATTCTTTCAATGATTGTGAATCTAGCGTCTGTGCTGAAATTGTGGCCGGGGGTACAGAAGTGCAGTTCTACTGGGAGTATGTTGAATTGATTGGATGATTTGATTTTATGCCCATAGTTATTAAGTCTAATGTTGAATCGCCATTCAGAATTGCCAATAAATTACAGTTTGCATTATTTCATCATAGGGATGGATGAAAGTTTTGCTTCTACAGATGGTAGATGAAGAAAGTCTTGCGAAGAGTCACCGAAGGTGTTAGTGTGCGTGTAAGGTGGTTGCAACATTGATTATTTTTCTTACTGCAGGGTTGCAGGATAGGGATGGTGTTACGTGAGACATTGTTATTTATTATATTGTTCCTGCTATTGATGTCTTTAAAGTTTTAGGGTCTGCGCTGAGCGATCATGCACAGTTCCTGAAGTATTTCTTTGAATTCTGTTTTGAATGTAAGTATATTCCATCAGTCATTAATTGTATATGACAGAGGTGGAAGTGTGCAGTGGAAAATAGTTACGAGTAGTATGCAGTGAGGTTAATTTTTGTTAAAGAGTGAGAGGGTTTCTTCTCTAGGTATTTTGGCCTTTTTGATCTAGTTATTTTTATCTTTGTGTAAATATCCTTATATATATATATATATATATATATATATTGTGCTAGAGGGTGAAACGTGTGTACAAGTGCGTTTGCGTTTGGGCGGGGACTATACATGTATGCATACAAAGTCCACGTGCTCATTTGGCTTTCCTATCATTCTTACCCCCCCCTTTTCTTCACGCACTCACACACACACACACACACACACACACATATATATATATATATATATATGTATATAGGATGCTAGGTTGGAACGGGAGACTTCTTGTCTGGCAAGTATTGGAATATTTGAAAATTTGTCTCAAGACCTTGTTGTGGTAAAACAGCATTCCTCTTGGCCTCTCTTTTTCTTTTTCTTCCCCTCTCTCACACTTTCTCTGTGGGTATATATATATATATATATATATATATATATATATATATATATATATATATATATATATATATATATATATATTTCTTCCTCACCCTCTGTATTACCTTTCCCTCTTGTCCAAATTACTTGCCCTGGTGACTCACCGACAAAATACTGGCCTATCAGTCACCTGACCCTGACTGACACGCCCGGTCAGTTAGTTCTCCACTAGACCCGGTTGCTCTTAGCGTCATACCTTATCAAACTTCTTGATTCTACAAAATCTCATAATTTGATATTTGTAACTTTGATTAGTATAATTATCTCACTAGACAATAGATAGGAAGAGTCTAAAACCAATGCACTTTTCCGATATTCAACTATGAGGCTAAAACATGGAGTCTAACCAAAAGATTGCCCCCCTCACCCTCCGTCAGAGAGCTATGCAACATGCACAGGAGATAATTAAGCTTAACATTGCGTAACCCTTTTTATAACGTCGTAACTATTTGCTCGCAAATATTTTTCCAATTTTGGCCTTTTGGATACAGTTTTCAATGTTGATGAGTCCTCTACCGCTTCTTCCCTCTTCGCATACTGTCTATCATTGTCATCCCTGTGTTGTAAAGCCTTTGGCATAGTCATAAACTTTCTCATTTGCCAGTCCATTGATTGCCTATCCCGAGAAATGGGCCTGAGTATCTTAATGCCGATACTGCTCATGTCTTTATTCTTTTGATTAGATGTCCTCTATTCAGTTTGGTCTCTAATATTTTTCTTATCTTCTCAAGGTATTATTTTCTCATTTTATCTTTCATTTCTTTCCGTTTTAATGTGTCACATTCGAGAATTCCCAGGTAGTTATATCGGTCAAGTGTGGTCAATGCTCAGAATTTTTTTTGTTGTCTACTGATTCGATTCCTTTTTACTGCTGCTAAGGGCCTTTCTTTTTCGTGTGACCATCAGTACACATTTTTCTATTCCGAACTCCAATGCCGTCGCTGTATTCTTTCACTTTATTGAACAATATTTCGAAGTCTCCGCTGTTTTGTTTTTTTTTTTTAAATTCTTTTTTGCAAATTGTTTCATGTTGTCTTTGTATATGAAGTGGTTGACTTTTCCCTTCGTTTTGGAGAGTTGGTATCTTTTGCAGTTATTCAAGATCCAATGAAAGGATTAGGTCTAAACTCAATTGCCTTTTTTGAATGTTTTTTATATTCTTTTGGTAAACCCTTTTGAAAAATTGATTAAATAAATGTATTTTCAGAATTTATTGAACAACAATAGCCATAGAAGAGGGCGAAAGGTTCTATTTTGTGAGTGTGTGCATGTTTTTTGTTGTTTGATTGTTCTAGCCATACTGTTCCGTCTATAAACCTGAAAGTTGGCATCAGTACTCCACTAAACTCCTTCTAAAAGCCTTGATCTTGATTTTTGGGAAATAACCTTTTCAAGGTCCGTACTCCGACGGGTTATACCGTCTAGATTCTCCAGAATCTGGATTTTTCAAGATTTTTTTCACTATATTTTAGATGTTTTCCAGTGGAAAACGCCTGTGATGCCATAAATGGGATTTATTCTGACCATATCTATTCTCCGATGGATTTTTTTCTTCTTCATCATCATCATCATCATCATCATCATCATCATCAGTCTTTCACTTCTCTATCATAGGCGTTGCGGAGCCAGCACTTTCTGATTTTGTCTAGCTTGTCTCTCTATCTAATATTCTGCCAGCCTCAGTTGCACATGCGATCTCGGAGGATCTATGTCGTGAGTCGTGATGTCCATCGGTTGTCCGCCATTCTTGCAACATGGCCAGCCCACTGCCATTTGAGATTTTTAATGAATTCTATGATGTCACTGTCTTTTCCCGAATGTACTGTGCTGTCTTATGGTCTTTCCATGTTAGGCCCAGCATAATTCTCTCCTATGCACGTTGCATGTTTCTCAATTTGCGGACCTGTCTCTTGGTTAGGTTCCATGTTTCAGCTCCATAAGTGACTATTGGGAGGATGCATTGGTTATACACCCTTCTCTTTAGGATTAATGGGATCTTATTATTTTGGAAGGTTGAGCTTGCTCTGCCCAAGGCTTGCCATCCTAGTGTGATTCTTCGCTTGATTTCTTCTTCTTTTGAGGTTCTCATGGAGATTCGTTGTCCTAGGTAGATGTAGTAATCTACTCCTTGATGCTACGGTTTTCCCACTATTGACTGTGATGGTGAGTTTTCATTATCATTATCACTTTAAATTCTCCTTGCATCCAGGTACATGTGAAAGCTACGATATCCAACAACTATAAATATCTATCCCCCTATTTGTTCACGCCCGTTCATCGAGTACAGCGTAATATTACTTGATAGCTGAAAATCCGCTCTACCTTTGTTTTTTCAGCTAGTTGTCAACGTTATACGGTTGAATAATCATGATCACAATTATATTAGTTACAGTTCATGCATAATGGTGTAGCTAAATATGACGCCAATTCGCAGTGAATGTATTCGATAACAAACTTTTGTGAAGGTAAGCTTGTAACTCATGCGTAGGTTGAACAATAGATAAAAAAAAACAATGTGTATTTTGATCCATTTTTCCAGAAAGCTTAGTCTAACAGTTGATTCCAAGTTATTTGATTATTCTGATACTGAAGATACTCAATTTGGTCTTAAAACCATACAAATCTGGCCTTGTGTGGCAAAAGACTATGGGGATTTTAGAGTACGGTTAGATTTCAAAAGATTACTTCTAATGCTTCTATCTAACGTGGAGACTATGACCGAGAAAATCTCAGCTCTTCCCAAGCAGCCTTTATACAGAGTGGTGCAAAAGTCGCCAAAGGTTTAAAACATCCATATATATTCAGTTTTATTGATTTTTTTTCAACAAATGAATTATTTATGAATTAATTAACATACGTACGGGAAATCGTTTCTTCCACATGCCTGCCATTTTCAACTTCGCAAATACTTGCTCTTTCAAAAACATTCTGCTTAAGATTTTGATGGATATGTCTCCTCTGCGCACGTATGCGATTTCTAGTACTTCGTACTGAACGTGGTCTCTCTGTTTGTGGGTGACCACTAACGGAATTCAATTCTCGAGAACGTACATACAAATGATCGCCGCACGTTCAAATGATGAGAAAACGCCAATTAAAATTCTATTATTTTGGCTTGTCGCTCATTTGTGCACTTTTCCATGATGAATTGATACCCAAAGGTTCCTTTATATATCTTCGGGGATAAAAAAAAAACAATGAAGAAAATAAAATAGGAAAAGTTACGATTGCTCTAAATCCCTTTGCAGCTTTTGTGCCTATACCAGTGTATTTGTAAAATCTAGAATACTTACTAACTTTGACCATAAAACCCGGCTTCCATTATTAATATTTTGGCTCTTATTTTCTTTTAGCTTAAGTCTAGTTGCTTTTCATTACAACCTCTCAAAGCGACTGTCAGCGATAGTAAGTAAACAGCACATATAGATCGTGCTATTTTATTGATGGTGTAGTGCTTTGACGAGTCGAAAAATAAATATTTAATAGGTAAAATTAAATATCTTTTCCACCATTAAACTGCAGACCAATTGATGTACCAACCTACTTATTTATACGTACTTACACAAGTATATACATCGATATTAGCATACTTACATGATCTTTGCTGAGTAATTCATTACACTCTCCCCGAAAAATCTGAAAATTACCCGAGTATTTCTTTACAACGCCCGCACACCCATAGGCAGAAAATCAAATAAAGTTATGTCATCAAGTTTATAGCATCGCAGCTGTGTAGATTCAGGCGTATCTCCGCCAAAAGACACAAAACTAACAAAGTAAGCGTCTCTTTTCGCTCGTTCGACTCGTGTGAATTCTTTCCGGTTCCCATTTGTTCGTGTTATTGCCAAACTCCTACAATGGAGTCTTGAGTTTTGATTTCATTTTCGTATGTGACAGCAATGACGGATGACAATGACCAGACCAGAAACCAGTGATGCCATGCACAAATAATAATGATGTGATGATGTACACAAATACTGATGACGAATCTATTCCCTCTTCAAAAGCTCATTTCAGGTCGACTTGTTTTGCTAAAGTTTGCAAATCCAATTTACAGGAACTACTGATAAAGGAGTTGAAATGGGACACATAGTTTTTGAATAATATTGTATGGAGAAATTAATTCTGCTTTGTTTACATTTTAGATTTTGATGAAGGAGAGAAGCTTAACCCTGATGCAGCCAAGCTTGTTACTCTCGTAGTCATTTTTTCTGAATTTCTGACTTCTTTTTCTCTATTTTATTCTCATGCTCTCTCAGAATCTCATATCGATCTCATCCTTTGCTAAACTTATTTGAGTTATTCATTGTTATACATTTTTGTTATGATTTTCCTCCATCGTAATTGTTGTTGCTTTAAAGAAAAAGAAACTAAAACAAGAACCATAAGTTCAATGATGCGTCCATCATCCGTAGTAGTAGGAGGAGGAGGAGGAGGGAAAAGGAGGAGGGAAAAGAGCAAGTAGTCTTTCTTTGAGTCAATTGATTCTCATACTTGTAAAATATTACGATATGGAAAATATTCTGTGAGTATTACAGCCAAGAAAATAGTAAATGGCCATTTTTTTGGCGTTTTAGGGGCCATTTTTGTGGGCTTTTCAATTCTTTTATGACATCAAAGCAGCTGAAGAATACATGATCGGGAAGGATGTTATTTCAAAGATGTCACACCTTCTAATGACATCACACGTCTACCTTCCTTCCGGTTGATAAATGTAATTGGAACCGATTAGAACCGACCAGAACCGACCGACCAATAAAATTAAAATGGAGACTGCTTATTCAGCAATGAAACTTCATTGAGTGAACTCGTGTGCAATGAACGAGAGAGTCATTTTTCACGTCTTGTGCAGTTTTTCGAAGGGGGGGATCGCATCACTCAGGTCTGTCATCCAACCCCGTACTTACTGGGGTCTCTTTGGTCATTCTGATATTTTTTTGGATAATTCGAGTAAAAAGATGTATGGGGGGGATAATTTCAGATAAAATGTGTATTCAAATTAAAGATGCATTCTTTGGATAATTTTAGATAAAATATCTTTTTCTTTTAGATGATTTTTGATTATTTTTGAAATGATTCGTTCTGGTACATGCACGGGCCACGATTATTCATTCATGCCATGGTCGAATGTACATATTTGCATTGGTTTACTTGCTCCTAACAAATAAGTATAAAGACGGAGTAAACAATGACTGTTATTGTGGATTCTGAATTATTGTCGAGATACTCGGGTGAAAGGAAAACAGATATTTTGACAGCCCTATAATTATTTCTATTTATTTTGCCCTAAGATGAGCCACTGACATCTAAAAAAAAAACAATAGACGCTTTATTTTTTCTCACGTCTGCCTTTCTGTACGTTTCTGTGAACAGCCATTTCTATATCTCATTTGGCTAGTATCAGTTTAAGAAATGCAATGCATTCTCGTTTTGCTGACACTCGTTCTAACGGCACCATTCAATGAGACCTGTTCTAACAGCACTTGGAATGAAAAAATTCGTACGACTATTGCTGGAGATTACTTTATAGTAGCAACACATTATAATATCAGTGCACCATTTTGTTAAAATGATTCTTGTCTGTACTTTTTGATTTCTCATTACAGGTAAACTTCGTAAAAACTGCCCTCTTTTTAACGGAAAATTCCTTATTATGGCTCTCTTAAATCCCCGAAAGTGCCGTACTTACGGGAGTGTACTGTGTTGCTGTTACTAAAGCATACCTTTCTACGACAGACTGATGAGTATTTTCACGAGGACTGAACAAGTTTCTTGAGAAGAATGGTTTTCTTAGATACCATCAACCAAAACTGTCAGTAAAACTGTCAAAATAAATTTCGTCAGCCTCTAAGAAGGTCTGTCTAACCAGCTGGCTGCCTGACTATGTGTATGTATGACACATACAAGCCTCATTAATGGAGGTACAGGGCTGAAATTTAAAATGTTTACTCCTTATTATGTCTAGAAAACAGTTCGTTATTTTTAAATAGTAGGTTTTTTTGGCAGGTTTTTAATGGCGGTTCCATTTTCAATGAGTGTTTAAGCTAAATCAGTCTCTTAGTTTTTTGTTTTTTGGTTTTTTTATGGGACTTTTTAGGAATCACCTCCCAACAAAAAGCAAGTAAAATAACTTACTCATTGATCAGCCTCTTCGGTGATTTTCTTAATGATCTCCCCTTACACAACATGCTGCCAAAGACGTTGGTTGCATGACGGTTTCTATTGGGCGACTAAATGGACCTGTTCAATTTCCTTCCTCGTCTCTCTCTCTTTCTTTCCTTCTCTCTCTCTCTCTCTCTCTCTCTCTGTACACACATATATATATATTCTCTCTTTTACATCTTTTGATATTTACCAAACTTAGCTTAAATCATACAAATAGGATAAAATGACAAGATTGTATTGCGCCAATATTCCAAATGAAAAACGTCATATCTCCGGCCATCTTTGCTTCAATGTTGTCGTATTCTTAGAAATCCGAACCGAACATTTTATTTGATCCACGGTGGTTGAATAACCCAAGAATTAAACTCACAACCATTAGGTAAACTGCCACACTTCATTATGATGATTATTATCGACCGCCTTTTAACAATCATCATTGGACATAGACCTCTCCGAAGAATCGCCGGGCCTCTTGATAGTGGGCTTTGCGTCAACAATATTGCCTGAACCAGTTTATCAGTCACACCGTCTTGTTTTCTGTTGGCCACAATTTTGTATATGATCTCTGGGCATCCACGCTGTGAGCTGTAATCTCGAGCAATTGTATTGCAACATGATCAGCTCACTGCCATTTGAGTTTTTAATTGGATTCTGTGATATCTCTGACTTCCGTTTTTTCCTTTAATATACTGTCCTGTCTTGTGATCTTTGGTCCAAAATCGTGCTCCACATCGGTCTCTCCATTGCTCAACTGATAAAATCTTTTAAAATGAAACATTTCTGAAGAAGAGAAAGTCATATTGATTTGAAACACATCAAAATACGTTAGAAAAATACATTTTCCTACAAAAATATACCAGTTCACTAAACCAAATCTTTACCAATGAAACTTGTGCTTGCTCAGTGACCAGTTCTCAACAACAGTATTTGTGTGGACGATTGAATCATGCAAATGTTTGAAAAACTCTGTGTATAAGAGAAAAATCAAATTTTGTTTGATCTTTCATATTAGATTATTAAAACTCCGTATAATGATTTGATGCACGAAACTGCCGACAAGCTGTGGTGCCCCCTCTCTTCTGGTGCCCTAAGCACGTACTTATTTTGCTCGATGGTTGATCCATGTCTCCCCATTTATTGAATAAAGGAATCAGTTCGAAATTCTGAGGACATAACAGGATTCGACAGACACCTGAAGAAGACCGGAGAGTAAAACTGCTGAAACTTTGCAGCTGTAGCATACAAGATGAGGACAGCATTTTTTCTGAATGCATTGATCAAGTTCCAAGCAATGGGAAAAAACGGGGCTGGTGATGAAAATCACCCATCCTCATTCCTGTGCTAAGCTTTAATCAACTCATTTAATAAGAAATATCTGAAACATTTAAATTGTATTCAACGAATTCATTCATTATTTTGTTTGTACATTTTGCTTCATTTCACAAATGTCTGGTTTATGTCGAGCCTAACATAGAAATGAAATACTTTCATACTTGATACGGTGTTATTGTAAGGTATTTGTCCAAGAGGCGAAGTCTTCCAGGTGTGACGTCGAACATATACATTTGAATCATTCATAAGTTGCATAAACACATTTTATCATTTGGTATCAATGGACTGGACGATCTATGTAGGCAGATTTGTTTAATAAAAGCTGATAAAATAAATTGTTTGTGCAATTACAGTCATGTCGTGCCTATTCCGGTGTGCACTAATATAAACACACCTACAAACACTTCTGATGGAATCGTGACTACATTTTCAAGTTCTATTCCATTATCGATTGGGTGTCGCAACTAAATCTTAAGTGTGCTGTGTAAATTTTTCCCAACTATGCAAACATGCATTTCAAACGTATTTAGTATAGGAATTATGTCTGCCCCGTTCCTGCCACAGTTACCAGTCCAGTGGTATTATCGCTAGATTTCCTAAGATATGACTCTTCTTAGATGTGCACATCTATTGGAGCGATAGCTGTCACTGACTGACAATCTGATAAATTAACATAGCTAACGCCTCAAGCCATCTCTACAAAGTATTCCCCCATTCCTATCAATCTGATAACCCTTAAGTATCCGTAGTCGCTCAAGATTCACTTTAAAATCAGGTATTTCAACTGAATAGAGGCAAGTTTCATTTATAGGTTTATTCCTGTTAGTTTATAAAGATAAAATGTAATTTTAGGAAGGTGTTATTTTCATACATAGTAAATTCATTATCGTTATAAAAGTGCAAGGAAGAGGACACGTGTTCAAATAGTGCATCTATGGTCTGAATTTCAGACTTGTTTAAAAAGTAACAGATGCAAGCGAAGAGTGATGAGTACGTTTACTAGTATGCTTATATAAAAGATTATTCCATTGACTACTGACTGATATATTTCTGTTTAATTCATTACATTTTTCCAGTTGGTTTGTCGCTTAAGTCAAATATATTTCCTAGTTTGCCGTCACACAAAGTTTTGCAACCAAAGCTTTCTTCCAACTTAGGAATAGAGCACTCTGGTGGATGGGGAATTATGTGTGAGTGAATATATCGCTTAAATTCAAACTTACTGACTGTCCAGTTCTGCATAGGGCAGATATAGATGATCAGGTTTCGATCCTACCTCGTGGTACTGGATGGGGTAATGGATAGTCTATAGCCACACTGAAGAGTTGTAATACACACAATCATTTAATCATATATGTATATTTTTAATTGTTCATTCTATAAGTTGTCTATGGTGGGCGATACATTGAACGTGTCATGATGGGAGATCATTTTTCATTTGCATAGGCAACTCTCTCCCTCTCTCTCTCTCTCTCTCTCTCTCTCTCTCAGCCCACGCCTCTGCCTATCAATTCTCTTGGTCAAATTCTATATCTTTGGTAAGTAACTCTCAATTTATGCAACGCTCCCTTTCTCTTGCTTTCTTTCTACATTCCTTTCTTTCTTTCTCTCACCCAATCACTCTTTTGTCTCTCACTCACTCACTCCCCTTCCCCTGCATCATTCAATGGTGGGTTTGCCACATATTAGTATCAATGAGGTAAAAACAGAAAGAATAACCTAATAAACACGAATTTATTTACACTGAATCGGTCACGTAAACGGAAACAGTGGATTTCAACCAGCGAACAATGTGATTGACTTCGCCTTGAATGGTGCTCAGACGTGGGGGACAAGATAGGTGGGGGACTGGGGGACAGGTTTTGTCGGGCTATGTTTATCAATTGACTCTTTCTCGAAAAGATTACGCGCAAAAAGAGTTTGTACAAGCATAGACGGTAGCAATCGGATCCAAGGAAGTCCAGACACCACGGAAACGAATGAAAAATATGCAAACGATATACACAGTGAGTCAGTCTACTGTTTCTGTGAAACATTGATGACTCACTGACAAGTATTCACTCATAACCTTTTCGAGGTTTTAAGGCGTTTTTTATCACCCTGTTCCATCTCCTTACGGTCCACCTAATGCCTGTTTGTTCGTCAGTCTGCCATTGCATAACTTAAAGTAGACGAGAGCTGTAGCCACCGAATTCTCTGTGATTACAAAAGGGACCCCAAAGCATGTTTATATCAAATTAGTTATCGAAAGGTCCAGAAGGTAAATAGTGTGGGCTCCGCATTCGTGTTCACCCTGATCATTTCAACTGTATATTCACAATTAAATCAATTAATGCCTTGTGCATTGAAATTGCTGATACCCATTTTTAGCCATGGTATGTTTTAATTTGTAGCATCTTCACGTGTCCTCTGGCTGCAAAGCTTAGGGACAGTTGTATCATTCTATCAGGGCAGACGCTGCACTTACAGTCATGGTCGATGGCGTATAGACCTAAGGTTATCCCGTTATATTCCCAGTAGATCATCACATGTTTCTCTGTAGGATAGTATCTATTTTAGCCTTTCCGAATGTGGCAGGTGATTGATGTCTTTCGCGTTGAAGTGGCTGATATCCATTTTTAGCCATGGACAGTTCTCTGGTGTGAAATCCATGTCGTCTGTTACAGAACCATAGCCATTTTCTTCCTACATTTAGATGAACGAGGATATAGATATAACATAAGTAAGGTAAAATACGACAGTATCATTATTTCAAAAAAATGATGTGTCCTGTTGTCTGTTGCATGTTTTAATCAAAGTTTCTATTGCTCTACTGTATCTGCATATTTCATAATCATCAAACTGTTAGCGTCTGTCATTGGACATAGACCTTCCCCAAGATTTGACCTCTCTATAATGGGCATCGCAAAGCCAGTAGTTTCTGATTTTATCCAGCTCATGACGCCATCTTACTTTCTGTCGGCCACGATTTCGCGTGTGAGTCGTGATGCCCAGCGGTTGTCTGGCATTCTAGCAACATGCCCAGCCCATTGCCATTCAACTTGTCTAACTGTTTCTATGACATCGTGGACCCCACAGTCTTTTCTCTAATATACTGTGCTATCTTATGATCTCTCCATATGAGGTTGAGCGAGATTCTTTCATGTGCCCGTTGCAAGGTTCTTAGTTTTAAGGTCATTCGTTTGGTTAGGGTCCATGCTTCAGCTCCGTAGGTGACTATAGGTAGTATGAATCGGTTGTATACCCTTATTTTTAGGACTAGTAGGATTTGTATATCTGCATGCCTTTGACCTCATCAAATTATCGCCTACTGAACCGAAAGTTGAACTCAGGTCAGCTATCGCAAAGTGTTGCCGATCAGTATTTTTAATCACAGATCAAGATGTTTAATACTCACGTCGCTACTAAATCGCAACAGAAAAGTCAATCTTCTAGGTATAACAAACGTACAATCAAAAACAAGCTATTTATTCTGATACAAAACTATTTGTTAGCAATTCTCCAATCCAATATTTATTTATCGAAATTGTATTAATACGTTGTAGTTTTCCATCTCCATGAGGCAAGAATGATTCAAAAGCATCTGAATCTTCTTGAAAATTATGTAAAAATATGAAACTAGGCATTATTAACCATCCAGAATTTTTGTGATGATACAAAAAGGTCGCAATTTTTATTTGAAAAAACAAATAGTTAAAAAGGAAGTAACGTTAAATTCTTTCTTCCCTTCCAACTGGCTACGACATTCCTATCGCTATGATTGTGTATCCGACACGGTCCCAGATGTTTTCAACGTCGCGAGAACACTCATGTCGACATTAGATCGCCGATATATTCATTACCGATTGGACTAAAAGAATCGGTGATCTGATGGAATTCAATTGGCTACCGATCGTAAGTGCAACCTAAGCTTAGCTTAATTCTCCAAAGTATGAATCTCAACGAGTACCTCATTTCGTGGTCCTGTGCTAGACAAAAGTTGGCATATATCAGCACATGTGTGTAGGTGTGCAGATACATTTACCATTACACGTGTGATGAAACGTTTTATATACGTCTGCCCACTTCTCCCACACACCAGCTCCTACAATCCTCAAGGACATGAAACCTTTCCTACGGTAGGGGAAGGGGAGCCCGAATATCATTCAGACCCTAACTGCTGACAGAAGATGTTTAAAAACTGACGTTCATTTGCAGATGGTGGGAAAATTACCCTTCACAAATCTTGACACACACACAATGAAGATAATCCCGGCTAAATCTTTTTTCGAGTGGCACATTGTCTAAAACTTTTCTTTTTTTATTATCGCTGGTTAGACTTAACTTTCTTCTTCATAAACTGACGCTGATATCGGCAAACCAATACAATACAACTGTTACAGCTCTCCGTGACAGGGCCAACCCTAGGTACCGGCAACATGGACAACCGCCAAGGGTGCAAGTACTAGAAGACATCAGTCATGTGTCAGAGACAGTAGGGCTTTCCAAATCATCAACATCAGTCTTTTAACGTCCGTTGTTGGACATAAACCTTCCCCAGAATCCGCCACATTTCTCTATCATGGGCGTCGTGGAGCCAGTATTTTCTAAATTTGTCTAAGTCTCTCCATCTTGTATTCTGTCGGCCTATGGGAAAATTTGTTGTAAAAAAAATGAGAAAATCACTAGACATAAAGTCAGATTTTTATAGAATATCTGACCGTTGAATACTTTCTGTTGTATTCGTCAAATGATGAGCTGGAACATTGATTCTAAATCAGAACTGATTTCTTTTACTGAATTATTGTAATAAACATTTCTATTGCTATACATTTATATTTCTCACAGTAAAGCATAAATAAATAATCAAATAAGATAATACAATACTTTAAAGGATGCCTACGTTCAGCTAACCCGGGGCATCAGGACACAGATTCGTCAATATTAATCCGTAGCATGAATGAAGCAGACATTCAAAATCCGTGTCAAATCGTCTTTATTGCTTTATATCAACGATGCCATTGCCGTGCTTTAAAGATTTGTACCTGGAGCGATTGTGTGGGTGGCCTCGATGCAGTGTCTCGGTAGTTATCCTGTCTACACATGATGATAATTCTCCTTACTTCTTTCTTAATGGGAAAAATTATGTTGTTTTGTTTTATTCATTTCATCCTCTCCGGGTATAGAAGATGTCACAGGGTGGGCGAAGTGGTCGATGGTTTCGTGGGTCAGATCTGTGACGGACAGACCATGGGTCTCGGGCATTTCAACCACGACCCCCTATCAGCGAGGTCGTCCTTTTGATCGGACGTTTGAACTTCTGACGAATATAGGTGGCCAGTGTGCATTGATATGAGAAATCCATCAACCAAAATCGTCACCAAAAGTGTCAAAATAGGTTTCTCCAGTTTTCAATTTGGTCTGGCTGACTGGCTATGTATATATGCATGTATTTATGTATCACGCGTACAGGCTGCACGAATGGAGCTAGAGGGCTGAAAAATAAAACATTCACACTCTTATGTCAAGGAAAAACGTTTCTTCTGTTTTCTTTCAAAATCACCCCTACCAAATGGGGTTTTAGTGGTGGGATCAATTTGCAATGTAAATTCATGCTAAATTGATCCCTTAGTTTGTGTCTGGCAGCATTCACTCTTGTTTTGAGAAAATTCAGACTTTTTTAGTTATCACTGTTCAACAAAAAGTGAAAGAAGTAACTTATCCATTGATCACTGTTTTAATTGATTATCCATAATACGGTTTTAATAGAGCGACTAAACAGACCTGAACCAATAAAAGGATTGATTTTCATCATAAAGTTCTATTTCCATTCATTTTTACTCATCTTTACCAGAACCTTTTCAACTCCAATCGTCCCATACATGTATGTGGATGTGTGAGAGTGTATTCGTGTGTGTATGTGAGTGTGTATATGTTGCTGTGCGAGCATGTGCATGCATACGTTGGTGTGCTTGCCTGCATTTGTGAGAATTGTAGATTGTAGATTGTGGATTCGCTACACAAACTAGCTGATGTTTCTGCCCTCTTCGGACCTCATCAGGTGAATATATATCAACCATTTCAAGTCCACTACTGAAAAAAGGAAAAGGTCATATGTGTGTATTGAATTATGTCTATATGTATATATATATAAGTATTGGATTATACATATATATATATATATATATATATATATATATATATATATATATATATATATATATATATATATATATATAAAAGTATTGAATTATGCATAAACATATATAAGCATTGAATTATATATATATATATATATATATATATATATATATATATATATATATATATATATATATATATATATATACTCTTCCTTTTTTTCGTATCACTTCAATCACTAATTCCCCAATAACTGGTAACGTAATTTGTTACTTTCTTCAGTGTTTTTTTTTCGGGGGGGGGGGTGTATGTTTTATATATACTTTGTTATTATGGTACAATGTGTAAATCCTCTCTTGTTGGGATCATCATTTGTTTACAGTGTAACTTTTTCGGAGATAAAAAAAAAACAGTTACATTGATATAGCACCCTAGCTGCATCCATGGGAAGTAATGTTGAATTACGTTATGGAAACTGTTGGGAAAGGCCATTTTCCAGTGGACTCTATATGGCTGATATACATGTATATACGCAGAGAGGGAGAGAGAAATAAAGAATGAGGGAGATGAGGAGGAGAAAAGTTTATCTACAGTTGATCCCCTTATCTGCAGGAAGGGGGGATATGTCCTAAGATCCCACCGCCTCGGAGATAGTGGATAGCACCGAATCCTATATAAACAGTTTTGTTTTTGTTTTTTTACCCAACATATACGTATAGAAAGTTAATGTCTATAGATTGTAAGGCTCACAACATCAGGGTAGCTTTTAGTAGTTCCAACACTTTGCAAAATGAGCCCCCACCCCCCACCGAGAAAAATTCTGACCAGTAACTGCGTTTATGTCATTCCGAGTAAATTTTGAAAGGTTTATACTGGAGAAACTGGCAGACCTCTCAAGGAACGACTTGATGAACATAAAAAAAAAACATGATCGAAGGAGTGATAGAAAGATCTGGAATAACTGATCATATTTATATTTCTTTGTCTCTGGGGAAAGTACGTATATTAAAAACTGAGTTCAAACCGGTGTGGTTTTAATTACTCACCAGGGACCAGGCATGGAAATCCAAGCCTAACAAAAAAGAGAAAGAGATACATTTGGGTATCTCACTTGAAGGAGGCGGTAAAAATAATCGGCCAAAATGTTACAAACAAAAAAGGATTCAAAAATCTCTCTGAATGTATAGAAAGTTGTGTGACAGATTTGTTGTTCTTATCGTGGATCGTAGTCCAGAACTTTCAGTTTTTCATTTCAAGGTAACATTTTACAATTTTTCTTTGATAAATCTAAATTGCCAGCATCCCTTCTCTTGCTCTTTAGTAAAACATGAGTTGTTTATTTCTTGGGTTGACCGCGGATAACTGAAAATGCAGAAAACGAATAGATGGATAAGGGAGACCACGGTACTTGAAATTTCAGTCCGTTTTGTCAGGAGAAATAGCTTTTTTAATTATTATCAACTAGCTGTACGCAAAAATTATCCTTTCTCAACGTCTCACTTTTTTTAATCTAATAAAATTCCATTTCAATTTATTTTTCAAAGTGAAAGTTTCTGCAAATTAGATTAAAAAGCTAAAAACATACAAATAACGATAAATCTAATATAATCTTTTATTTCGTAAGAATGTAAAGATCCAAAAATTTGCCAAAAAAACAATCTCCTACGACTTGCCTTAACATGAATGAATAGGTCTGGTTAATCATTCGTGAGAAATCATCAAAGGCAAGATTTATGCATTGAAAAATTCGTCAAAATATTCATTCACATGATTTCATATACAGTGACTCTGCAAATTCTGGTGATGAGCAAATGAAACAATAACCGAGCTTGGATTTTAGGGCATTTCAACCAAGTATACGAAGGTAAAGTTTCGGTTGTTCTTATAGCTACCCACTGACTATACCATTCCTTTGTTACTTCCCTGTTTCATTTCAGGCATTTTCTGAAAGGGGAAAACTTAGATTTATGGCGTTGGAAGAACATCATCATCATCATTATCATCATCATCATTATCATCAGTCTTTTAACGCCCGTCGTCGGACATAGGATCTGCTACATTTCTCTATAATGGACGTCGCGGAGCCAGTTATTTCTGAATTTGTCTAGTTTATCTCTCCATCTTGTATTCTGTCAGCCTCAGGATCGCATGTGATCTTTGGGGATCTATGTTGTGAGCTGTAATGTCCATCAGTTGTCTGCCATTCTTGCAACATGACCTGCCCATTGCCATTTAAGTTTTCTAATAGATTCTATGATGTCTCAGACTCCCATTTTTCTTCCTGATATACTGTGCTGTTTTGTGATCCCTCCATGTGAGGTTGACCGTAAAAGCTAAAACAAGCTCCGTCACGAAAGAGTCTACTTGGGGACCTGTTCCTTTAAGTGCAATGAGCAGTGCTGCCCCGGGGTGGCATATTCCCCACAGTTTGGCTGAGTAATAATAGGAAAGCCCAAGGACGAGTCTAAAGGCTTCCCGATGCGCGTAGCAAAGCGCAGCCTCAGTAAAACCTCATTGGCTAACGCTTTTCACCGGCGCACTCGGTCTTTGATGTCAACCACAACCCAATCTCTGACCCATTCGACGGGCAAGTGTCAGTACCTGCGCCTTCAGTCTCTGCCGTGGAACAGATTCTACACCTTGATCTCAAAGAAAAGGCCTCAAAAGGGGCGGCTGAGTATGATTTTCTCATGTGCACGTTGCATGCTTCTTAGTTTACGAGTCAGTCTCTCGGTTAGATTCTATGTTTCAGTTCCATAAGTAACTATCGAGAGAATGAATTGGTTATATACTCTTCTTTTTAGGGCTAATGGGATTTCCTTGTTTTTGAAAGTTGAGTTTGCTCTGTCAAAGGTTTGCCATCCGAGGGTGATTCTTCGCTTGATCTCTTCTTCTTTTGTGAATTTCATAGAGATTCGTTGTCCTCGATAGATGTAGTGGTCTACTTTCCCCGGTTTTGCATCTTCGATTTTGTTCATTTCTATTCATTTATCACATAAAAAAATGTATCTGTGGGCATCTCCGTAAACAATTTATAGTAGAAATAACAATAAAGTATACATCAATACAAGTTATAAAAATGAATAGAACTTAATAAGAATAATTACAAGCTTACCAGTTCGTAGAGACATTTACCAGGCACATTTTACTTATTCATTTCCCTCAAATTCTTCTGTGTAATCCAGCTGACATCTCCCTAAATTGCCCCTCTCAGTTTATTTTCTAACCCACATGATCTAAATTTATCCAAGTTATTTTAAGAATTATCTATAATTGTCCTATTCATTTACATAAGATGGTAAACTATTCCGGAATTTCAAAATCCTTTTGGAGAAAAAAAACAATTAGTTTTTGCGACTTGATTTTTATAATAGACCTTGCTTGTAAATTTCCTGTCCTATCTAACTTATTAAACAATAGGATTCCGTAATTTTGAGGACAGTCATCTGAATGTTCAAAAAAAGTGTGAATGATGCCAGATACAAACTAAGAAATCATTTTAGCATGAACTTATTTTGCAAATTAGATCCCTCCCCCTAAAAACATAGAAAAAGGGTTAAAAAAAAAACAGAGAAAAAACTTTTTTCCTATGCATAATAAAGAGTAAATGTTTAAATCTTCAGCCCTACAGCTTCACTTGTGTAGTCCGTAGGTATGATACCTACCATACATACATAGCCAGCCAGATCAACTTGAAGACTGAAGAAATCTACGTTCACAGTTTTAGAGACAGTTTTGATTGACGGTTCTTATAAATGATTCAAAGGAGAAATTGCTGATGGCCATCAATGAGTAATCCAGTCTTATTCATCTTTCCTCACACAATTTCTATTGTCAACAAAATGTTAGAACAAAGAAAATGCCAGGGTTGGAAATTCTTCTCGGTTCCAAGCTGGCCTTTTTGTACCCCAGCCATCCAACTCCACAGGGACAGAATGTGACACAAAGGGACAGTATCATGGAGGCGTCAGGCCGAATCCAACCCCTTTTGTGCAATGGGGGGGGGTCTCTACTTGGGGCGACAGGATGAATACATAGCAGATCCTTACAAGGGTATTGTTATCTGTACAGTGTGTCCATGAAGCTAAGTCAAGAACAATGAGGAAAGTCTTAATCCGTTTATACATGTCAGATTCAGGCATAATCAGAAATATGGATGTAAATGAAAGTATATTAGCATGGTCATGCATATCTATACACAAAACAAACTGAAAGCATGTTTCTTATTATCGTAAAAGTTTTCAATAGTAATTTGGTTTCTTTCGTGAGTATATTTTTTACGGCAATTGTTTGAGTAGGACTACATAAAGGTGAATAGGCATATATGGGTTAACAATCTTCACCAACTTAATGTAACTATCTACTGATAATTTTATCTGGTAGATGTTAAGAGTAGTAGTAGTAGTAGTAGTAGTAGTAGTAGTAGAGAAGATGAACAGTTTGAATGAGCACTGAATAAATTCTGTTCCATTCACTTCATTTCTGCCTACAGAAAATCATGTTTTGATTCTCTAATTAGATTATTTTTCATGTTTGTTAACTGACTTTGAAGCTTGAACTATGACTTAATGCTGCAGACGTGCATTTTAGCCGTTTCTTGTAGGATAAAATTGCACCGAACCAAGAATATTTTTTGTTAGAAATACTGATATGCATTATTCATGGGCGTCCGCTGATCCAGGGGGGCATTTGGGCAAAGAGGGTGAAAGGTCTGAAAATTGAAAACTTTGTGTCAATAGACAATAATGGTACAATACAATAGTTTTATACAACTCCGACTTAATATTCCCATATGAAAAAATGTTTTAGTATTCGCTGATGTCATGTTTAGGTCGAGTCAAGCGTCCCCATCACCTGGATCATGAAGTAGGTCGTACTAGCTTGCACTACAAATGGCGAGTGGAATACCTATCTGCTAACAGAGGTTGCCATTAAGATGTAATCTGAAATATTTTTTTGAACCTCCCACTAGAAATATGCCCCCCATTCCAAATGGAAAAATGACTGCAGGCGCCCAGTGGACCCGAAGAATACAGAAAAGCAAAACGGTGAAAATGACGACAGATCATCAAGAACAGTTGTGTTCAAGAGTTAATGTATGCGAAACAAGTTAATCGATCGAGGGGCGTCACTGTCCAGTATTCAAGATAAAGAAAAGAAAAGAGCATTTAACACAGTTACAAAAACGGATTGTCGCCATTACATTCAGCCCCTCCATGGGTGAATTATATCCTTTAACTTCTCTTTGTCGTTGTCTCTATATACTTCATACAATTTCACAGTCGCGGACAAAATATCTGTCACTGTTGACCTGGTTCAAGTACATTTGCTATAACATTAAGCAATATCAAATGGAACTCTAAATAAACGGAAGGTAGGATATATATATATATATATATATATATATATATATATATATATATATATGTATGTGTGTGTGTGTGTGTGTGTGTGTGCTTTAATAAGTATACAGTATATGAATGCGGATACATTGTCAACTGTGTCTATTATACACTTCGTATAGATATAGATTCAGGTATTGGCATTAAAACAGCTAAAAATGTCTTTCAGTCTAACAAAAGAACGCAGCAAATTTAAGAATATATTGACCTAAAATCGCCTTTCTTATAAAGTGGGATCGAGGTCTCAACTGAAAAGAATTCATTATACTACGAGCTCTCTGAATGTTTATTGCTCACATATGATCGATCTTCATTTTAACCAATGGACTGCGGAATCTGGCAAACGTAATGGCTATCCATTGTAAGATAAAAGCTCTTATTCAATGCGAGATGAAAGCCTATCCATCGAAAGATAAAATCTCTAACTCACAGGTAGAATTGAGTTGCCATGAATTGCAATTGAACGGAAATCTTATAGAGTTAGCTATGGAAGTGCAGTGATGAAATTGATTTAGCATTATATTGAAACAATTAGGGAACCATTTTACGCTGTGCATAATGAAGACAACCATACCATCAAACAAACATATAGAAACGTGTTATGCTCACCACGCACACATAAATTGGCGAAAAACATCATCATCATCCTTGTAGCATTCGCCGTTGGACATAGACCTTCCCCGAGATACGCCATGACTCTTAATCATGAGAGTCACGGAGCCAATACTTTCTGAACTTGTTTACTTCGTCACATCATTTCATAATTTGCTGGTCACCATTTTGCACATGATCTCTGGGGGTTCAAGTTGTGAGTCGTCCAACGGTTGTCAGCCATTTTTGCAATATGACCAGTTCATTGCCATTTGATTATTCTGATGTTTTCTCTGACTTTTTTGTATTTTTTCCATGTAATTTTTGGTATGATTCTCTCCTATGCACATGTTTCTCAGTTTGAGGGGCCAGTTTTTTGGTAAACAGACGCATCTGACGCACAGATCCGCACTTACGTTAAATAACCCTCGGACATTTGTAATCCTGTTACTACCAAGAAACATTAATCAATTCTTCTATCTTTCTACATCATTCTACCTCGCAACGGATTAAGCTTAACATTAAGCGTTGCTTAGTAAAAATGTTGCTATGATTATATATATATATATATATATATATATATATATATATATATATATATATATATATATATATATATCGGATAAGGATCTTCTGAGGCTAAACGCACCAGAAAGATTATGTTTCCCCCATACAAATTTGATTCAAAATAAAAACAATACTAAACTAAAATAAAATTGCATCCTTCAGAATGTAACAAAACTTACCATAAGAATTGTTTATGATGAACACTGCAGCAAAACAGCACAAGTATTACATTGAATGAAAAATGTGACATTAGATTGAGAATACAAAGACGACTCTAGATCCAATGAAAGGACAGCAATTTATAACTACTTATGAGGATTGATTTCCAATAAGCGTACAGTAGTTTATCACAAGAGATCAACATGATATATAGTGGACAAAAGTAACACTGCACACACACTTTCATGCTTATTTCTCAAAGCAATTGTTTTGGAAGAAAAACACGAATACAAAAAAGACACCATTAGCACTAAGGTTCGATACCAGAAAAAAAACTGTGCTCCCATTCCCTTGATCGATACACGAAGCATAGGATTCTTTGGCATAATACTTAACCCAGGGTAATATATATATATATATATATATATATATATATATATATATATATATATATATATATATATATATATATATATATATATATGATCCAAATTAGGAGTACAATATGAAATAATATAATACAATATCCGAATATCCAGTGTGAGATGGGTTTATTTCATGAAGTGCCCGATACGTTCAACATCAAACACTTAGTTGATTCAGAATAGAGCTGAAAATATAATGAAGTAAGGATTTGCTACACCAATACATCCATGTTTCTGCCCTGTTTGAGTTCCTTCCAGTGAATAAGCTGGTTTATTTTGAATTTCAATTCGGGACATTTTGGGGGGGTCCATTCTTCTAGGTGGTAGGATCTTCCTTTTGTCCTATTTATATTTTTCTTTTTTGTTCTTTCTTTGTTTTCGTACAGTGATTGGTCATTGCTTGTTATATTTTTCTGCTTCATTTAGTGGGGATGCTGTGCCTGTTGGTAGTTATAAATTATAATTTAGGAGGGCATAGTGTAGACATTCTCGTTATCAGTATGTATTTAATCTATCATTATTTTGCGGTATGTTTCCTCTCTGAAAGTATTCTATTCTTATTTAAATCTGTTTCCCAATTTTAAGGTTTCCTTTTATAGTTGTTAATTTGATTATTCTGGATTTGGCCTGTTTCTACATGTCCAAGATCATTATGGTGATTGGGTTGTTTTTTAGTTGTTGGAGGAATAATATATCTATGGTGGTGAATCTTCAGTAAATTTATGAGTGGGTTATTGATTATGTTTGTAAATAGAAATTTTAAGCGATGCCTGCATTTTAAGGCTACTTCATTTTTATTTAATCATTCTGTTTTGTTCTTTTTTTAGTGAAAGTGAGGATTTCAAATTTCTCATTTAGGTATAAGTAACATGGGGTTTCAATATTCTGGCATATGTATGTTTATTTTGATATTTTCCATTTTACTGTAGGTTTGTGTTCGTTATCATTTAGTCTTTTATAATATGTCGACAGTGATGTACTGTTTCAATATTTTTCGTTTGTGAATGATGATATATGGTTGGCTAATCTTAATTTAAATGGTGATTTCGATATTTGTATATAATATTTCACTAAGGATTTCTCTAGTGTTAATATTTCAGCTGGGTACAAAATATTCGACTAGAGACATTTGTTTTGCAAAGGGCATCTATTTTCGTTTACTTATGCTTCCTCTGTATTATTTCTAATCTCTTTATACTTACGTCTTGTTATGAATTCATTAAAATTATCCTTACAACTATAGCTAATTTTCATTTTGTTCTTGTTAAATATTTTACTCGATGGGTTGCTCGGGAGAAAGTGCTATTCTCTTGATTTCGATTAATATTTTCTTCAGTTGTTTTTTATCGTTGCTATGTTTTGCTCAGAGGGATTTTACTTTTTCGTCATATTTAAAGCCAGTTTCGGTAAGTTTAGGGCTTTAGTATATTTATTTCTAACATCGTTATATATCCTTTTATTGGAGGATTTATGCATTAGTCTAGGTTTTTTATTAATTTGGGGATCCTTCTAATGATTTTTTTGGGGTGGTTAGAACTTGTGTTAATATAAGTGATCACAGAATATCCTTTTCTATGTGGTTCATGGGTGTTATTATATAAATTAAGAGTATCATCTAAAAATGTATAATTTTAACATTGGCCTTGATTTCAACTGTGAAGTTCAGTTTTTTCATTTCTTTTATGATGTATTTCTAATTTTTTTTCATATTTTTATGCATTGCTGTTCTCTACAATTAGTAGGCCATCGTCCCGATACATTTTCCTGTTTTTAGAATCTAGTTCTTCGGTGTGGTTATAGAAATATATGCAAAATATACAAACCAATTTGGTCTGACAGAAAAATGTAGGACTGTATCGGGACAACGGTTTTGGCCTTTTGGATACAGTCTTCTATACTGATGAGTCCTCTACCGTTTCTTTCCTCTTCGCGTACAGTCTTTCTGTGTCATCTCTCGCTTGTAAAGCCTTGGGCGTTGTCATAAACTTTCTCGTTTGCCAGTCCATTGATTGGAGTTCTTCCTTTGTCCATCCAAGGAATGGATCTGTGAATATTATCACCGATACTGTCCATGTGTTTATTACTTTTATCAGATTTCTGCCATTCACTTTGGTCTATAAGATTTTTTTCTTGTTCTCCCAAGATATTCTTTTCTTATTTTCTCTTTCATTTTTTCCTGTTTTATTGTGTCACATTCGAGAATTCTCAGGTATTTGTATCGGTCTTGTGCAGTCAATGCTCAGATCTTTTGTCCTGTAATTTGATTCCTTTCACTGCTGCAAGCCGGCCTTTGTAAGTGACCATAAGTGCATATCTGTGTCATCTCTGGGATGTAAGGCCTTGTCATAAATTTTCTTGTTTGCAGGCCCATTGATTGGAGTTCTTCCTTTGTCCAAGAATGGACCTGAATATCTTAATACCGATACTTCTCATGTGTTCATTCTTCTTATCAGATTCCTGCAATTCACTTTGATCTCTGATATTTTCCTTATCCTCCTAAGGTATTCTTTTCTTATTTTCTCTTCCATTTTTCCCGTTTTATTGCGTCACATTCGAGAATTCCCAGGTATTTTTATCGGCCATGTGTGGTCAATGCTTTTTTTTTTGTTGTCTACTGATTCGATTCCTTTTTACTGCTGCTAAGGGCCTTCTTTTGTGCATGACCATCAGTACACATTTTTCTATTCCAAACTCTACCCTAAAGTCGTCGCTGTATTCTTTCGCTTTGTTGAACAACGTTTCGAGCTTTTCCCTATTTTTTTAAAAATAGTTTCATGTCGTCCATGTATATGAAGTGGTTGTCGATTCCCTTTCTTTTAAATAATTGGTATCCTTTTTCTGTTTTTCAGGATTCTGTTGAATGGTATCATGGTCAGAACATATAGTAGTGTGAACAGAAAGTCTCCCTGGAAGATTCCCCTTTTTGTACTCACCTCTGCTAAGTTTTCTCCAGTAACTGTCGTCTACTTTCCAGTTTTTCATAGAGTTTGTTATGAATCTTCCCACTGGTTTACTGATCTTGAATATCATGAGGCATTCGAGTATCCAGCTGTGTGGGATTATGTTGTAGGCATCTTTATGGTCGGTTGATCTCTTTGCAATCTTTTCCCTCCTTTTTCTTACCTCTTTTAGTAACATCTGGTTAATGTTGAGCAAGTCATTTGCCCTTTGGTTTTTCTCCCATATCCTGTATATTCTTCTGGTTAAAGTCCTCTTGTTTCCATGGCGATGTATTTTATCTCTGTTATCCATCCGGTCAGGATATTTCACATTGGTGGTAGACAAATGTTTGATCTCTAATTGTTTACCTGGTCCATTTTCTCAGTGTCTTTTTGGATGAGGGACCTCACTTTCGTCTAAGCAACTTTAGAGTTGATGGATAAGTCCGTCGTACAGTATGGTGAATTATTATTATCATTATTATCATCAGCAACAATTTTACACCACTTGCCTGGTGGTAACCACTGGAGGTTGAGTGACAGCGAGACTCTTCCCCTCTTCTACACATTCTCATAGTCCACAGCAGAAAGGTGGTTTACAGTTTCGCACCAGCTGCCAAGTGGTTATCGCTGTAGGCTGAGTGACATTAAATATCCTCAGTCGTCAGCCCTCCGCTCATCGAAAATTTTGAAAACTTCTGCCTAAGTCTGATTAAGGGTTTTGCTGATCAATGTACCAATCTTCCAGAAGAGATAAAATAACCATTCTAAATTCGGATTTTTGCTTAACACTAGTGCTGGTGGGATATATGAAACTAAGCCACAGTAAAACTTATACATGTTATGCCGAATCGGTGAAATTGTCTTATTGGCGAAATTTTAACGTTTTCATAAAAATAAATAGATAAATAAATACGTAGTTTTAATTTGGTCAGAAGTTCATTAAACCAAAACAAAGATATAAAACAACTATTTTTTATGATCAAAAGTTTGTGGAACTAAACTTCTTTTTCGCAAAAGAAGTAAATACATATTTTTTTAAACTTTTTTTCACAAATAAAAAATGAATAACTTCTTCCAAAAAATAAAGTAAATTTCAAAAAATAAAAATGAAATTCTTCAGAAGAGGTCTAATGGATTACTGATGCCAGTTTTCGAGTCTGATGACAAAACGGTATAGCCAGCAGCGCTCAGGCTCACAAATACATGAACATCTAAATCCAGGCATGTACAAAAAGGATAGAACCCTTTACCACCATTTGCCAATTAAACAATCTAGATGATTCGGCGTAACGTATATACGGTATTACATCTTAGCAAAAATATAAATATCTCCATCCACCAGTAGCTAAAGAAATTGATCTTTGAAGCATGAAGCCTGTGTGAATTCACTTTTAGGGGACAATTTATATACATACGCATGCATATCCACATTCGTGATCGAGTGTGTTGCTGAGAATACTCGGATATTTACTTTCTCACCAAGTTCAAAGAGAGTCAGAGAAAACAAACTATTTAGATAGGGAGAGGCAAATCAGCTTGTTATATATCAGCAATCTCATTACTTTTTTATGAAATAACTAATTGACCCATACCATAAAAAAGACGGCGGTATTTAAATGATATTGCAATTTAAAAAATATCAAAAATATATCCTGTTACCCTTCATTTTCTTGTTGATGTTCCACTAGAATGAACCCGGGTTTTTTTACACGTCCGGTAAACATAAATGGAGAATACTCTATAATCAGCATTTAATAGTGATCTCCCTTTATAAGTGACAAATGTTACACAGAAAATATAGTCAATTACGCGGTGAATCATACAAGTAGATTATTTCCTGAAACTTCATCGGTAATCGAATTTATGTCTCAAATGTTTCAAGTTTAGTGACATAACATATCGAATGACTTCAAACTAAGATTTCAAAGTCTCATAAATATTCGGTTTGGAAAGGGAAAAAGCTAGAAGGAAACTGCGTAAGATCAAGTGCATATCTATTTATAAGATTTTTTAAAGCGTTATTGAGATTTTACTTTTTCTTCCATCTTAATTTTAGTTGTTTTTATTGCAACTCTCCGGACAGTCAGTCTACGACATGAGTAAACGGCTCAGAACAGAAAGAAAAATTAGTTTCATTTGTGAATCGAACTCGTGACCCTTAACCTATGTACAGCAACTCCACCAACGTGTTAACTACGACAATACCTTGAATAGTGCGATTTTTATCAGTACGGGTTTTGATGTAGTACGATTATGGTATTGGCGGACTAACAAAATTATCAAAGTATAAGCTGGAAAAACACATTGAATTAAAAACTTAAACGGTCCAGTTTTGAATAGTACAAAGAATTACAAAGAATTATTCGTATAAATCAAGTTACCATTCTACAGCTGTTACAGTTGACTGAAGTTCAAATGTAACCCTTAAACTCATCTTTCATTTTTCGTTGGGCACCATATTTGCTATTGTTTTTACATGCACCAGCTGTATTATTAGTAATAGTAGTATCTGGGTTTATTTTTTGCCGTCACTGACTGACTTTCTGACTGAAAAATCGACATAGCAAACGCCTCACACCATCTCCACGTCTTCCCAGTCTTTCAATGAATCTTATATCGCTTGTGACATTTTTTTACGTCATCTGAACAAGGAATTGTATTTTACTGCCTCAGAAGACAAATTCTTCAATTGCACAAGTGACATTCTATTTTACTATGATATCTGTATTAAATTAAGGTACTTCTTTTAGGGGGTAAAGGGATTTTAAATGTGGGAGCTTTTGAAAGGAATAGGATTTTTTAAAAAAAGGGAATTTTGAAGCACTGAAATTCGGACTGCATTCATGGCCTGACTTTCAGTCTTGTTCTATTTAACGGAACATTGTAAACCCATATATTTTTTTGACTAACACTTTCTTTCATCTTAATCAAGCACAAAACGGGAGGCGACAGAAGTTGGAATCCCTCTCTGTTTTCTCTTCTCGCTAGTCTTTATGGTGGGCGGCAAATTTCTTTGTGTCTGCGCAGGTCCCAGGGCATAATTTTTCGTACCGATCGTCACCAAATTCAGACAGGAGGCGTATTTCTATTATATCATGAAATACTTTTGAGGGATTTTACAAAAATAAATGAACAAAACAAAAATCCTACCTCCCGGAGGGTGGGAAAATACAGCTTTCACATGAATATTATTGTACATGTATATGAACTGGAATTTATAATCTAATCAACTCACCAATCAATTTTTAATTCCCTCTTCTTTTTTGGCTGATTTCAGCGTAACATTAACTCTCATTTAAATTAGATATTATGGTATGTATATCTAATGCGTACCATATGAACATTACGAAAGCAGATCATATAGAGGTTTAGAAGGGCATGTATATTTCTATTTTCTATCTTGTATATCGAAAGGCTTCAAGACACAATTTTCGATACACTGAAGCTTTGTTATGACTTATGTATATATAACATTTTTTTTCAAACTGTTCCTTTGTGTTTGGGTATGTAACAGTCCAGTGGTGCGTCTACTTGATTTTAGTTGCTTTTATTCCCGATCTGTACTATTTACTCACCGACGTTGACAGACGGTCTGAGTAATTCCAATAAAAAGCAACTGAAGTTAAGATGAAAGAAGATACGAGTCAAAAATCAATAACAGTTGACAGTGCTTCTTAATCTGATAAAAAAATTTAAAATATGTTTAAAATCACACACGGAGATAAGCTATAGGGGAGCAACTTTGGATTTGAAAGCTTGTCATAATCCAGTCGTCAATGCTATCATCTATTTCACTTCATTAGAATGAAAAACCCTTACAACAAGCACTTTCAGGGAAGATTAGAGAGGGCAAGTGGGCCAGTTAACACTGGCCTACGATCTAGACGGGCCTCTCTCACCCCAGTAGAGGCGAAGGGGGTAAGAAATAACGACATCGTAAAGAGAGTCAAAGGGGAATCTTTTGCACAAAGTATCAATGTATTAAAAAAAAGATTAACTTAAGATTATAACAGAATAAACATGAATTTACGCAATTGTATTTAATGCTTTTTTTCTGAATACTGCACCCAACTGTCTTATACATATTTTGAAGGAAATTGCTTGCCATTATCTTTTATAATGTTTTAGCTGTTTTATTCTATTCCGTTATTTGTAAGTACGTCATATACCATCAAGGCCAAATTAAAGCCGCTTGTTGCCTTAAGCAAAGACTAAGAATAGTGCCCACCTTGGCACTCCCATTGGTTAACTGACAAGATTTTCAAAACTGAAACTTTTCCGAAGAAATGAAGATTATATTCATTTAAAACACACGAAAATCTTGGGAAAATTCCAATTTTCCCAAAAATATACTGCCTCACTAAGCTAAATCTTCACAACTGAAACTGCTGGCGTAATGACCAGTTCTCTACAATAGTACCTGTATGGACAATTGAATCATTTGAATGTTTATAACAGTATTTATAAGAGAAAACTATATTTTAGATTGAAACTTTCATGTTACACAAGTTAAGCAACTTACAATGATTTACCGCGGAAAACTGCAAGGAAGATGAGGTACCCCCTTCTCTTTTGATATCCTAAGCACGTGATCATTTTGCTCAATGGTTAATCCAGTGCTGTACACACAACATATACGTATATACCAATACATGAATGTTATGCATTTAGCACTGATTACAAGACTACAACATAATTTTTTGATTAGGGACCTGCATTTCCCATTTGAGCTGCCCTTAAGACTAGCTTTGCACGGGCCATGATCACCTTAGAATGAGTCAAGTAAAGAATAGCCACGTTTTTAAAATTAAACGAGATATTTAAAAGCATTTATATCACAATTATTCCTCACATGCCAATAGTTTATCATCGCTTGTTTAAATCGCCAAACAGCCCTGATACAATACGTGCATAATCACCAAGCCTGAAGATCAGACCATAAATGCGCTAATCCTAGTTCGGTATTCTCGATTTTTTTAAATTTGTTTTGGAAATCCAAAAAAGAATTTCGTTGCACAATAATAAAAAATATGCTTCCTGTTAAATCTGGTGAGTATAAGGGGAAAATTACCCCTGCGTTAATACAGATTGACAGACACAAAGAAATTAGCCACAAGCTATATGGACGTTTCGTTGCCAACCGCTTCGCACTTGAATAAGATAAAAGAAAGCCGTAACTTCGGAATTAATTGAGTTTGACGATGCACAATCAAATGGAGAAAAAGATCATTGATGTGCTAGTTTGATCTTTGGTGACTTTAAAAGCCTATTTCTTTAGAGGCCTGATCCTTCCAAAGCTGACCCCTTAAAGAAAAAACCTTTCCTTTGAGAGCTCTTATCTTGAACGCTAATATCGTAGCAAAATAGAATAGAATACATGCAAATGATGCGTGTTTGTCTTCTGACGTAGTAAAATAGAATTCCATGTTCAAATAAAGTAGTAATAAAAAAACACTCAAGTCAAACCAGTATCATAGTTAAAGTGGAAAAGGAATGCTTCGTGAAGATGATGTGAGGCATTGGCTATGTCGATTTGTCAGCCACTTGGTCAGTCAGAAACAGCGATCGCACATACACATCTAAAAAGAATAAAAGAAAAATACCTTTGAAGTGGGGCCATGTTTTTGCAACAATCAAGTTTAACATGGAGGTGCCCATTGCCAAACGGTTAGCAACACGGAAAATGAAATCGGCAAACCAAGTTCAAACCAACTTCATTTCGCACTAATTCCGTTGGGAAAGGTACGAATCCATCTTGTTCACCCACCCCAAACTCTAGGTAGATAGGAGAGAACAATACATTTGACATTTGATTATGTTTTTGCCAAACTCCCAAATTGGAGTTGATTTTTTTAATAGCGTAATAACAACCAGAACAACAAGAACCACCCTCACCCAAACTAGTGGTGTAAACCGATAAGCAAAATTCACATTCCCCTATCGTGAACTCACGACCAACTGATTGCCAGGAAGCAATCCAACTGTCTTAGATATCAGGAAATCCTTGATATCTAAGATTGTCAATTTAGATTTTAAAAGTATGCATACAACACAAAAGTTGCTGCAATCATCTTCAGTTGGAAAAGAAATCGGAGTGGAGATCAATCCTACAGCAGTCAGTCTTGTTGCTATAACGTTGAATATGGAAGTGTCGATAGCCAAGCCGTTAGCAGCACAGAAAATGAAGACTCCGACTGAGACAATCTGCATTAACCTTTGGGAAAGATATGGATCCATCTTCTCACCCTACCCAGCTATGGGCAAATAATGAGTGAAGTGAGTGACGCCACTTAGAGTGCCTGTCACCTTCATAAGTCAAAACATTGAAGAATTTCATAAGTCCAGCCGAGACAGAGGAAGTGATGTGCGAAGACCAGGCAGCGTAAGGGCATTACTTGACTATTTATTAAAAAAAAAAGAAATTTCAAGAGTGGCCTAGTGTCGACAAGTGGAAAGAGAAATGAATTATAAGAGGCCACACTTACATCGGCAGATTTAGAATTTTGCAAGAGGAAATGTGTTTGTAAAGATGAAAACAATTATAATATCTGACAACCACTCTTTGCAAAATAATAGGCGCTTTTTTTTCAAAAACTAATTGTCTTGTTGTTAAAACTCTCAGCTAGGATTTTTATTGGCTAAAATTATTGTGACGTAAAAGTTTCACATGCAATTCTTTTTACATTTGCTCGCTTTTTTTCTTTTACTCTTTTCTCTTTTATATTCAATAGGACCGTGCCCATTCCAAAGGTGCATGTCTGAAAGCGACCAGACTTAATGGTGTGTGGAGCAGCCTGCTGTAAGAGTTAAGCAAAATAATTTTCTGTCCGTCGTGCAAGTTTAGAGCTTCGAGGTATTTCAGTTACTTCTCTTTAGAGTTGCCAATTTGGATATTTTATATCTGAATTTATAACATTATCTTTAGATAAAAGATCTATATTCGTAGATTTTTATCAAATTTATTTTTATTGAATGAACCGCTGGCCCAAGAGACTTGTGTGTCAAATAATGTATCTAACGAATGTGAGCTTCGTGCAATGACCAGTTGTCAGGTAATTGTTGTGCATACACAAACATACTCACTGAGATTTCCCCAGTTATGGTTTCTCTCTCTCTCTCTCTCTCTCTCTATCTCTCTCTCTCTCTCTCTCTCTCTCTCTCTCTCTCGTGCACGCTTACATGCAAACAGATATATAACTACTACTCAATTTTCCACGCGTCATAACTCATCTTAACGAGTATTGCTAACAGTATGTGTCAGGAGTATATGTAAGCACACACATATGCATATAGATTTGCATTGGTACATTTTTTAAATATATTTATACAGTCTTAAAGTCAATCCCCACTTACCTTTATACACACTTAGATATAAATGAATAAATATATATATATATATATATATATATATATATATATATATATATATATATATAATAATTAAATAATTGAGTTATCTACAGACAGCTGTTTCATTGTGTTACACCTCTTCAGTGTGGCTTTGACTATCCATTATCCCATCCAGGAGGTAAGATCGAAACCTTCGCTTGAGACCCAGAGGCTGGCATTTTACCTCTGCCCTACGCAGACCTGGACGGTCAGCAAAGATGAATTTAAGCAATATATTTATTTTTGCACTATTCCCTATCTACCAGAGTGCTCTATTCCGATATTGGAAGAGCATATATGTATGATCTTTTTGTACGTTCGACCATCTCTGATCTCTTGAAAAAAATAGAAATTAAAAATAGAATACACCCGATATAAGTGCATATGCGCATGTGTGTTAAAGTGCATGTGTGTGTATAAACATATATATATATATATATATATATATATGTGTGGGTTTGTGTGTGTGTGTGTGTGTGTGTATAAACATATATATATATATATATATATATATATATATATATATATATATATATATATATATATATATATATATTCTGTTTTTAACGTCCATTTCCCCACATAGTTATTTTTATCCTTTCTTAAGCTATTATTTGCTATGTGTAATGATACAATGTAAATGTTCCATGAAAGATTGCTCTTTACACGGAAACATTGTGTAAAACAAGCGTCACATACATCATGGTTGCTTGTTACAGCAACCTTTTTCTTACAAGTTGGGAAAATAAATCTTATATATATATATATATATATATATATATATGCCAAAGAATGAGCCAAGCTCTTCACATCATATCAAAGATATTAACACCATAGAGAATAAATGGGCACATATTAGGGCCAAACTGGTTGGCAGAAAAACTGACTGACCAGCAGAGGGAAGCAGTCAGAGATGTGTAAACAACAATAAGACAGCTTGACCCAGCAGCTCAGTTTACTGATGAAAAACATGGGAAGAGCTATCACTTTATTGGATATTCCACCTATAGTTGGTAGAATGAAAGAGTAATTGCAAAAACCAGACAAAAAATTTTGGAGCATTTCTTCTTGTCTGGGAGGATATATATATATATATATATATATATATATATATATATATATATATATATATATATATATATAAGGAACATATGGGATAAAAATGAACAAAAAGATGTCCACCCATACATGCTTCCAATATATATATTTATATATATATATATATATATATATATATATATATATATATATATATATATATATATATATATATATATATAACAAGTGAAAGGTATGTATGGGAAGAAATGAAAAGGTTCCACTGATACATGCTTTTGATGTAAGAGAACCTTTATAAACCACATCAGTGAGCAGAGAAGAAAGAAACTAACAACAAAAGAATTTTATTTCAATTCAATGTTGCTGTAGATCACTGTTCCTGCTTGTAAGTTCATTATACCATGGTTATCTACAAACTCTCTGTCTCTTCGAGAGCAATACAGGATGTTATAAGGAGGGATAAGCCTTACCCTGCCACGTTTGCCTACGACGTGTTAACAGTGGTGGGAAAAGGTTGATTCATGCCTTTCACAAAGGCATTACTGAGAAACAAGAAAACCTCGAAATCCTCGCCGGAAACTTCATCTCAACTTTCTGATTCATGCTACCCATTCAATGATCGTAATAAACCGATTTGGTTAGCCACTCAATAGACCAACGTCTTTTGGATGGCATGTTGTTTTGAGGGGGATGATCGACTAAAAAATTTGAAAACGGGGTGATCAATTCATAAGTTTACTTCTCTCGCATTTTGTTGGGCGGTGATCCCTGGAAAAGTGTGAAATTTCTAAAACAAGATAAAAACAAGCGTGGATGCTGCCTGGCACAAACTATGGGGATCAATTTATCATAAAACTAATACTTACACATTGTAAATTGAACCATTTCTGAAAAACCGGGGGGGGGGATTTTTAGAAAACCGAAACAAATGTTTTTGTAGACATATTAAGAAATAAATGTTGCAATTGTCAGTCCTTTGTAGCTTCATCGGTGCGGCCTCTACGCGTCATACATGAACAGACAGACGGATGGGCAGCCAGGCAGACCAACTTGAAAACTGACAAAACCTATGTGGACAGTTTTGTTGACAGATTTGGTCGATGATTTCTAATAACCAAGCAACTACACCGTGGTAGCAAAAAAGAAAAAAAACTTAGATGAATTAAAACAAATCAAAAATCATTAATGCAACAGGTAACTTCAATGAATATAAGAGTTATTCCGTCTGGATTGTTGGTACTAAATCAAGACAAATATGATCATTAAATTCTTTTCATCCCTATTCCTATAATCCTTGAGATTTGAAAGTACGCCCCTGGGCATACAAAAATTATCCAAGCTTTTTCGGACAAATCTTTTGCCATAAATCTTTCATTGTAACAATTATAGATGAAATATTCCACAATGTTATACAAATGAGCATGCAGTGTTTGTTCGCTGAGTAAAATTTTAGTAAAGGACAGCTTTTCTCTTGTTTTTCGTATCAGACAACTGAGTCTTTTGGTCAAGCTGTACGATAGTTGTATACCATGTGCCGCTCGGTGTTGTTCCCTTCATCCCCAGTTGCTTCCCACAGCTGGTCAGTGTTCATAAATGTTCTCCTAACCAGTTTGGCCTTAATATGCGTCCATATGTCCCAGTGATTTTAAGGAAGTGCTTTCAAATAAGTTTAAAATTGAGTCAAAAGCATCTAAAAACATTTAGATTCTCCAGATATATATCCAAGATCAAGGAAATTCATTCCATATTATCAACAAATTAGTTGAGATTTTTCAATATTGCTTTATTTATCAAAAACATTACGTATCTCTTTTATTACTACTAATAAAATAAGAATATTACTTATTTCATTGAAAAATAATCTAAATGGTAATTTTGAAACCCAGACGTCGCAAGGAGAAACATCTAAATTGCCAACACTGTTTCAAGATTTCTTACATGAAATTGCTTGAGACACTTTTTGCCGTGGAGTATACATCGGAAAAGACAACTTTCGATTGCTATATATGTTATGACCAATTTCCAAATGGTAGATTCAGTGAGAAACACTGAAGTATCTATGGCGATTATCTGTGTCTAGGTCAGTGTGCCTCATTTTTTTATTCTCTGTGCTTATTTGTAGTTGTTGTTTGTTCTGCACATGCTTATTGTTGTATTCTCTTGTTTTATGGCGGGAAAGATTATGTTTGCAGACGATAAGTGATGTATTTTTGTACGCCGACTCCAAGGCGACAAGGTGTGTTCTTTGATCTCCTGTGTTTGGACGTCGTTCAACTTGATGGTGAAATGTCATAAAGTGCATCTATTGTTCCACATTCTTACTAAAAAATCCCGTAAACCCGTTGGGTCATTCTTTGAGATGAAATAAGGGCAGTCTGAAGATGTCGACTAAAATCAACCCAGATCGCATTCCCCACTCCAAAAAAGGGGGGACTACTATATAATTAGCATTTTATTGTTACCTCCCTCGAATATCAGTCACTATGATATAGATAATGATGAACGCGGACGCAAACCCTGCGTTATCATCATTAAGTAACAAATCACTCAAACTCTCTTAGTTGGTTTGTTCAAGGGATACCTTAATTTTTGAAAAAAAATGTACGGTTAAAGTGCATCGTTTTGACTATTGCGAGGTCACGTGCAGACAAACAAAATCAAACCCTCAGGTCTGTGATCCAGGATATTTTCCATTGGAAATATACATACTTATGTGGGTAGACGTAGAATTATTCTGCTTCAGCGAGTTGATTTTCTTGCCTGCCTACATCTTTCTCCCTGTCTATCTGTCTGTCTGTCTGTCTCTCTCTCCCCCTCTCTCTCTCTCTCTCTCTCTCTCTCTCTACAAATATATATACATATGTTGGTTGATGCAAATGTTCCCAGCAGCATATTTTGCAAAATATTTGGGAAATCTTAGAAGTGTCTTGAAAGTTCACTCATCTCTTTACTTGTAAGATCGGCCAACTTTTGTACGTCATTTTCAAGCCGGTTATATTTGCTTGTCTGGGACTTCAAAGCAATTAGCTATAGAAAAAAATGTATTAAAAATGACTACATTCGTTTATCTTTTACGATTGTGGTTATGGCGACAGAGTGTTACTGGCAATTACGTTTTTGAAGAGTTTTTTTATAACAAAAAATTAATTATAAGAAGCGAAGCATAACTTTTACGATTATTGTTATGATGTCATATTTCACTGTCGCCGAGGAATATGGAGGTTTTTTATTACAAAAAATTGTTTTCTAAAGAAGCAGAGCAAAACAATCAAACAAACAATCGTTGCATAACAGAAAAAAAATTTCATTTTCAGTAAAAGAAGAAACAATGTCATTTATTCTTGTTATATATTTCATTTCAAAGAAAGATTTTTATTTTATTTATATGTAAGGACAAAAAATATATAATATATATAGATGCACCTCAAAAGTTTGTACCGATTAAATTAGACATATCAGTAAAGTTGACCATTTTATAGCTAACTTTTTCTAAAGCCCCAGATAAGCAAGGGTAATCTGGAAGTCTTCTTACTCATCAACACTTGGCAAAGACCAGGAACACGCCCGTTCCTGATGGGTCATCGATCCCAAAAGGGCAGGCCGAATCACTTGCCTTGGTTGGGAGTGATGTGAATCAACAACGTCAGTACATTCTCAAAGGACTCTTACCTAATCCATCTAGAAAATGAAATCAAAAACATCAAAAAGGGCGTCATCGGCATCAGCGAAATGAGAAGACCATGAAAAGAGCAAATAGAACTGAAAAGCAAATATCTTCCCTAGAACTACGGAAGAGATCATGCAAAACCAAATGGGGTAGGCTTTATCATCATCATCATCATCATCAGTCTTTTAACGTCTGTCGTTGGATACAGACCTTAACCAGGATTCGCCACGTTTCTCTATCGTGTGCGTCGCAGAGCCAGTATTTTCTAAATTTGTCTAGTTCATCTTTCCATCTTGTATTCTGTCGGCCTCAGTTTCGCATGTGATCTCTGGGGATCTATTTTGTGAGTCGTGATGTCCAACAGTTGTCTTTCATTCTTGCAACATTGCCTGCCATTTGCCATTTAAGCTTTTTAGTAGATTCTATGATGTCTCTGATTCCTGTTCTCCATAAGTGACTATTGGGGGGGGTATTGGTTGTAGACCTTTATTTTTTGGATCATTGGGATCGACTTGTTTTTGAAGGTTGAGCTTGCTCTGCCGCAGGCTTGCCATCCCAGAGTAATTCTACGCTTGATCACTTTCCCCAGTTTTGCATCTTCAATTTTAACAGTTATGTCCTTATTCTTGATATGATTGTTGCACATGACTTTTGTTTAACTGAAGTTTATGTGTCAGTCAAGTCTTTTGCTTTCTTCATTTACTTCATCTTGCATTAGTTAGAGGCCGTGTAAGTTTTCTGCGAAAAGGACGATGTCGTCTTCAAATCTGCGGTTGCTCAGATATTCGCCGTATATTTTGATTCTTCTATTCTCCAAGTCCAGATTTCGGAAAATTATCTCTGGGTAGGCTATGAAGAGTTTGGGTGAGCTAGTATCACCTTATCTTACTCCTTTTCGGAGTTGGAAGGGTTCAGAGTCCTTATGTAGCTTGAGAAAAGAGTTGCTGTCATTGTATATATATGTTGTGGTAGGCTTTAAAGCATTCTCAGACTGCATGGCCAGCGTCACCATACACCCTTCAAAGAGGTACAAGCTGAATGCCATGCACTCTGCAATCAACCAGAGAAGAAATAGTCAAGTTGATGAGGTGATGAATAAATGTTACGTCTCTCACCTTTGGGTGATCACTAAAAAAACAACCATAATTTTAAAAAAAAACATGAACGCTGGGCCCTAACAAGGGATCTATCTTGCATGAGATATGAATCCATGCCTTTCCCAAGAGTAATAGTGCGAGAAGTGGATATAAACAAGCATAAACTTGAATTACAAACTGACCCTCACTAAAAACCTATCGATGACCCCCATCAGAATACAAAAAAAAATTCTGCACCTAATAAGGAGTAAATGTTTAAATTTATAGCCCTCTAGCTCCACTGGTGTGGCCTTTATGTGTGATACATACATAGCCAACAAGTCAGCCAGCCAGTCAGACCAATTTCAAAACAGAAAAAAAACCTATGTTAACCTTTTAGTGACAGATTTGGTTGACAGTTTCTAAGATTCCCGAAAATTCTTCGTAGGATTCATTAAAACAGAACCAGAATCGTTCTTCTGTGGTAGGATACACATATACACCTGAAAGCTAACACAAGCTCCGAGAAAACCAGGGAAATACTTTGATAGCTGGATAATACTTCTGTAAATCTATATGAATAAAAACTTTTACGAGTTCATATGTTCTTATTTTGTGTTTGTTAACGCAAGTTTCGAATTTCTATGAACCAAGTAAACACAAATCCATTATAGCCAAACATCTCTGATAACTTATATATTAGCATTTATACATATCAATGAAGCGCACCACCGTTTCAAGAAATAACTCACAATACAAAATTCCCAGCTATAGACAGCCTTATCTTTGTTTTCTCGCATTATTTGCCTCTGAATAAGCCCAGAAAATGGACGAGGCGTCGGGAATAGAAATTCAATAATTCAAATCCTGGACTTTCGATATTGTAATTCTTCTCCCGTATGTACGTTTCAATGAATGTTATGAGAAAACCGAGACTTTTTTTATAATCAATCAATTATTCCGATATTTCAATCTCGTAATTAATACATTATTGATTTGCACCCATTTGATCACAACTTTTTATCTATCAAGACTTTTGCATAAATACATACATATTTGTAGGTACATATGCACTTATGCATAGAGGGATACTATCTATTGTTATAATTCCACTTAAATTATTAGGGAACAAAGTGTAGTGCCCCCTATACTTTTAGTTAGGAATCAAATACGAGACTCTTCTTTAAGCTAGATATCCAAAACGTCACTTTCCCCGACGACCCCTATAAAACCCCTGGACACACATGGTCCAATCGCCCTCTGCGGCCAGCCACTCTCTCTCTCTCTCTTTCCTTTTCCTTGGTCCAAGGTTCATTGGCGCTAGGACCCCTAGCTGGTCATGCCTCTGGCCCCGGCCCTTGCAGCCAGCTACTTTTCCTCTTTCTTCCTTCTCCTTAAGATCGTTATCACTTCGCTGACCTACGAGCCGATCCGATCTTAACCATTCTTCCTCTGTGACTCATCTCTGTACTAACATTACCCATTTCACTTCACCCATATCGAGCCTCACACATACACACAACTACGCAACCGTGTCTTCACCACGTGCAACAAATGCGTATCACCTCCCACTCTCGTGAACGAAATGGCGAAGTCTCTTTACTATCCGATAGTCACGATAATCTTTCATAAACTTCTTTACGGGAAACACGCATGGATAAAACTCCATGTTCTCTGTCTTTCATGGTCTGCTCGTCGAGAGTCTAACAGCGTCTGAGAATAGCCCCCAAGTTAACTCACTTACTTGGCAGTAAGGCTAGCACACTGAACCTGGTTTCCATCTTGGAGCTATCCAACCATACGGAATCCACGCGTTCACACAACTCCGCTCCAACTCCGACGCCAGTACTATCAAAACAAGAAAGCTCCCACCTTTCGCTATTTCTTCTCTGTGTTCCGACGGCCTCGAGGTAAGCTACACATGTATCATTATATATTCATCTCAAGAATACATCCTGTCCAAGTTAAGCACTCTCATCGTAGTTAGGTCGGACTTCTTAAGATAACTTCGTAGTGGCTACAACGAGGATGACCAAACTGACAGACATTCTTTAGAATCCATCTCACATTTACTTTCCTTTCATCTTTCTTATCTCTACATCTTATCCTGGTAGATCCCTCCACATATCTGTGTCAGCAGAAACTCCGGTCCTCGTTTATCTTAATTCACTCATGAATTAAATCTGGCATTGTTGTTTACTTCTTTGTTTGTTCTTATTTCTGCGTTTTGTTAACAATCCAACTAACTGTGTACTAACCTTGTTTTTGTGCTTAAGCAGTGAACACGTTATTCACCAGGAATTATCTTCTTAGATCAATTCTGGTAATTTATATTTTAGGGGGCTAATATAACTAGCAGCCCTAAAATTGGTGACCCTAAAAAAGTAATAAACTAGTAAATTAACTACAAATATCCTTCTAGGTATGCTCTAATTGGCTATGATAATAAAATGCTTTCATTTGAATTCACTTATCCCAGGTGCTTTCTTGTTGAACAGTTTTAATGAATCAAGGTCCTTGTACTTATTATTTATGGAAACATTAAAGAATAAATTTAGGTCACTGACGTATTTATGTAATTGGGTCGCTAAATTTGTCGATTTATATTTATCATAAAAGTTGAAAATACTTCCCAATAACATTATTAACCATACGCCTACCATTCGAGCTTTTTGTGTTTTAGGTCAGCAGTTGGCAAACCAGTATTCTTTTCTTGTTCGAAGCGCAATAAAGAAATGTCGGTGAATGTTATGCATGTGAAGAGAACACGATGAAACTTGTCTAAAAGAAAATGAAGCCGTCTGATTGAAATGCAAGATTCGACCCTAAACACAGTGCCCGATTTACTAATGAGGTAGGTTTCTGTCTGAACAGCCGGTGCCATTTTATTACTTTGACTCATATTGCGTTAACATTCAAACAGAAATGAGTGAATGGCCTCTGTCCTGTCTCTACAGATAATGGAATGTCCCCTACTGAGGCGCATGCCTCGGCAAAGAGTATGGAGATCATGAGATACCCAGTCGTCGGAATCCCGCTCTCAGTCTTGCTCATATAGTCCAGAGGAAAGTAGGGAGCAACACGTTTGGAATCAGTTTGGCTACAGGAACTGTCGGAAAAACGTCAAATTGAGCGTCAAACCACCTTGAAAGGGCTCAATTGCCTGATTTGGAATCAGTCGTCTTTCTCCAAGACGGGTTGCCTTCCAAAGGCTAAAGAGCCCAATCTACCGTACTATTTTACCTATAGGGAGAAGATATGAATTCATGCCTTTCCCAAAAGCAATAGAGCGAAAAGTGAATATAAACAGCCCCTTCTGGTGTATCATTGTCTGAGTCTTTACTGACTACGCCGAATATACTCTAAGGTTTTATGACACAAACAGTAACGTGTACAATAGAAAACGTACCCTAAAATGCCAGTGATGCAATTAAGAAATCAATATGTATAGTCAACCATACAATGGTATTTATATTTTTATATCTTCATTATATCAAGAGAGAATTATTTCCTATCAGAAAGATAATTTCCATTGACGCAATACGTTATCACCATATCAGTGCATGTTTTCGTAATTCGATGTGTCATCTCAGCAACATAGGGAAATGTGTGCGCTGACATAATTTCTTAACACAAACGTTCCGGTAAAATTTGGCGGCCATCAGTCCATCATAATACACTTCTGTAACCAGAGCCGATAATTAGAAGAAAGATTTTTTTTAATTATTTTTCTTTTTTTTTTTAAATTAATCAAAAGATAATATGACTCTCTGGATCGCTTTTTTTCCCAACAATCGTATTACAAGTTGCAGTCACCATCATCATTATTCTTTTAACGTCCGTCGTTGGACATAGACCTTCTCCAGGATCCGCCACATTCCTCTATCATGGGCATCGCAGAGCCAGTATTTCCTGAATTTATCTAGTTCATCTCTCCATCTTATATTTTGTCGGCCTCAGTTTCGCATGTGGTCTCTGGGGATCCATGTTGTGAGTCATGATGTCCATCGGTTGTATGCTATTCTTGCAACATGGCCTTCCCATTGCCATTTAATTTTTTTTGGAAGATTCTATGATGTCTCAGACTCCTGTTTTTTGTCTGATATACTGTGTTGTCTTCTGATCTCATCATGTGATAAAAACAAGACGATCCCAATGACCCTAAAAAGAAGAGTCTACAACCAATTGATCCTCCCGATAGTCACTTATGGAGCAGAAACATGAAACCTAACCAAGAGACAGACCTGCAAACTGAGAAGCATGCAGCATGCGTATGAGAGAATTATGCCCAACCTCAAGTTGCAGTAATATGTGTTAATGAATTTTGTCTAGATGATGTGTGCTTCGGCAACAATCCTTCATCAATAGCGTTAATCATGTTTTCTTAAAGGCGACATAAAAGGACAAGTTTTTTCCTAACCTTTCATGTTGCCATACGATTCAACGTTAGCCAGTGCTCAAAGCATGTAAAAACTGTCCTAATAGTTGCTTTGTGCGCTACATCATCAAGTATTCTTAAATTTCGGCATTATTGTGTTTACAATAATGCCGAAATTTAAGAATTGAATTAAAAAGGAAAATAACTATCTTTTATGATCTCAGATTTTGTTCCCAACCATTAAGTAATATTTCTCAAGTTTGATGTCACTCTCGATTTTACTTGAACAAAGATAGCAGAATCATTTTCAATGATTTATCAAGATATGGCATATGCATTTGTTCATCACGGTATTTCCAGTTACGGCCAAATCATATTTGTAACAGAGCTTCTTGCACGATCACCGAAGTTAAGCAACGTGGAATCTGATCAGCGATCTAGATGGGTCACTGCCTAGAAATACCAAGTGCCGTAAGCAGTTCAGGAATCATGTAGATAATCTCAGCAATGATCCCATTAATCATCATCCCAAGGAGACCGACTTCTACACTACGCTCAAAAATTGCATGCCAAAGGGTGCCTCCCTCTGACTGTCCTGGCTGCAAGTGACCAGAAATAAATGAACACTTAAGTCACTTACTTATACAATGTGTTGCACTCAACTTAGTTCAGAGATATTGAACATATTAAATTTGTCATGCTATAGATGGAATAATGGGGCCTAAGAGAGACAACTGTGCTCCAAACAATCTCCGAAAAAAATAGCTATTTTGGAATTATGTTTATACATTTGGACAATATGGAGTTTTGTTCTGTTTTGATTTAAAAGCTAGATATTTTGGAGCTCGGTCGACGCTTTGGGTTGCTCCTTCCATCCAAGTTATAACGAAAACCATGCAATAAAATTCCTGTGATTATTGCTTTAAGACAATGTTGTGACATGATTTCAAATATTTTTAACGATATTTTTTCCAAATCTGGATTCATTTCAAACGTTTCTTCTTCTGTTCAGTACGTGTCAGCTAATCACGAGAATTATGTAATTATGAAATATGATTATGTATATATTGGTATTTATTCTTGTATATCTTCATTATATCAAAAGAAATTTTTTCTGATGGAAAGATAATCAACATTGCCGCAACAATACATTATCTTCTTATCATTGCACTTATTCTGAAGTCGATGCGTCATGCAGCAACAGATTAATTTTTTGTCGTAAAATAATTTCCAAACCAGAACACTTTGTAATTTCTGTCTGATCGCTAAAATGGTTCTATTCCATCTCTGCAAACGGGAGAATACTCATTTATCACCTGAAGAAGGCTGAAGAAGAACAAAGTTTGAGAAGTTGTATTCAAGAAATGAGCCAATAAGGGGACAACAGTCCATGAGAAAGAAAGTTTGCATAAGGACACCACAGTAAAGGAATTGTAGCCAGACTGGAGAACTTTTGAAAGTTAAACTGAAAAGTAAATTTCTTTGGGTTTTTTTTCAGAAGAACGAATGAATTTCTCGGTACAAAAGATAAAGTGATACTGATATGACTCACAACTTGCGGACAACTACGATTTTAATCTCTCTTGACCTTCTTTGCTAGAAATTACTCACCACACGGCTTGAGTACTAGCAAAACCAAGTTCATTTACACACCCACACACCCACACAAATCTCTCTCTCTCTCTCTCTCTCTCTCTCTCTCTCTCTCTCTCTCTCTCTCTCTCTCTCTCTCTCTCTCTCTACATATATGTATATGCGTGTGTATTTGTTGTTTGTGTGTGTGTGTGTGTGTGTGTGATCAGTGTATGGACTCGGATTAAAATTCATCCGACAGTATTATTTTTTTTAAAAACATGCAGAAAGCTGAAGATGATGTTACAAATGAAAACTTTTTATTCAATTTGACGCGCTTCTTTAGACTTGCCCTTATTTCTTAAGAAGCTAGCACGTTTATTGCAACATGTAAAAAAATGTATGAAGAGTTTGCATTAGTAATATCATCTTCGGCTTTCCCAATATATATATATATATATATATATATATATATATATATATATATATATATATATATATATATATATATATATATATATATATATATATATATGAGAACATTTTATCACACTCCTCATGATATACCAACTAAAATACTACAATCATATATATATACACATTTACGCATTCATTCTCCCTGCAATAACTACCCATTAAAATATCGGACATTTATTACTATAATCAATGTTAATATTTGATTTATAAAATTTCCAATATGAATCGTACACGCTCAAATCTTAATTATAAATAAATTCAAACAATCTTCAAATGTAAAGGCTATTGACACTGTGGTAAATCCTTCTTGCGAATACCACAACTATTATCTCACAAAGTATAGAATGTAACACCATACAATATTTCCCCACACCACAACAATCTCTCTTCGTCCCAGTGACAACAGTGAAATAGAAATAATAGTCCCAACCCAGCAAATGTATATGGCCTTTTGGACACCAGTTTAATATAGCCTTTTGGACACCAGTTTAATGTAGCCTTTTGGACACCAGAGGTCAACTAAAGAAAACCAGATGGACGAGAAAAGAAAAATACAAATTGAAGTTGATATTATCAACCCCCATTCATTCACTCTCTCCCTTGGAAAATGACTGTATAGTCGAAACTGGTTTGGGAATAATTTTCAAAATAAGGATTTGAAAAATAAAATAGATTCTTTTTCTACATTCATTCCTGTTTATCTGTCTTCCAATTGTTTTCTTGTACATTCTGTAATATATTTTATAATATTGTGCACTATAAACAGACTAAAAAAAACAGCAGATATTTTTTTCTTTAACGAAATCATTTCGCGTCATAAAATACCCTAGAGATTTGGAGAGGGAGGTGAATAGAGAGGGGGATACAAAGGGAGGGGACACTTGTAAATGCCCACGAAACAACTCAAATAACGAAGAAAGCAAACAGGAAGTGAAGGGTTCAAGAATGGCAAAACTTTCTCTCGAATTATCTATCTATTGAGATAAACAAAAAACTTAGTCTGATCTTATGAAAAAACTTTTTTTTACTGCTAGGATACCGATTGTTTGACAACTTACTAACCAACCTTCACTAAACGAAGTGAATACTTCAGCAATTTACATTCGTAACTGTAGACAACTTCAGTAATGTAAAAATGTTTTCTCATGAAAATCGATGCTTAATGATAGATTGAATCTAACTGTATTTTAAGATAATTTTTGCGGTAATGTTAACTGCCCGGCTAGCTCAGTCGGTAGAGCACGAGACTCTTAATCTCGGGGTCGTGGGTTCGAGCCCCACGTTGGGCGTAATTTTTGCCTATATATATATCATTTTTATCAAATGAACCAATTCAGTGTTTAAGTAAAGGTTTATTACTGGTTGGCAAACTAAAAAATCAAATGGAAATAAGAAAAAAATCAAGCTTATTTGAATGTTTTCTACTATTAATGCATTAAGAAATAAATGGAAGCAGAAATCTTGATCATTTGAAATTGTATTTTAATAAATTCAGTCAAAGAGGATACAATTTACTTTCAGGGTTAGGGCTTAGACTTAGGGTCGTTGGCTTGGTGTTGCAAGTAACAACAAAAAATGATTTATCATTTTTTCATAATTTTAAAATCAAAAATATACACTAGCAACTAAGAATAAAAATTCATTGAACAACCCTAAAACAAACCCTAATCCCTAGAACGACCCCCAGAATGAAATTAAATTTAATAAAAGTTTTAAATGGCCAAGTTTTCTTTTTTGCTTTCATTTGTTCTTAAATACGTCAGTAGCAGCAGTATAAGTCAGCGTTATTTGTTACCCCTTTCAAATTCCGATCTCTGTGAATTTTGCTTTAAATAAGTCACTACATGCAGAGACGGATTTGAACCGATCGACACCCTAAACACACCGCAAAAATGATGCCCCCCACTACAGCCCCCAACCCCATTGCTTAACTTACAAGATTTTCAAAACTGAAACGTTCTTGAAGAAATGAAGACATATTTATTTAAAGCACATCAGAATACGTGAGAAAAAATATATTCTCTCACAAAACCAAATTTTTACCAATGAAGCTTGTGCTTGCTTGATGACCAGTTTTCTACGATAGTATTTGTGTGGACGATTGAATGATTCGAATGCTTGAATTAACTGTATATATTAGAGGAAATTTGAATCTAAACTTTCAGGTAGAACAATGTAAACATCTTATAGCGATTTCACGAAAGAAACCGCAAGTAAAATGCGGTACTCTCTTCTCTTTCAATGCCATTTGGTTTGTGCATATTTCGCCCAATTGTTTATCCGAGGCTGACGACATGGCTTGAGTTGCTTGCTAGACTAAGTTCATTGACACACACACACACACACACACACTATATATATATATATATATATATATATATATATATATATATATATATATATATATATATATATATATATATATATATATATATATATTGGGAGAGAGAGTGAGAGAGATCTGATCTGACAGAATTAATTGTGAAGTGAGCTATATTACATTGAAACTCTTATTTGGATTGATCTCCCGTCATTACACGGTTAACATATAACTTGGCCTTGACAACGAAAATAGAATAAACAATTAAAGAAAAGGGGGCTGCATTGAGCTAAACATTCGTTTCGTTCGACGCAACAATTATGTAAGAATTGGATTTATGATCCGACAGAATGATTTTGAATTGCATTATATTATATTGAAACTTTTATTTCAAATTATCCCCCGTCATAGCACAGTTCATATATCATTTGGCCTAGACAACGTAATGCTAAGAGCAATATATATGTATAAATGTGTTAAGAATTTTCGTTTGTCTGTTCCGCTTCAAAAAGTACATAAACATGAGTGCAGACCAACGAAATTTGGCATGCCTACTCAATGGACCTTCGAAAGTTTTGAAACAAAGAGATTTTTGAGAAATATGTTCATGGGTCTTAAACGGGGTTCTATTTACAATGTTACTATAATGCCAAAGTGGAACCTATTATTCACCCATATACATATCTTGAGAATTAGGCATGTCTCACGAAACATGTTAAAGTGGAAAACATCATCTACGGCTCTCTGAATTATCTTTTTAATATATATATATATATATATATATATATATATATATATATATATATATATATATATATATATATATATATATAAAAGAATAAACAAGAAAAATTGGGGCAGCAGCATTTTCTTTAATTGTCAATTTTATTTACATTGTCAAAACCAAATAATAAATTGTCCGTGTAATAACGGGAGAACAGTTCAAATGAGAGTTTCAGCATAATATAACACAATCTATAATCATCAGTCTTTTAACGTCCGTCGTTGGATATAGACCTTCCCCACGATTCACCACAATTCTCTATCATGGGCGTCATGGAGCCAGTATTTTCTGAATTTGTCTAGTTCATCTCTCCATCTTGTACTCTATCGGCTTCGGTTTCGCATGTGATCTCTGGGGATCCATGTTTTGAGTTTTGATGTTCATCGGTTGTCTTTTGCAAAATGGCCTGCCCATTGCCATTTGAGTTTTCAAGTGGATTCTATGATGTCTCGGACTTCTGTTTTCTTCCTGATATTCTGTGCTGTCTTGCGATCTCTCCATATTCCTTATTTTCATACCTTTTCAGATTTTTCACTCAAAATCCTTATCCTCTAACCTTCACCCTCTACATTGCTGCATACATCCAGACTTGTCTGCTCATCCACCTGGAGCAGATAGAGTGAGTGTGAAGAGCTGGTGCAGCTCTAAGGCCACTTCGAACGACACAAGCAGTGACCAATCCACCAGACCCCCCTATCAACACGTCATTGACTACCGTGGCAGGGCAGGGCATGGCCCAAGACTCCCCATGGTTTGCACAATACATTAATTAATGCTCCCTTATTCAGGGTTGCGCACTCTATGAGGAATTGTACGTAAGTATATATATATCGCTTAAGTTCAGCCTGACTGACAGTCCAGTTCAGCGTAGGACAGAGGTAAAATGCCAGCCTCTGGGTCTGAAGCGAAGGTTCGATCATACCTCGTTGCACTGAATGGGATAGCGGATAGTCTATAGTCACACTGAAGAATTGTAATATATAGAAACAGCTGTCTGTGAATGATTTATTTATTATCATTATTTTCATTTATATATATATATATATATATATATATATATATATATATATATATATATATATATATATATATATATATATATATATATATATACATATATATATATATATATATATATATATATGAGATGGTTGAGTAATCTATGCATGAAGCATGCTCATTTCTAATGATTTGGATTCATTCATGACATTGTTTCATTATATTGAGCGCTGTAAACATAAAATCAACATACGGGGAACAAATCAAATAACGAAGATAAAAAGAAGAAGAAGGCTCGAGCATATCAACAACTTTTGTGTTATTTTTTACTTCAGGATCAAAAAAATCCTTATTAGTAGGGATAAAAAGGGATTTTCAGTTTTGATACCAATTGCTTGACTATTTACTATTCATAGCCCCGAAAATGAGGTGAAGAATTTAGATATTTACTTCGTATTTGAAGACAACAGCAGTGGTATGAAAAAAAAGTTTTTTTCTCATGAGAATCAATGCGCTGTGATAGAGTGTATGTTATTGATTTATGATATAATCGATTATTACCAACAGCCCAGCTAGTTCAGTAGGTAGAACATGAGGCTCTTATTGTCGTGGGTTCGAGTCATGCGCTGTGTCCTTTTTGCCTTTAGATCATTTTAATCAAATGAACAGTTTTCATGTGGAAAAAGTTCATCTTGTTTCCTTCATTCGTCAGTTCATTTTTCCCACAAGTATTTTCCTCGATAATCGTTCAGTACTGTGCAAAGATCCATAAAGATTCTGGTTCACGAACTATAAAGCCGACTTATGCAGTTGTTGCTGCTGCTACTACCGTACAACAGAAGGAACGGAAGCAAAAAAAAACTTGACCCTTTAAAACTACAAATTTATCAAATTGAATTATTTAAAAATAATAATTTGGGGGGGGGGGTATTTTCAGAGGTTAGGGTTCCTTTTAGGATTGTTCAATAAATGTTCATTATTGGTGGCTGCTGTATATACTTTTAATTTTATAAGTATGAAAAAAATTAATCGTTTTCTGTTGTGACTTGCAACATCAAACGTGAAACTAACCGTAACCTTAGATTATATACTTTATAGATAAATTTGATTTAAAAAAAAACAGTTTTAAATGGTCAAGTTTTCTGGTTTCATTTGTCCCTTAATACTCAAGTAGCAACAGTCGTCCAAGATAGCGTTATTTATTACCTCCCTTTCATATTTTAGTTGGCGAACCTGAAACAACCCTTTACAGTAAAAGTCTTCGAACGCTTTAAACGATTGTCATTTTCCAATGATAGACATCTTCAAAGAAGATCATTCTCGTCTGTATGTTCGAAGGGGTGAATGGTATAGTCGGACTATTTTTCTCGTCTGAATGAAAAAACGGAAGTTGGACCTGAGCATGCGTTCTCTTAATTGATTCTACATTCTACAACAAAGGACACCCGACAAACACCAGAGGGTACACAATTGAAACATTGTGATTAAATGAACATATTTAAGCAGAAAATAGTCAGATCATACAAAACAGAATCTTCTGAATAGATGTTTGATTCCACGTCATTTACGAGTGATATGTTAACTCTAATTGGGTCATTTTCTACGCTATTTTGAGTATGCGGGCGATGTCCTGTAATGCCAATGATTTTCGAATAATGTCATCATTTGATCGCTTTCAACCTTGAATGGTTCATCCAATCGCGGGGGATCAAAAAAAAATTTCAGATGACTTTCGATAATTTGTTGTACCTTATTTGTAAATAGCACACATACTTTTTTGTGTTTCAGTTGCATTTATGTCCTTCTTAAAATAAAAACAAAAAGGCATAAGGCGAAAATACAGCTCTTTCTATCTTCAGTGTTAGAATCAATAAACAAAAATACGATGATTCTGACAAAATTACTAAATACATGCAGGTATGAGAGCGTTCATTTTAAATGCTGTTCAAACCAAACGCTCCTGGTGCCATCAAATGACAAAAAAAAAAGAATTGATTTTTGGCCAATCTGAAATTCCTCAACTACATTCGCTTGCAATACCGTGTCAATTAAGCAGACACAAACACATGTATATAAAATTGTATATGACTAAATACTATCTGTGGTAGGAATAGTTTGACATCCTTGAAATGTTGTCCTTTGGCCTCATTTATTTTCATTAAATGTCACTGGTACAGTTTTCCACTGTCAACAGAATTATTTACTTCATCAATAGTGAGGTGACTTATGACATTAAAATCAATGTATGTTGGGAGATTGATATATATACATATATGTGTGTGTGTGTGCGTGTGTCTGTGTACGAATAGAAAATTCAGTTTTTCGCGGTGACTCTGAGTTTCATTCCAGCAGTGCACTGACTGCATCACTAACACGAAACTCAGGGTCACAGCGAAGAACTTTACTTTCTACGTGTACATATTTACATATGATCTCTGCCAGATATCAAGTACTCTTCATACATAGATAACTCAACCCTTTAAAAAATGATAACAACATATATATATATATATATATATATATATATATATATATATATATATATATATATATATATATATATATATATATATATATATATATATATATATATATATATTCGAACCGTTCATAAGCCCAAACCAACACACATCCATAAGCCAGAAGTTTACAAAATCGGTGAATATATCATTTGCGACCGAAACGTAGCTGCTTCAACATAGCTCGATGGTAAGAGCAATGCTCCGTTGAAACGGATACACCATTGGTCGTAGGTTCGATCCCAGCGGCAACTCCCTTTTCTTTAACTTAGTTTACTATATTTACGTTGTCCAGTCCAAATGATACATTCACTGTGCATTAACAGGAGATCATGCCGAACAGAGTTTCGAAATAATATAGCTCAATTCATAATTATTTCTGTCGGATTATACATCCATTTCTTGATAATATGATTGTCTGCGTTGAAAGAAACAAACAAAGCAGACATAGAATGTGAATGAACAAAAGAGTGAATATGAAGTTAAAGCAGTTATTTGGACCATTACCGACGGCATTTCAGCTCAATCATAAGAGCTACGCTACGTTGAAATGGCAACCTTATGGGTTGCAGGTCTTATTTATGTAGCAGCCCTATTTTCTTTACATGTTTATTATATATATAATAAAAGTTGTAATGATGCTGTTAAGTAACTACACGTATCAAATTGAATAGTTGAGATTAAACTAAAACAAACAATGAAGGTAAATAAAAACAAAAACGGGTCTGGTTAAACACTCAATATAAAACCATCATGTGGCCAACATATTTTGGCAGCATCCCGTGTTGGGATGATCAATGAAAAAAAATTAAAAAAGGGGTGATCAATGATTAAGTTACTTCTCAAGACATTTGTTGGGCAACTGACCCCCAGAATGAGAAGCATGCAACATACACGTGAAAGGATCATGCTCAACCTCACATGGAGAGATCACAAGACATCACAATAAAATAGGGAAAAAATAGGAGTCCGAGACATCATAGAATCCGCTTGAAAACTCAAATGAGATTGGGCTGGTTATGTAGCAAGAATGACAGACAACTGATGGACATCATAACTCACAACATGGATCCCCAGAGATCACATGCGAAACTGAGGCCGGCAGAATACAAAATAGAGAGACGAACTTGACAAATTCAGAAAGTACTGGTTCTGCGACACCCACAATAGAGAGGTGTGGCGAATCCTGGGGAAGGTCTATATCCAAGGATGGTCAATAAAAGACAGATGATGATGATGATGATGATGATGATGATGATTGAAATACTAAAAAATGTCCAAATTTTCAAAAAAAGATGCGGCAGAAACTTGGGGCCAATCCAGCATGAATCTACATTGAAAATTGAAGCCCCCAGTAATCATCCATTTGGGTAGGAATTTCAAAAATAACTTTTTGTAGACATAAGGCGTGAATGTTGAAATACTTTTCCATTGGTGTGGCTTGTGTGCATGATATATATATACATAGATAGCCAACTTGAAAATTGAAGAAACCTATGTTGAAACTTTTGGGCTGATCATGTTGCAAGAATGTCATACAGCCGCTGGATGTCACTACTTACGACGTGGATCCTCAGGAATCATATGCGAAACTAGGGCCGGCAAAAAAGAGATGGCATGAACCAGACAAACCTAGAGAGTGCTGGCTCCACGACGCCAATGATAGAGTAAGATCAGGCAAATCTTGGGTAAGGTCAATGTCCACCGAAAGACAGACGCTAAAAAACTGATGATGATGATGATGATGATGATGATGATGATGATGATGATGATGATGATTTGAATACGCCTGGCTCCAGTTTGTTTCATTCCTTTCATCTCCGATAAAATGCTTGAGATTATTCAGAAACAAACAATGAAGGCAAATAAATTTTAAAAAATAATGAGACGAAAAGAAAAACCCCAAGAAAAAAAGTCAAAGGAAAAAAGTAAATTGAGAGAAAAAGAGAAAGGGAGAAAGAAAAAAAAAGAAAGTACCATTCGAGTCGTGTTGAAAAACTGGAATTGTTTACGCAATTCTGAAGCGAATTAAATTACGTGTAAGTTTTCTTCTATTCTGCGCCAAAAGATGGGGCCTGCGCATGCGTGTGTATGTGGTTGTCTGCTTACTTAAATGTGAGAATGTAAATCTGGTAATCGCATACTGATTGTCCAAAAATCCGGTTCCCCACGTTCCAAAGGACAAGGTTTAGGTTTATGAAGGGGTTGGAGAATATATTGATGTAAACTTTGTAATGGAAATCAAAAAAGATCCAAGTCTGAATAATTCATACAGAACATCCAAAAATTAAGAAAGGGTATTTTCATTTAACTATTTACCTCAAGGAAATGTACAAAACTGCCAGTGTTTTCGGAAGGGTGAAAGCTGAGTTTTAAAAACTTCTTGAAACTTACTTAAGACAATTTCAAGAGCATCATCGAGTAATGTTGAAAATGAATTAGAGAAAGATTGAGATGGAGACATATATATATATATATATATATATAGAGAGAGAGAGAGAGAGAGAGAGAAAGAGGGGGGTAGAGAGAGAGAAAGAGGGGGTTAAAAAGAGAGAGGGGCGAATGTGTCTCCTTGCATTTGTATGTGTGTGTGCGTGTGTGAGAGAGAGAGAGAGTGAAAGAGAGAGAATCTATAGTTGCATGCGTGAATCTCAGCATGTAAATATTTGAGTTGAGAAAGTTTCCAAAAATTTAGTGCCACCAAAATTAGAAACTCTCAACCAAAACTGTCAACATAGTCAACATCAGCATGTGTTTCTTCAGTTTTCAAATAGGTATGGCTGGCAATGTATGTGTCATGCGTAGAAACCGTACCAATGGAGCTTATTATGTTTCGAAAAAAAATATTGTTTTGGTCTGTTCTCCTCCAAAAATGTACTTTTGTAACGGACATTACACTAGTTTCTCAATAAGGAATGTAGAATGAGTACATATTTACTGCCGTGTCACTCGACACATGGGACAATAATTTTGTCTCCATGGGGCTTCTGTTGTCCATTGGCCATCCTGTTTTGGCCTCCTTTGTTCGCGTGTCTCTTTGGACCCAAGGGGCCTATGTACAATTGACCTCCTGTTTTCATCTCTCATAGGCTTTGCACAACGTCACTTTCTTCTTTTCTATCTACCTTTTAGTATATTCTTCAAAAACTAAGATGGAATTTTGGGGAACAAGAACACAACTACTCTGTTCGTGTAATAAGGATGGCCAATTCAACAAAATCAGTTGAGATCTTTTTTTATAGTATATACCTGTCAGAAATGACGGGGTTATTCATATACGGATCGGCACTAAGGAGCCAGGTGTTAATTCAAAAGGTAATTCATTTTTGATAATTCAAAGTCCTTATTTTGAGGATTTGGGGGCCTCAACTCTAAATTAAACATTACTTTCAGTCACTTGTACACTCTTTTTTCTTCCATTTTAGTTTCAAACGTCCAGTTGTTCTGTGGCGTATTTTTCGTTGTTATGTCACAACAATCTCATTTAATTACCACCTTTTAATTGTTTTTGTTTTTTTACTGTGTTAATCCATTTCACGTGGGTCATTATGACTTTTAGGTTTTATCAGCAATCGGACAAAACAGATATACAACCGTACAATTATACAAATAAATAGACTAAACTAGATTTTCCAGACGTGTCCCTTAAATGGTTTGATTTTTACGACATAAAAATGATTCAAAAATGGCTGAACTGCGCCAGCCGATCATGTGTTGTTATGGAAAACCTTTCAGGAACGCGTGAGAAGCTGTACATATGTGTGGTAATATAATGTAATTTGGAGTGAGTTAACCATTTCTATTGTTGTTTGTTTTGTTTTTTGCATTTTTCCAGATCACAGGACAATTGTTTTCTGTTAGTGAAACCAGATCGTTGTTGAGCTTGATATGACGACAATCCTCGAATATGTTTTTTATATCTACGGATATCCATACCACTTACATTATCATATCGACTAAATCTTAGCTGGTCGTTGTACATATCCGTGTCCTTGTTGTTCTCTGATTGCACTAAGTAACAAAGAACTGATTAGTTGAACCGTAACTCAATTTAACTATGTGTCACTTATTGTGAAGGGGGAGTTACCCGTAAATGGCACAAAGTGAAATAGAGTAGCGATTCAAACATCAGAAGTTCTTTGTTACTTGATGCGACCAAAGAACCACAAAGAGACCAATACATACAACAATCAGTCAGCTATGATTACGCCTATAATATAAGTGACAAGGAAAGCGCTTGTCAATTTATTCAAGTCTATTATTAACATGAAGCTATCCTTGTCTTTTGACAGGACGACTCTGAAGTGTATTCGGAACCGACCCTTTGCAATGTTCAGTTACGTTGCTAAGCAACAACGAGTCGTCGATACTAGTCTGAATGATGCATGAAAATAATGGCCGATTCTAGATACTAACCTTTAATCGTATCCTATAACATCACTAAAGAATGTAGTACCAATATATATATATATATATATATATATATATGTAGTTCATTTTGGTGATTAAAATGCGCTGATATTTAGCACTTATTTTCAGATCTATCTGTAGACGATGTAGACCGTTGAATCCGGAGATGAAAAAAGAATAGTTCAGTATAATCCTCTTGAAAGAGTATAAACTTAGTAACAATGCACCTCAAAAGCTACCGATATCAACCCACGATACGACGAAATATAATTATTTTCCAAGCAACCTAATACCTCATCCCACGAATTCCAGTAATTTCTTACTTGCATGTTCTTTGATCTTATTTCTTCAAGTTTCTTTTTATCTCAACTTCACTCAGGTCATCAGTCTACGGCAGTGAGTAAACAGTATGGATTGGAAATAAAGAATATGCTGCCGGTGAAACTGCTTTATGAAAGCCTGCTTAAACATACCAGTTCCTCTTAACGACGGTATGAGGTTAACATACGGTCGAATCTAATCATTAAACCTAACCTTCACGCTTCACCGACCTCTCTTGTTACCATATTTATTATTATTATTATTTGCAATCTCACACCAATTGCCTGGTGCTTACTGCTTGAGTTTGAATGACAGCAAGTCTCCTCAAGTCTCCAGCCCTTCTCTCCTAGTACTCATAGGTCGCAGTATTACTGCGATTTATAGTTTCACACCGGTTGCCCAGTGGTCATTGCTGAAGGCTGAGTGACAATAAGTCTCCTCAGGTATACAGCCAACATCTTCTCTCTCTTTTTCCTATCATGCCAGTGCTGTGGTTTGCATTTACGCTTTCATTTCCCTTCCTCTGTTGGGTCACTATTAACAATTTGTGTTGCAGTCTTTATATTTCTAGCACTTTCCTCAATATCCGCGCAATTCCCCGCAGTGCTGTGGTCTGTACAGTCTCAATCCTTTCCTTTTTCCCGATCTCCTCCAGCCCCTCAGTGTCTTTGAGACAGTTCCTAGTGCGCCAACTATGACTGGCATTACCCTGGCTTTCATGTTCCACATCTTCAGTTCTCTCGCTAGATCCTGGTATTTTTCCAGTTTTTCACTCTCCATCCTCTTTACTCTATGGTCTGTTGGTACAGCCACGTCTATTATTTGACAGGTCTTCCTCTTCTTGTCTATGATTACCAAGTCCGGTCTTCTTGCCTGGATTAGGTCGTCGGTTTGGATGTCAAAGTCCCAGAGTAATTTATGGTTGCCATTCTCCAGGGATGCCTCTGGTTTGTGCTGATACAACTTTTTGCATGGTTGAATACCATTCGTTTACTCAGTTCCCAGTGTATCATCGTTGATACTCTATCGTGTTTGTACTTATACTCCATCTGGACGAGTTGACTACATTCACTAATTATGTGATTTACGGTCTCATCTCTTTCACCGCACATGCGGCATTTGCTGTTTGTCTGTGTTCTGTCGATTTTTGTTTTTATGTAGTTTGTCCTGATGATTTTGTTTTGAGGTGCCATGATGAGCAATTCCGTTTTTCTCTTCAGTTTTCCTTTTCGTAACCATGTCCATGATCTCTCGTCTGCCACATCTTGTATCTGTCTTCTAAACTCTCCGTACAATTTTTTTCTTTTCCCATTTTTCTTTCCTTGTTTCTAGATTTGCTTTAGCTCTCTGGACACAGTCCTCTATGCTGATGAGTGCCCTGTCGTTTACTTTTGTCTTAACGTATTATCTATCTGTGTCATCTCTGGGTGTAAGGCTTTATGCATTGTCATAAGTTTCCTTGTTTGCCTGTCCATTGATTGGAGTTCTTCCTTTGTCCATCCTAGGAATGGTCCTGAGTATCTCACTCCTGATACAACCCAGGTGTTCATTCCTTTTATTAGATTTCTGCTGTTTAGTTTGGTCTCTAATATTTTCCTTATCCTCCCAAAGTCTCTCTTTATTTTCTCCTTCATCTCTTCCCGTTTTATCGTGTCACATTCAAGGACGCCCAGGTATTTGTATCAGTCTTGTGCGGTCAGTGCTCTAATCTTACTGTTGTCCAAGAGTTCGATTCCTTCAGCCACTGTGAGCCTTCCTTTGTGCATTACAATGATTGCACATTTTTCTATTTCAAATTCCATTCCGATGCCATCAGTGTATTCTTTAACTTTGTTGAACAGAGTTCAAGCTCTCTCCCATTTTTGCAAACAATTTTGTATCATTCATGTACATTAGGTGGTTGACTTCTCCTTTTGTTTTAGAAAAATGGTATCCTTTGCTGTTCTTTAGGATTCTGTTGAGTGGTATCATAGTAAGAACAAATAATAGTGGGGACAGCGAGTCTCCTTGGAAGATTCCCCTTTTTATCCTTACCTCTGCTAAGTTTTCTCCTGTGGCTGTCAAGTCTACGTTCCAGTTTTTCATTGAGTTTTCGATTAATCTAATAACCGGTTCGCTGATCTTGAACATTTTAAGGCATTCGCGTATCCAGCTATGTGGGATCACATCATATTGCAATGTTCTTTTTCCTTTTTCTTACTTCTTTTAAGATCATCTGGTCGATGTAAAGTAAGTCATTTGCCCCCTTGGTTCCTTTCCTGCAACCTTTCTGTTCTTCTGGTAGTAGTCCCCTTCTTTCCATTGATGTATACATTCTCTCTGCTATTTGTCCAGTCAGGATTTTCCACGTAAGTGATAAGCACGTGATTTTTCTATAATTGCTTGCCATATTCCCCTTTTTAGGGTCTTTTTGGATGGGGGTGGTTCTGCCTTTGGTCCACTCTGGTGCCTCGCTTTCGTTTATGCAACTTTGGAGTAGGTGGGTGAGTCCGTCGTGTAATGTAGTGAATGTCTTGAACCAATATCCATGGATCCCGTCGGGACTTGGTGCTTTCCAGTTGGCTATTTTCCGAAGAGCGTGTTTCAATGTGGTTTCATTCAATAATATTAGTTCTCCATTGTCTTCATCTTCAAGTTCTCTTTTTATGTTTCCTAACCACCATGGGGTCACGTTGTGTCTTTTCGGGTGCCCCCATATGCGGTTCAAGTAGTTCTTGGTCTCTGTGGCGTCCGGTTTTGTGTTCTGTCTTCTTTCTCCGTTCAAATCTTTGTAAAACTTTCTCACGTTGTTTTGGAATGTGCGGTTTTGTGTGTATTGGGCCGTTCTTAGCCTGTATCTCTCCAGTCTTGTCTCCTTGGCTAATCTCTTCTGATGTATCTCTTCCACTGCATTGGGGATGCCTTTTTGTGTTATCTTGTATTTGTTTGAACGTCTTACTCGTGGTATGTCTGTATGTGGGGCATTTCTCAGTAGTACTTCATCTCTCTCTGGAGTTGAGAGATCTGCTTTTCTATTCTTCTTCCCGGTTGGGTTTTTCCTCCCTATTATCATTTGAGGTTCTTTCTTGTGTTGTGAAGCTTTGTGTTACCATTTTTGCTCCAGCATTGATTAAGTTGTTGAGTTCCAAAAGGCTGTTCGTTTCAATATGTTGTAAGAGGCAGTTGACAAGTTCGGTCACTTCTCCGAGTTTCTTTCTGTCTTTGTCTCTTAGAGAGGGGAGTGTTGTTTTCTCTACTCGCATGATTTGTTTCAAAGTTTCTATCTGGGTTTTCTCTTCTTCCGTTGGGGTTTCGTCGTCTCTCTCTGGTGTGTGACTTGTTTCATAGGTTTTGTGCAGAATTCTGCCAGTTTTGTCGTTTGTGTTGGTTGTGCTGGGAGGTGTTTCTTGGGATGTGTCACCTTCTTCCCTCTCTATATTATCGCAGATCTCTTGTAGTTCAGTCTAGGAGAGCCATTTCTTTTTTAGGATTTGTTTTACTTGGTCAACCATGCGCTGGCTTGATATCTCCACAGCAGATTTTTCCCTCCATATTTTGAGCATGCACTCCCTATAAGATCACACCGAAGGTTTGCTTTTTAAGTAGCAATACATTACTAGTCTGTTCTCCTCTCTTGGCCATTTCTTGTTCTTTACAGCAGCCACTCGGTCAGGGCTGCGCCTTTCCTGGGTGCCATTGGTGGTATATGAGTTTTGGCCAACAGTAGCTAGGGAACGACTGTGTCCCTCCTGAAGGCCACGAGCCGGAGTTTTGGCCAGCAGTCACAGGACGACGACTGGGTACCTCCTGGTGGCCCAGAAGGGAACACCTGCAGGTTATGACGCACGAATTTTGAATCTGCGCCCCATTTTTTGCGGTAAAATGATTTGGTTGTACTGTCATGATTGAGGATTTTTGGTTCTTTTAAGGTAGCACCAGACCTTGGTGGGTTGGTTAAGACTGGTGTGGTTCAGAAATAACCTCAGAGCCCCACTGGCTCTTACCACCCTGGGTATGACCTCACAAGGAGGAGCCATTCGGGTGTACGAAACATCTATTTGTGGTGATGTGTTTGTCCTCCACTACCTAATTAATAACCTAAGGCATTAAGCCTAGCCTCTGAGGGTAATTACATGCATTTAAAAAGGTCATACTTCTCCCTTAAATCTTCCAAGTCTTGACTTAGTGAGAGTCTCGGTAGCGATTCTAGTTGCAAATGGGGAATAGTTATTTAATTTCTTCACGTGGGTATTCTCGAAACTTTGGTCAATTCATACACGAGATGGGGGGGGGATTCAGTTGAAAAAGCATTAGTTTTGTATAGGACAACTTAATTTCGTCAGGAGGGGGAGAATTGCAAATTTAATTGTAAATTTTAAAATTTTAAATTTAATTCCACTTACCCACGTGCAGGTCCAATGTAAAACTAGATACTCCAAGATCTGGCGCTGGTCATTTCAAAGTCGGAAAATTTAAAATCAAAAAAGAAAACCATTTCAGAAGCCAAAAGTAAAATTTTCAGAAGCCAAAAGTAAAATTTTCAGAAGCCAAAAGTAAAATTTTCAGAAGCCAACAGTAAAAATATTATTAAAATATTTAGAAAATAATCACAGAATTAATCAACAGTATCAAAATTATCCTTTGCCAAAAAGTCAGCGCTTAGACCATCTCGTTAGAAGAGTCTCGGTAGCGATTCTATTATTATTATTATTATAATTATTAGGAATCTCACACCAGTTGCCTGGTGGTAACCGCTGGAGTTTGAGTGACAGCAAGTCTCCTCAAGTCTCCAGCCCTCCTCTCCTAGTACTCATAGGTCGCAGTAATTCTGCGATTTACAGTTTCACACTGGTTGCCCAGTGGTTATCGCTGAAGGCTGAGTGACAATAAGTCTCCTCAGGTCTTCAGCTAACGTCTCCTCTCTCTTTCGCATATCATGACAGAGCTACGATTCGTTGCAGTACTTATATCTCTAGTACCTTCCTCAGTATCCGTGCAGTTCCCAGTAGTGCTGTGGTCTGTACGGTCTCTATCCTCCCCCTAATCCCGATCTCCTCCAGTCTCTCCCTCAGCGTTTTGGGGACAGTTCCTAGTGCTCCCACTATGATCGGTACTACCCTGGTTTTCATGTTCCACATTTTCTTTAACTCCTTTGCTAGGTCCTGGTGTTTTTCCCTTTTTTCACCCTCCTTCTTTTTTACTCTATGGTCTGCAGGCACAGCAACGTCTAGTATTTGGCAGGCCTTCCTTTTTTTGTCTACTATTACTAAGTCCGGCCTTCTTGCCTGGATGAGGTGGTCAGTTTGGATGTTAAAGTCCCAGAGTAGTTTGTGGTTGTCATTCTCCAAAACTGCCTCTGGCTTGTGCTGATATTATTATTATTATTATTATTATTATTATTATTATTATTATTATTATCATTATTATTATTATTATGTGACTAATTGCCAACAAGTATTATCACTGATTATTGCTCACCAGTATCTTATTTCTTTCATTTATCGACTGTTTACATTATGCCTTTTAAGAAAACAGGATTTTTTTCGGTAGGCTTAAATTAGGGAAATTAAATGAAATCTCAAACCGTTAGGGTAGGTTAGAGTTAGGGTAAAGTTCCCGACACATTTTTACTTACGACACACATAATTATGAAGCTGTAAATTTAACGAACCCTTTTGCTCCCAACAAGGAGACACTTAACAAACTATCTCTAAAATCTCTGCTGTCCAGACGTTATTACACAAGCGCTTCACTGATAATAGAACCACGCCTAAAAACATCTGCGTTAAATATGCTTCCTTTTCCCAGAAAACATGTGAAACTTGGTGAATATAAGTCAGTATCATTCTAAAATAAATAGAGATATTAATGATATTCGTTGTAACATTATCTTAAATTATTATTATTATCATTATTATTATTATTATTATTATTATTATTATTATTATTATTATTATTATTTAATGAAGCATTGTCGATTAACGACTGTAGAATGATGGACTGAGTAGTTCCAATGAAAAGCAACTGAGAATAAATTGAATAAGTTCTTGTCGGAAATTATATATATATATATATATATATATATATATATATATATATCATTAAACACAGCACGCATCTACTTCTGTCAGAGTGTCTAGGATCTGTGCTTTAAAAAGCTGCACTGCCCTGATCCTTCTTCAAAGGGATGGTTGAACTTTTCGAAGCCAGCTCAGGCAGCTACAAATTACAAAATGCCTACGTCCTGTGGTCAAAGCACAAGGTCGGTCATACTGTCGGAATATTCTTGCAAAGGGGCGGCAGATCTCCATAGCTACCTCAGGCATCTTCCAAAAGAAGGATTCTCCGGTCAAACCTTCAACTTAGGGTTCCTGTTCCTATTCGCACCACCTCGGTCGATTATAGGATTCAAACCCCTGGTTCAAATGTAGAATCAGCCCTAGGTAAGTCGCATTCAAACCTTCATTGCTCGCCCTGGGGGATTAATCTGCAGTCTATGGTCCTATTGCTTTAAAAAAAAAAACTCTTCCTTAAACTCTCCATTCAAAAAGCCAAGCCATTCATTCATTTACTATTGATCAAACCCAGAAAGGATCATACAGTTTGAATTTCTTCTAGTGCCTATAGTGTCTACGTTCTTAAAGGAGTCAAAGTGACTGGATCACAAGGCGTGACATGTATGTTGAAAGCAGAAAAAGCCCTTGGACATAAACCTTCCCCAAGATTTGTCATGTACATTAATTTTTCCCGCTGGTTATTCTGAGGCTCAGTAAATTGCCCTACACGTGGGATTCAAAGGTGTGTCGGACATTAATTTATTTGATATGAATCTATGTAAGTAACGACTAGTCAAAAGCCATTCAAGCTGCTACTTAGTGGTTACTCAAGCATTGCAATGACGAGTTATTCTGCGGGAAACCATAACTTGCAATTTATATGAGTAAGTGAGAAAAGGTGTATGTTTAATCGATGAAACCTTTCCCATCTACATTGTAGAAATGGGGTTAAGATAAAGGGCAAATAGATAAAATACTTTCCTCTATATTGTATATCTTTGTTCTATTATTCATCCAACAGAAAATATATAAGTGATAAATGTAGCTTGTTTCATTAAGACTATACGAGGTCTATCTGGAAAGAATCCAGGCTCTTTGTACATTTCTTGACATACTGTAGCAACCAATCTGCGCACCCAAGAACCTTTATTTTAGGCTATAGTAAGGGATTTTATAATTTATGTCACTTTTCCTTTCTTTTTAGCATGTTGCATACGAGTATCTGTTTCTTGTAAATGAATTAAACAAATCTTTGATTCATAATTTTGTAGAATCAAGTATCTACCTGTATGTCTTCCAAGCATTGTTTGATGAATTACTCTATATAACACTTTTTAATTTGTATAGTTTTTTTTTCAAATGATATTGACAATATGAATACAAAATGATACAAACTAGGAAGATGCAGAATCAACATCCAGCAATTGAGATCCAATTTATGTCAGAAACCACCTTGAACTTAAAATACAAAAATGACTTTTAAAACCCTATTCCAGCCATACTGTTTTATCAACAAATACATTAAATATAGAAAAACAAATGATTTCATTGAATTCTGCGCATCAAACTATATCAGAAACGACCTTAAACTCAAAATGTAAAAGTGACTTTTAAAATCCCATTTCTGTCCGATATGGGCTATCTCAGCAGACACAGCGAATACAGGAAAACAAATGATTTCATTGAATTCAGTGCATCAAACTATGTCAGAAACTCAAAATGAAAAAATGATTTTTAAAACCCTCCTCCGGCCATACCACGCTTTATCAACAAATATATCAAATATAAGAAAACAAATCTAGAAACATTTATATGCTGAAGAATGTGGATGCTATTAATGAAATATGCCTGTCAAAACAAGACCCTCAAAAATCAAAAACTTTTTTTTAGAAAGGGTCTGATGCCGATTTTCAAGTCCATGCACGAAACGGTATGGCTAGCTGTACTGGAACATACAAACACTCGCATATATATATATATATATATATATATATATTCTAAAAGATAGAATCTTTTGACATCTTTGGTGGCTACGATGACTCAGATGTTTTAATTACTTTAATTTAAGTTCCTTTTTTTAATATTTTCCAGCCTTCAACGGGAAGCTTCGTCGGGGCTTATGAAAATTTCTCTGAACAATTGTATTTTAAATTGAATAAATTTCTGGTTTCTGATTTCCTTCTTTTGAACCACCGTAGCCGTTGAAGATGGCGAAAGGTTCTATCATTTTTTATACATGTGTGTATTTATGTTTGCGGTTTTTTTTTGTTTGTGTGCTCTAGTGCTCCTGGAAGTACTGTTTTGCCTATAGACTTGAAAATTGGTATCTGTACTTCCCTAAGACACCTTCTACAGACTTTTTTTGTTGTTGTTGTTATTATTCTACAAAGAAAGACTACTTTTGGCCGTTTGAGAGCCTTATTCTGATGAGTCTATTAATAACATCCCAAATCAGCATTTGGACCCTTTCATGTCTTTGGTTCCTCTGAAGCAAACAGCAATATCTGAAAATCATTATCTCGGGGGATGAAAAGCAGCGCTTTCACATGCAAATCAAGTTCTACCGACAAGAACATCGGAGCGATAGTTACACCAAAATCAGTTTCACTAGAAAAAAAAGATATTCTTTCTTGTCATTAGGGCGTGGGACGCATTGTTTACTAGCAACTGCTCGATCACTACCACAATAAAAGTAGGTGGGGGCTTTTGCCTGGCCAGTCTTTAGTATGAGTAATCTCTAAAAGAAATCTCAGTGTTGCACGTAGACCCTTTTGAATTAATGTTAAAAAGTTATAAATTCAAGGTGTAGAATAATACTTGATGTAAAACTTTAACCATTTGAGGGAGTACGTGCAGCATAGATTTTCGTCAGTTTTTCTTTCGACGGTGTTAAAAGTACAACCCACTACAGATGTCAATAGACTATTATGTTTTCTTGAAAATGTTCACATTTTTTTACTCTGAACGGGACGGGCATGCCAATAATAAGAATAACAGGTCTGGCTAGTCCCTCAATAGCAACTGTCATGAGACCCACATCTTTTTGCAGCATGCCTTCTCGGGGTGATCAATTTTTAAAAAATAGAAACCGGGGTGATCAATGAATAAGTTACTTTTATTGCCTTTTGTTTGGGCACTGACTACTAAAAAAAGTCTGAATTTTCAAAATCCAGCATCAATAATGCTGGACACAAACTAAATGTTCAATATAGTATAAACTTACATTGCAAATTGAACTCTCTCCAAAAACATTGGGTTGGGAGGAATTTTCAAAAAACAAAAGCAAAAAAGGTTTTGAAGACAATAAGGTGTAAATGTTTAAATTTCTAGCCCTCAAGCGCCATTGATATGGCACGTGCTCATGATACGTATATAAATGCTTAGCCAACCAGCCGGACCAACTTGAAAACTGAAGAAACCTATGTCGACAGTTTTGGTTGACGGTCCCAAACAATAATAATAATAGTTATTGCATCTGGGTTCTTTTAGAGTAGTACGTATAATTCACCGCAAAACCTTTCGAGAAATAAACGTGATTCATTTCTGCGTCTATCTTGTTTTTTTCGTCCTCTATTCTTATCTACATTTGACTCGTTTAAAAAGTTTTCGCCCCTCCCTATTTTTGACCGGCATAGTGACAAAGATTTACGATTTTAGGGTCAGAATTCAAGCGCACTTGAACCTGTCGAATAAGAATATAAAACGCATAAATTGACACCTGTCAACATAGCACAGAAAGCGTCTCGTCATTTCGTGCCGAGTGATTCATAACGAATATAGATGTGTTGTGTTTACAGACAACTTCAGCGACATATTTTCGGGGCCGCTTACGGTAATCATTCGCTGAATCAAATCCGTAATGATTGGTGGATCAATTACCGTTCTCGTTTTTTTTTTTTTTTTTTTTTTTGCTTTTTTTTATGGAGGGGGATAGAGTATTGTCAAAAATACGTCAGGCTTTAATAAGATTAGTGAGTCCATAGATATTCATCTTACGTGGGGGAGGTAATAGCGTATCTCGCCTCTCACCTCTCTCATTTTCTCTACGTTACGACGAATCGATGAAATTGTCTAATTGGTGGGATTTACTTATATTTTGTAAAAACAAAGTTTGGTTTCACTTTAATTATGTAAACTTTTGATTGCAAGAAATGGTTGTTTTATATCCTCTTTTTGATTAAATGAACATTTGGTCAAATTGAATCTACGTATCTTTTATCCTTTATTTTAAAAAAAGAGTATAAGAGAAAGAGAGGGGGGAATAACACGTGCTCCTACAAATATGCATTTGCTAGTGAGTGTAGAGAGGTGCAACCATAAGTCTACTGCCTGACTCGTTGTTATTTGCTGTTTTTCGATCTGAAAATTCCACTGTATAATGTTCAATCTATTTGCTTAATATATACTACTGAATTAAGTGTATTGGGAAAGAAGGAGACTGTGTTGAAATCTTTTTATGTGTATGTAAAATAAACGGTTTTGATTATCAAGCGACGGTCTTATCAATTACTTATGTATGTGTGAATAAAGGAGGGAAAGTGGAGTAGTCAATGAGGCTGAGTGACAGAGGGAGAGAGGCTTGCAACCCCTCGAAATTTCAAATCCTTTCTCTCATCCCTTAGCCCTGAAGCTAAAAAAATCATTCAAAAATTGGCGAAGTTGATATTAAAGTGTAAATACGGAATATCAAATTTATCAGATGTTATTACTGAAAGCCTGTATCAAGATAATACAAATGAAACCTTCTCATGTGGCGGCTGTTGTTCCTTTTTCTCAATTAACGTGGTATTTTGGTGCTAAGAGCTACCCGGAACGTCATTTTAAACATCCAACCGATTTGTTTGCTTCTCTCTTCTCTCACCCCAGCCCTCAAATTACTTTACACACCACATGGAGTAACAAGCACCCAGGTTGGGAAACACAGAATTAAACTTTATTTTCGTATCATTTATATATATTTGGTCCTCTTGACAGAGTGCTTATACTTCTGTCTTTAGACTCAACATCACAAACGGTCAGAGAATGCATCGTTGGATGTGATTTACGTAAGTTGAATCAACTAGCGTTGGATTGTGCTTGCTCAGTAACCAGCTCTGGTTACTTCCCAAGCTTTTTGAAATCGTCCGTGTGGTCATACAACTGAGGCGTAAGAGCTCAATTTTTGTGGAAAAGTTTTACTGCATTTGGAGTTTCTACAGTTGAAATTTCTGTCCAAAATATCAATGTCCTAAAAAAATAAAAAATTTTCATTATTCGTTTGGTTTTTTTTCTCGAAAAATCCTGTATATTATGATGATTAGTAAAGAACGGTTCCTGATATTCGAAAGTCGTGAGTTTACTTTAACGAAGATGTTCGTATTTGAAACATCGTCAAGTGAAAATTCAATTGCATGCTCTCTCTTTGACAACATTCAATTGATAAAAAAGTTTTATATTACGATCCAAAGCCTAGCCGTTTTGTTTTAGTTTCAGAGTTGAAATTAAGAAAACTTGCATATAGCTGTAAAAATGACGGCGTTATTTATGTATGGATTGGCACTTAATAGCCTAAAGTTATTTTATCAGGTGATTAACGTTTGATATTTTAAATATTCTAATTTTAGTTTTTCCAAGTCTCAGCTAAATGTAAGCGGCTTTAATATGCGAAGTCTCAAGCATTTCTGTGACGTAATCTCCATTGTCATGTCACATCAGACGAGCACATATTTTTACAACTCTTTTATTGTTTCATTAGCTGTTATTCTATTCTACATGGACCAATGCATCATAAGTTTTAGGTTATGACAGGAATCGGGCACGACCACGATACAACCAATGATACAATTAAACATTCTAATTTATATATATGGTTCTTATATGGATATATTCTAATGTTGTGAAAATGTGCTTTGAATTAAAACATTTTTCTGTGTATCTTACTTTCATCATCTGTTATCAACATTTTAACACTGAAATTTTTCTTCAAACTAATTGAAATGAAACAAAACAAAAGAAACCTAACATTGACTTTTGGATGACATTTTAGTCAGTCACTCATGTACCAAACATTTGACATTGAGATGCAACAAGTGCGTTAAAACGAAACCAATTTGATATGGTTTATACTATTCATACTAGCTTGGTATTCCGACTTTTATAAGTACTCAGCTGACCACAGAGAGCATAAGGTCTAATAAAAATAGATCCCCTCTACCGATGTCTTTGAAACAATATCCACATTGGGAGATTTCGTTCAGCTCCGTGGGTTTTATTGAAAGAGTTAGCCAAGAATGAAACTGACGCTGAAGTTCATTATTGTTATTATGCACTAATTCCTTGGAAAACAAGAAAAAGAACAGATTCTATTCAAAACCCATGACGTTGTGTATACAATTTCTGACAGAATTTGGAAACTTTTGTTTCTGTAATAAAAAGAATAAAAAGAAATATTAATGATATTAAGAAATATTGTTTCCAATTGATTTTACAACTTGAACCCCGTTAAAGAAAAAGAAAAAAAATACTGCAAGATGATTCATTGGCAAAACAAGTTATATATATATATATATATATATATATATATATATATATATATATATGTGTGTGTGTGTGTGTGTGTGTGTGAAGCATATATATTAGTTACAAACATTATTTAATTTCTTTTCTTTTTTTCTTTCATGAATTCAATTTGTTTATCTCGAGAATTGATTTAAAAAGAATGAATAATGATGACGTAGTGTGACGTAGAAAAGATTTTCTTCTCTCTCTCTCTTATCATCCCCCTCTTATTAAGATAATAGCTTTCCTTCATTGTTTGGAACGTTGTCTATCTCTCTTTATCCACTCTTTATCTTTGGTGCACAAAATATGACATCATTGTGATGTAAGTAGCCACTTCTCTGAGACTTTGGCTATTCTTTCTAAAGACTGTCTTAACTATCATCATGCACTCTGTCGGATAAAACTTAAAAACTCTGGTGTTACTACAAAAAGGCATGGACCTGAATATTTCCATCGATTCGAACACATTCAACAACAAGCAGAAGTATTTCAAATTTTGCTCGGAAAATTAAATTCCCTTGCGTTTTTGATGTTAAGATAACATTTCAGTCCATTCATTCTTCAGATGAATAATCCACGAAAACCTTTATTTACCCAGAAAAAAAATGAGATTTTTTTCTCTTTTTTTTTTACAAATTATATACCTCACGAAGGCTAAAGAATCATTCGGTCGAAATGTTGTATTAATGACTTCTAAATTTGACATCATTTTGGTAATGAATTAAGTTATTATTCTAATTAAGTATGTTTAGTTCTGTGACTTTTTCATACCACACGGTGATTTTTCTTACATAACATTTTAACTTTCTGTCCGACCACCCTTTAAAACAGCTCGACCGAGTTGAGTTGTATAATTAGGATACTTGAATTATTAGAAATAAATTATCTAATAAATTAGCTTCAGGCTTCTCAGTGCTGATTCATACTCTAGTAACCACGCCATTTTTGACAGGTTTGTATTATATTATCATGTATCATAACAAGTATACCTGTACTGTGAAGATGATTGCACATATGCAATTCCCATATTATCAAAATCTTATTAGACACAAGTCTTCATTGATCACTGAAATGATTCGTTCAATTCGTTCCGTTTTTACAGTTTCACATTTTAATAATTTTACGGTTGCTCTTTCGGCGTAACGGATGGGAGGTAGGTCAGAAGTTTTCTTCCTTCTCTCCTCTAGGTGACATTATTGACATCATGACTCACAACATGGATCCCCAGATACCACATGCGAAACTGAGGCCGACAAAATACAAGATTGAGAGATGAACTGAACAGATTTAGAAAATACTGGATCTGCGACGCCCATGATGGAGAAATGTGGAAGGTCAATGTCCAACGACGGACATTAAAAGACCGATGATGACTGGCAGTTGGATTCGGATATCGTTGGGGGAAGTGGAGGCAGATTGGGTGAGGAAGACCAGACGTTGTTTTCCTGCGTGACGGACGAACCAAACCTGTGTGCAACACACCCGATGTATTATATAATTTAAATCATTTGCAAATGAATAAATAAATATGGAAAACAACTCTATATTTAGCATTTGATATACCTAGAGTTATCTCCCTTGCAAAATTGGATCGTTATGATATTTGTAGTCGACACAGACCTCAAACTATTATTATTAAGTCGCAAATTGGACTGGAAATAGCTTTAATCTCCAAGTCAGAGATTTTTTTTAACTGTATTGCGTGGACAAAATCCTGCATTGTGCTGTATTATTGTAACAAACATACAAATTTCGGATCATTATGATAAGTTATATAGTCTCAGAAAAGCCAATATATTTTCTGTCAACTTTACCGACGCCTTGGTATTGTGATAATCGTATGGAAACCATATTGATTACAGGTTCAAAATGGTGCAATAAAAAATGTCGATGAGTACAAAAGGGATTCGGCTTACAAGGCTGAGATATTCAAACCAAGAATTTACGGCCCGATAAACAAAGAAAGGTAATATATCTTTCTTTTTTTTTTTTTTCTTTTTTCCCCAAATCGCAGAGCTTGTTTACAACGGAAGCTCAAGTTGTTTTAAGTATCCGTTTATTATCGAGGGGCAGGGTAGATTAATGTTTCTATACGCAGGTCAAATCACGTCAATCTCACGGAAAGAGTGTGTAAACAAGACGAGATTTGCGTAAATGTAGTTCGTTTTTAGTTAAGAAACGTGACTGGATATGCGAAAGTGCAGCATTCCTATGAAAAAAAATGTTTGCTGAAATGGCATAAACTTTTAAACGTTTCTAGACCCCGAAAAAAGTGAGGATGGTGTGTTAGCCTGAGTCGCCAGTGGATTGGTTAGGGAAGATACAGGAGACACAAGGAGAGAGGGAAAGAGGGTACATGCTGCCTCTATAATGGCTGAATACTTTTTTCACTTTTCGATTCTTTTCGTGATAACTGCCCATAATATAACGCACTTTATGATTACACAAACACACATACATATGGGGAGGGGATGTAAGTGTATCTGTTTATGCATGTTTAATATATATATATATATATATATATATATATATATATATATATATATATATATATATATATATATGGGGGAATATATAAATATGACAATCTATTATCTGCATCATTATGCCTATATACGAGACGGTTTGTGAATAATTCAAGTTTTGAATTCAACCTTCACATCAATGGATCTTAGAGTCGCTTTGTGATCCCCTCAATTCCTCCCCAATTTTGAATCGATTAATTTAATCATTATTCTGTCCATTATACGTTCCTCCCCTGACAGAAATTCTAACTAGCAAGAACTCCCGCAGACTGAAATTCCTCCCCTCGCAGAAATTCCTTTTCGCGTTGAATTTAATGCATTTATTGTTTCAGGAAAGCGACAATCGCTAAATAAGCACGGGCATAATGGCTTCTTTTGGCAATATTTGACCATTTTAAGCCTTTTTTTCTAACTAACGCAGAAATATGTTTTGAGTTGGCCACGCTGGGTGTATAAAAACCAGAAACAATACTATTTTTGGATGAGTCTGTGGGTGCTTCAGCGGGTGATTCTGGTCTTATACGCTCTTTTGTCACAAGAATTCATGCCACGTGGTTTTACAAGGACTGGAATGTACTTATTGCTAAAGAGTTAGAAAAACGTGCCAAGCTCATTTCCATTAGCTTCACCTGGATTCAAACAGTGGTTTCCAAGCACCGTAAGTAGACTTGTTACCGTTTCGGTCCCAAAATACACGAATATCAGGTTTTTATTAATAGGCTGTTTATTGTTCGAACCTATGTGGTGAGCACAGCTTAACTCTTTCAAGTTTAGTTCCACAATGTTGTCACTTCATTCAAGTGGTCGGTTATGAATACCGTGTTTGGTTCATTTTGTTGTAGGTGCACTTCATAAGGACCCCTTTTTCATGGTTGGCCGACTGAGAAGAGAAAGCCCTAAATCAGTCGTTTGAATGGGAAATCATAAAGGTGCCTTGACATTTCAAAGGGATTGTGTCCTTTTCATTATTCTAGCCACGTCAGATAAGATGAATGTTAGTCCTACAAAAAAAAACATTGAAGACCATTTATTCTTCTCCCTCTCAACGAACAAAACAGTGTGGATACGTATTTGTAAGCTAGCCGTATCTAGAACTGCCACAATCCTTGAGATCTATCCGTTACAACGTCGTTCGGCTTTGTCAGAGTAATAATTCTTAATGAAACAATACTGAAATGTTCGTTTTTACAATAAAATAACGTCACCTTATATTCTGATTTAAATACTACTCGGTTCCTGATTGTCCACTTGATAATATTGTCGGATAACGTATCCACATATTTGCTATATGTATATATATATGTATATTTTTATATATATATATAAATATTCAGCGGGAAGGCGTGTGCAGCTAACGCTTATTATTATCAGCCAGCCACTCTGCCAATAGGTTTCGTTTTATCTTCTCAGGTTCTCGTATTACGCGAGTTTTTTCTGACGTTGTGTGAGAAAATACATTTGATCTGCTCTGCTACTGAAAGCCTCAAAATGCTTCTTCAGGCTTTGGCGAACATTTAGGTTTTCAAGTGGCAACGCGTTTTAAGGCAGGTTGTGTGTCGATAATTCAATAAATATTACGATAATTCACCAAACTTTTTTTTCCGTCTGTCATCACATGATTCAAGGACGGTTAGGGCTATGACCACCAAACTTTCTCGGATTACTAATTGGACTGTGAAGCATTTTTTAGCAATTTTTCATCTGCAATTTCTTTCTGTCTCTTTTTTATCAACCTAATTAGCTTAGCTTAGTTTAGCATTTTAGAACAGGTTTTGTGTGGAATGTTCTTCTCCAGACTCCAGTGATCATTAAATATTTCCATATGACTCCGAAATGTTTATTTTCTTGTTTTTCCCCTGTTTTCTGATCTCTGTGAATTTCTCAGTATTGATGTCACGTGATTTGTATGTGTGTGCCCGAGTGCGTGACTGTATGCATGTTTGTGTACGTTAGTGAAGAATAGTTTGTGAGTGTGTTTTTAGTGTACACTATCAGTATTATAAGTCGATAGAATTGATACTAATCAAAGCTCATAAGTCTAATGACTTATTCATTATGTTTAATATTGGAGTAAAGCTGAATTGGGTGTGTATGTTGATATTCAATCGGAAATGATTGAAAGTAAAATAAATTAATCAAGGTAAAAACGATTATGTGGACTATTCGAAAACGATTCTGTCGGGGTTTGTTGTGAAAATTTAGGATGGTGTTTAAAAAATATTTGTGTGTACATTGGATGTTGAAATGGAAGTTGCTGGTGTATTTCAGTGAGTTCCTCCAAATTATGGTGTGTTATTGTAAGTTGTTACTGTTGTTTTGTTTTTTTTTAGGCTTGGAGTGAAGTATCATTCGGGTTTAATTTACTATTGAGTCTTTTCAGTGACAGAGTCATTTGTCTTCATGGGAATCAAGTATTGATATAGTTTTATTTGATATGTTCTTGTCCATCTTTTCAATGATAGTGGATTTAACATCCTAATTGAAGTCGTGATCTGTTAAGTGAAAAGGTTGTTTGACAAGGAGAAGCTTTTAGAGGTTGGTTTTATTCTATGTCTATAAAACTATTAAGGAAGATTTACCAAACACAATATATTAGTAGCAACTCTAGATTTACTTCCTTTGTTTTTGTCAGATCTTTGGATGTTCACCTCGACCAAACTTGGACATTTGTTTTCTCTTTCTTTTATTGTGGCTACCCTCTCGAACACATCGTGCTTCTCTCCTTTTCACTAGTATTTACTTGCATATATATATATATATATATATATATATATATATATACATAAATTCACAATGACATTTATCTGGTTAAATTTATTAAATAAATACTAAGATAAATGAGAATCTTAATTCAAATTTAACTTGAGTTTATCTATACTGCATATGTAATGAATACATGTGAAATAATTTTACTTTAACCTAAATCCATACTAACAGAATAATGATAGCAAAAGAAGATTTTTTGCTTCAAAATAAAATAAAAGTTATTGAGTAATTATATTCATGGAAATATTGATAAATATGACGGAGTATGTCATATCAAGAAACGTTTCCTGATTTTTGATACTTCCCAATCTGGGCTATGGTAAAACAACTGTCTAACTCCATGATAGAAAAATTATAAATACAAATGAAACTAAAATAAATGCAACAAAAACTTGAAAATATATAATAAACAGTTATAAGACCACACGTTGAAAGAACACAGATTAGATCATAAGTGGTTTACGTGACCCGAAGCCGTGAATATTTTGGGACTATATATGAAAATTGACTAAAAAATGGTTCTTTTTCAGCAGTATTATACGAAAAGTTTATATATATATATATATATATATATATATATATATATATATATATATCATACCTGGTTCAGAAGTTTTGTTCTTAAAACTAAACGTAAATATTCCAAATACAAGAGAATAATCTACTTAAATATTTGCATATTTGTATCATGAACAACGTCATAATTGAACATAATCTGGACTCGAAAACAGAGCTTTATGTGTTTGACCTTCGCCCTATCGGAGCGGTTTACAGTACTACATTGTTTTTTTCTCTTTAATTTCCAATTGTGACGTCATTTTGTCGAATAAACTGCAAGTTGTTGGGTCAACTATGCATCTGCCAGACGATTGTTTGATACCGGTTTTTCTCTTCAGAGTAAAGTAAAACAAACATATCCGAATTTATGTAGGTTTATGAGATTTTTTGCTTTTTCAAAATAATGTACAAAATCATTTGGTTCAGATTAGTCAAAGTGAAATCAAAATTCGTTTTTTCAAAATATATATATATATATATATATATATATATATATATATATATATATATATGATACTAGTAAAATAACTGAGTTATAAACAGACAGCTGTTTCTCTGTATTACAACTCTTCAGCGTGGCTATAGACTATCCATTATACCATCAAGTACCACGAAGTAAGATCGAAGCCTTCGCTTCAGACCCAGAAGCTGGCATTCACCTCTGCCCTACGCAGAACTGGGCTGTCGGTAAGGCTGAATGTAAGCGATATATTTACTTACGCACAATTCCCCATCCACCAGAGTGCTCTATTCCATGGTTGGCAGAGCATTGCTTATTTATAGCTTATAATGAACGAGTGCTCAACCCTGAATAAGATATATATATCTATATATATATATAAGACATATATATGTATACATATATACGTGCGTGTGAATATGCTTGTGTATGTGTGTGTGTGTGCAGACGATGAAATTTAATCGGAAGCAAATTGGAAACGAGCAAGACCGATCGTGACCAAATGAATTGGTCAGTTTTCAAAGGAAATAATTCCATTCTTCTTATAAACAAGTGTATATAAAGTAACTTGCTTGCATGGCCCGTCTCTTGAAAACTGGATCCTGAAATGCCAGACACAGTTAAAGAAAATGTGCGTGTTTTTTCTTACAAATTACACCTATAGAGAAATACCTTAATACTTGGTGATGTTCCTAAATGTGAATTATTTCACTTGATCTCACTTATGTAAAAAAAACCGATAAACTACATCAAGAACGTCACTCTATAAAGATTTGAAGAACCACAACTGACTCATTATCATTATTCATTTTTTATTACCATTTACCTTCATCCTAATTGTTGTTGCTCTTTATCGCAACTAAACTTATTTACTGAGTAAATAAATTAACAGCATGGATTGGAATAAAGAATAAGTTCCAGGCGATAATCGTACTCACGACCCTCTATGATGAAGGGTTGCTCACTTGACGTGTGACCGCTCTTAACACTGTGCTGCTGGAAATTAGCATGAATCCAAATCGAACCCTCAAATTCATTTTCAATCTCAATATCTCTGGTGCCATGTTTGTTATTAACTGGTCGTTCAGTATCGTTAATCCAATCTATATTTTTTTTTATTTCATTAGATGAAGTACTTTAGATCAGCATCATATTTTCTATCACTTACTTTCATCTTGATTGTTATAAGATAAAAATTAAGAATAGGATTACCGATACAAGACTACCAGTTGATCACCAATATGGCACGGGAGAGATCGGCAGAGGGAATTGGTTTAAGGGTTCAATTCCGATTTGCGCTTGCCACCAGGTTCCCTGACATTTTTGTAGTGACACTCTTACAAAGATGTGGTGCTAAAAAAATAAGTGAGGGAACCCAGAACTGCCTGCTCTTTTGGACGGAGCGATCCTGTGAGCAATGTGAATCTCTACCGTCGGGTGTTTCGTGGGTAGCGCATTTTGGGGGCACTTCAATATATAGCTACACTGGAGCAGTAGTTTTTATTGGGGACCCTGCCTGACTGTACCTGACTTCGCACAATGCACTGTTTTGGCCAATTTCAAGATACAAACAGATAAACAATGAACATTTTAGTAGTGTAGAAATAGCGAGGAAGTGCTGTTCCCCCTCCAAAACAAAGGAGTTGGACGTCGTTCTCACGTGTTACCACAGCACTACTCTACAGTCTATAATGCTGGTTTTGTTCCTCTTTCATTGGAAAATAACTTATATTTCTCAATAGTCAGCCAACGGAAACTTATTAAAATGGCGACATTTAACCGTTAAGTAAATAGGAATAGGTAGTTGAATGGGATTCTCTCTCTCTCTCTCTCTCTCTCTCTCTCTCTCTCTCTCTCTCTCTCTCTCTCTCTCTCTCTCATTTCATTCATATATTTCTAAATGTTGATAAGTATACAAAAACATCTTAACAGTTGAAAAGTATAGAAATCACTGCATTTAAGTGCAAGAAGGCAAAAGCTATGAATGCACATATAAACGATGTTTATATAGCTTCTATCTGACCAAAGATCATTTATTTCGTGCTCCTCTGTGCATCCATCCAAGAGTGTCACTCCCGCACTTTTTTTTTCTTTCTCTACTCATTCATGCTTTGGCTATTTCATTGCTTTTCCTTACTTACCTTTTTCTTGCTCGTTCGTTTACTTCACAGCATTTCTCTTTCTTCCTATTAATTTTTGTTCTTTTCTTTTTCAACATTTTTCTTTCTTCCTTTTCCTTCTTCTACTTATTTCTTTTCAGCTTTTTCTGTCATTCTTTTCTGTTTTTTTTTTTCAGGCTTTCATTTTCCCCTTCGTAAAACATCTCAACTTTTTTCTCTTAGTTTATTTTTCTTCTCAGAAACTGTCAACCGAAATTGTCACCAAAACTGTCAGCATAGATTTTTCAGTTTTCAATTAGGTCTTGCTGGTTATCTATAAATTTAACAGTATATACATCTCGCCAGTACAGGCCATACCAATGGACTAGAGGGCTGCAAATTTAAATAATAATTCCTTATTTTATCAATAAAAAACGCTCTTTTGTTGTTGTTTTCTTTTTTGTTTCAAATATACCCCAAAAAGGTTTTGGGTGGGGTTCAATTCCCTATGTAAGTTTATGCTAAAGTGATCCCTTAGATTGAGCCCAGCAGTATTCACACTTGCCTTTTGAAAATTCAGACTTTTTAGAGATCGCTACCCAACAAAAGGCGAGAGAAGTAAAATTATTTTATCATCCCTGTTATCCAATTTTTAATTGATCACCCCAACAGAGCATGCAGCCAAAAGACGTTGGTCACATGACAATGTTTATTGAGTGACTAAATAGACCTGTTCTTTTTTTTCGTTTTTTTGTTTTGTTTTGTTTTTTGTAAACTCCTTCTCTGGTTTTGTTTTCAAACGACACAGAACTAGAGAAAGTAGAGACAACGGATCTTCATGAGACGCTCAAAAAAAGAAAAAATCAAGCGAAGAATCAGACTTGGATGGCAAGCCATTGGCAGAACAAGCTAAGTCTTCAAAAATAATAAGATCCCATTAATCCTAAAGAGAAGGGTGTATAACCAATGCATCCTCTCAATAGTCACTAATGGAGCTGAAACATAGAACCTAACCAAGAGACAGACCCGTACATTGAGAACCATGCAACATGCACATGAAAGAAATATGCTGGGCCTCTCATGGAGAGACTACAAGACAGCACAGTACATCCAGGAAAAGACAAGAGCCAGGGACATCATAGAATCCATTAACAATCTCAAATGGCGGTGGCTGGCCATGTTGTAAGGATGGCGGACAACCGATGGACATTGCTACTCACGACATGGATCCCCCGAAATCACATGCGCAACCGAGGCTGGCAGAATATTAGATGGAGAGACGAGCTAGACAAATTCAGAAAGTACTGGCTCTGCGACGCCCATGATAGAGAAGTGTGGCGACGTTAAAAGACTGATGATGAAACTGAAAACAAAAAAATCAAGAAACACAGGGCAAGTTTGGAGAGGGGTATTTTTGAAATCTAACCAGTTTCAGAGAAGTTTTGAGGTCGTACAGAATGAGTATTAGGATATATACTGCCCAATTCTTCTTATCAGTGAATTGTTCAAATAGGGAATCTTTGTAGTTTACAGAGCGAAGGGTTCGCAGGAACATCGTTCCTACGCATTCCCAAAGAATGCACCACTGAAAATATCTCCATTCTCATTCCCCTTTCTTTGTTTTCTTTATTCTCTTGATGCCCAGAACCTTTTTTGATTTCCTTTGTCAAAAAGTTGACTACCATAACAAAGGCAAGAATAACAATCCTCACCATATTTTTGGGAGTCAATATAAACATTCTCTTGCTGCAATTTTAAATCACGACCAACTGATTGCTAGTCGCGCCTCTTATCGACTGGCCTGAATTGGCAAGTCTTACATACCTGCCAAAATTAATGTTAGAAATACGCGAGTGAGTTCATTTCATTGAAATAAATGAATACCTTTATAAAATTAACGTTTCTTTGCCGTGACTTGAAATTTCGAGCAACTGATTGGCGGGCAAGTGTTTTGCCGACTGGATTGAACTGACAAGTCTTACACAACTAAAAGATATATCTCACAGATACACAAGAGATTTCTTTCAAATGAATAAATAAATACATTTGGGCTAAAAAAAAAATATGATTTTTGTTTCTTATATACACAATACGAAAGCTTCAGTAATCATTTTCAGTCGGTATCATCTTCATTCAAAATAGAAGTTGAGTTTGACCCGAAAGAAGCCAGACTTGTTTTGTATTTCATTTCTTCTTTCCGTCTTAATGCTTTCATTGATTTTCTTATTCAATTTTCCAATCTTTTCATGTGTTTTGTTGCCATTTTCTCATCCATTATTCTCTCAACCTTTCATCAACTCATCCTCTTTTAAACTTTCTTCCTATTCTCCTATTAGAAACTGTCAACCAAAACTGCCACTAAAACTGTCAACATAGGTTTCTATAGTTTTTAAACTAGTCCGGCTGGATGGCTATGTTAGTATCATGCGTACAGGCTGCGTCCAGAGGAGCAAGTTGGGGGGGGGGGTTGAAATTCACTTCTTATTATGTCAAGGGAAAATATTTTGCTTTTCGTTGTTTTTTTTAATTACCCTTATCTGAATAGGTTTTTAATGTGTTTGATTCTCAATAAATTCTTATGCTAAATTGATGTTTCACTTTTTTGTATGATCATGGCCTAACAAAAGCCGGGAGATGTAACTTATCCATTGATCATTTCCTTTTCAGATTTTTAATTGATCACCTCAACACAGCATGCTGCACAAAAATGTCGGTCACGTGACGGTTTTTATTGAGTGACTAACCAGACCTGTCTTCGTTTTCTCTCTGGTTCGCCCCCAACTTTCTATATTTTTCCAGCCATTATTGACTTTTCAGTTTGTTTGTTTTTTTTTTCCCTTTCAAAACAGTCTTTCATTTTGTTTCGTTTTTTTCCTCTTTTTACCGAAGAAAATCTTTTAATTTTCATTTATACATTATTAGGCGTTATTTTCATTTCTTCTCCCGTTCAGACGACTCTTTTGACACAAATCATTTCAGGCGTCACCATTAGTGGATATGTTACGAAAGGTCGAACCTCTTTGGAATAAAACCGACAAGAATGTTTATTAACATAAACATAATATCTTGAATATAAGCAGACCAAATTCATTTTAAAAATAAGCAAATGATGACTGGCGATAGGACTGTACTTAGTGAATTTCAAATTGACATTTTTTTCATGCATTGTTACAAACTCATATTAAGCGTTTTCTCTTTCCATTTTGTCAAACCATTTTGGATATTTCTTCCTCGAAATGTTACTTCTCTCGCTTCTTGTTGATCACTAAAAAGTCTGGCTTAAATCATGAAACAACTGCGAATGCTCTCAGCAAGAATTAAGGGATCAATTTAGCAAAAAATTTCATTGAAAACTGAACACTCAATTAAAAACATATTTGCAGAATTTTCAAAAACTATTTCCCTCGACATAATCTGGAAAAATGTTCAATTCGCAGTCCTTTCATTTGATTAGCCCGGTCTATACACGTAATGCATACATAGATAGCCAACCAGCCGGCCGACCAGTCAGACAGACCAACTGGAAAATCGAAGAAACATTATATTGACAGTTTGGGCTGACGGTTTCTAGTATATAATGAGCAGCAAAGGTAACTCTGACTGGGAGAAGTGAGACAAAGCAGTGTAGCCAAAACAGTCTCAAAATAATAACTTTTGTAACGCCCTACCAGGCCCAATAAAGTGTGGCACAAGTAATCCAGACGAACTTGATTGAACGTGAGCCGTGTTCGGTCATGGTTTGCACCAAACACAAACTTTGGTGAGTAGATGTCATCCATGTAAAAATGTTCGTTTTTTTTAACCTTTCGGTTATCAAAATTTCGAATAAGACATTCTATGCCTGTATCATCTTTCCAAAGAATCTTTCGGTTCAAGTTTCATCTTTCTGCATAGAACATTTGTTACCATAAGAATGATCGCTCATCATATTTTTTATGGAATTAGTTGAATTTCTATTCACATATTAATCCGTTTGTTCATTTCTATTAAGTCATATATACGAACACACACACACACACATGCATTCATATCTTGAGTTAGAATGGACCAGAGGGCTGAAAATTTAAACAGTTCCCCTTATTATGTCTAGGAACAAGTTTTTTTTTTAAATTCCCCCAATAGGTCTTTAGTTGAGGGTTCAATTTGCAATGAAATTTCATGTCAAACTGATCTCTTAGTTTGTGCCCGAGGCATTCTCAGTTGTTTTGTTTTGTTTTGTTTTGTTTTTTTGTTTTTTTGTTTTCTATTTTTTGGTTTCTTTAATCCAGACATTTTAGTGGTCAACAAGAGGCGAGAGAAGTAACTTATTCAATAACCAACCCCCCCCCCCCATTTTTAATTGATCATCCCAACACTACATGTTGCCAAAAAAATGTTGGTCACGTGACGATTTCTATTGAGTGGCTAAACATACCTGTTTTGTTTACTCCTTGGTTATATTTTGTATTTTGAAGAGGGTGATAGTGAAAAGCCGAAACAAACGATTTGTCAGTATCGATTCGATTGTCGATGCCAGGTCTGATTCCAAGCGTTTCGGATACGAGATTTGTGTAATTTTACTATTATCACACGACACGAAAGTGTATATTTCTATGATGTGACTATTAAGAGAGATTTTTTTGGCAAGGGAGCGTGAAGTATCGTCACGGTGAGAGAAGAGTCTGTATCGACTTTCTCACGTCCTATTCAGTGTCGCAATTGGTAAGAGATCCCGTGGGAACGGAGGTGTCATGAAATCTCAAGACTTACTATCGTGTGCAATAAGATAGGGATAATGTAATTTGATGTAGGGAATAATGACAATAAGTAGAGAAGGAGGTGATACATAAATTTGATCAAAGAAAGGGTTTAATGAATCATTTGCCGGGTCTCTTCAGTTGAATAGAAAAAAATATACTGTTGGTCATATTTACTTGGATTGATATGTTAAAAGCATTTAATGCCCGATTTCGGATCGCCCACGTTTGGAACTGACATGAGAGATCGGGGAACCGTAGAATTGTTGAGGCTCATTAGGTAAGAGCAGCTGGCACGGATATTCAAGCTTTCAAGTAAAAGGGGTGTGAGTTCGAACTTCACCGATATCTTAGCCTTTATTTCCAATATTTTCCGTTTTTTTCACCGTCACAGACTGACGACTTGAACAGTTGCGATAAAAAGAAACTGGAATCAAGATGAAAGGAAATAACACTAAAAAAAGTATTAGTATATCCATATAACAGCTGGATATGCAAATTAGCATGTTTAATTGCATAATAGTTGTATGGTTTATCCTATCCGATTCCTGTGATAACCTTAAACTCATAATTGACAAGTCCATGTGAAATACAATAAAATTGCTAATATAACAATTGAAGGGTTGTAAAATATGCGTCTGTTATATTCTACAATCAAGATTACTTCTAAGAACTCTTAATATTGCATGCCTGTTCATATATCAAAACAACTTGAGTTGAGTTTAAACTTTGAAAAAAACTTGAAATTTGAAATGAATTATCAAAGATAAATTACCTATACATGAATTAGCTTTATTCTTCCTAGTGCGGATCCATACATAAATAATTCTGTCATTTTGACGAATATATATTTGTAATAATAATTGATGACAATGCTTCATCTGATAGAAATGAATCGAGCTAGTATTGCTGAAAAAACCTTTGCCTGTTCTTAGAGCTATCAATAAAGTTTTCTTTGCTCTGAATAAGCGATTATGATATCTGCGACTCCTCATCGTTCACTGTGAACCAATATTCGTTTTTAATGGTCGTAGAATCACGGTCTGAATAACTGCGATGAAAAAGAAATGAAATCATGGTCATCATCAACCTTTTCGTGTCCATTGGTGGGCATAGACCTTCTTCAAGATTCGCCAGACCTCCCTATTTTGAGCGATGTGGAGTCAGTAGATTCTTAACTGAAGTCTAGTTTATCACAGCACCTTATTTTTTATCGGCCACAGTTTCGCATATGATCTTTGTGAATCCACGATACGTGATGTCTAGCGGCTGTCCTACAATTTGCAACATGACCAGCCCATTGCCAGCGTCTGAATAAGAAATGGATGAAATACTTGCTTAAAATGGATGATGATTGACAATACTCCCTCTAATGAAAATTCAAGATAATATTACTTGATAGAGAGTACTAATAGTACTAGTGTGTGTAAATAAAAACAATGATATCAAATATGGTGATGCTGAGTGATCGAGAGAAATAAAGAATAAGTTTATATGGTTAGATTTGATCTTCAGCTGATCGTTCAGCACTCGTGGCTCAATCAGCCAGAGCAACTATCACAGCAAGAAAGGCTTCCTGTCGCAAAAGGGATGCGAGTTCGAGTCTCTCCAGTTGATTACTCTTTATTTCCGATCTGCATAGTTTACTGATGGCCGTAGAATAACGGTCAAAGTAGTTGCAATGAAAAGCATCAATAGAAACCGACACGCGCACATCGTCTTCTAGTAACATTATGTGTTTGGGGCGATCAATTGGAAAAATTGTTACTTCTCTCGCCTTTTGTTGGACCACGATCACTTCGAAAAGTTGAATTTAAAAAACAAAAAAAAGAAGCATGAATGACATTGGACAAAGAACTTGAGCATAAACTTACATTGTAAATTGAACACTCTGTGAAGGTGGATATCGGAATTATGAAAAGAAAGGTTTTTCTAGGCATAAGTGTAAATGTTTAATTTACCAGTCTTGTGACTCCATTGGATTGGCCTGCATGTGCAGTACATACATAGATAGCCAGTGAGCCAGCCAGACAGCCAAACCAATTTAAAAACTGAAGAAAACTCATGTTGACAATTTTGCTGACAGTTTAGGTTGACTGTTTCTAACTAAGACGGAATAAATACTTGCCCAAAATGAATAATTAGATCTACGCCTTGCACAAATGAATCACAGTAGCCCGTGCTTGTATCAGAACTAAATATCTCAAAAATCTTCTTTTTTTCAAATTGATATTCTGTCTAAAATTATCTGTAAATAGATCTGGTTGATGGAAAAGAAACTAATCGAAAATTTCTAATGAAAATTAAATCTAGACAACTCAAGAATCATTCCAAATTGATCAAACTCCTGTGAACATACGTTGAAGTTTGAACAGACAAACAAGTTATTTGTGTGTACTCCGAATCGTCAAAATTACCTGATTGGCGAAGTTTTAACTTACCAAAAATGGATAAATACGTAGTTTTAATTTGATAAAAAGTTTATTTAGTCAAAACGAAGATGCAAGACGACAATTTTTTATGATCAAATGTTTATGTAATCCAAGTAGGGATCAAACATTTTTTTTTTTTACAAAATAAATACATACGTAGTTTTAATTTGATAAAAGGCTTAGAAGGGATATAAAAGAACTGTTTCTATAACTGAAAGTGAAATGAAAACATTTTATAAGAAAAGTAAGTACGAAGTTTCAACTTTTTTTACAAAAAAATGAATCCGTAGTTTAAATTTGATCAAGTGTTTATTTATTCGAAACTTGGATATAAAACAACTGCTTTTATGATCCAAAGTTTTCGTGATCAAAGTGAAATCAAAAGGTTTTATGATAAAATGAGTAAATCTCGCAAATTTGTCAATTTCACCGATTTGCCGTAACACATGCATTTATATTTCATCAATATGAGTGTTTCTATCTCCAAATAATACACGTGAATAATACTTTTACTTATAACATTTGCGATTTTAGCAATTCATTTTAACTTCCATCTTTGATTCATGTTTCGATTCTGGTATATATTACCGCTGATATATCATTACTAATTCGGACACATCGTGATGAAAACATCACCGGCCTATGGTGTTTTCTATCTTGGGTGTGCTGTGTGCACAAACACGTGAAAAATACTTACGTCTATAAAAAGCAATAGACATTTGAAACCATATTGGTACAATGTAGCAAAAAAGGTTCCGATTATAAAAATTAGAGAGTTTGTGGACAGCTGATTTTGGATCAGACGTTATAATCTGTGGATAATAGTGTCCAATCCAAATTTTGTTTTTCTTTCATTAATTCTCTCTTTTCTTTCTATTTATTCACCATATGTACCATCGAAAGAGCAACGGTGTGAAAACTTTACAATTTACAATCACTTTCCCTGAATTGTACCAAAAATGCTCTATTGTTCGTTGCTTTTTTATTTTTGCGTTTTGTATATTCGTACTACATAGCACACTTAAGATACAAAGCACCATACGCTATCGATAAACAACTGAACACAGATTCTTTAAAAAGCTTTTGTGTCCCTTTATGTGAACCTCCATCAATTATTCAATCGCTGTAACCACAATCAGTGCCTTGACCAAGAAAAACAAACAAGGTGGCGAGGTATTCTTCCCTTTTCACTCGGTTGTTCTTGTGTCAGTGCCACCGGGAACACCATTGGGCTGAGAACCTTGCGAATTTGGATGAGTACTCAACGAAACATCTAAAAAAATATTTTTATTCTTGGAAATCTGAAAAAAATTGTTTCTAAGAATTTTTCTAATTACTTAAAAAAAACTCTTTTGTCGGTTATTTCCATTGGAGATCAAGTTGCAGTGAATCTCCTCAATACTCCAGGATTCTCCCAGGAATTCTGACCGTCTTCAGTAGTGCTGTCGTCTGAATAGTCCAAGTTCTTGCCCTGATTCCTCCAGCCTTTTTGTTAGATTATTTGGGGCTGTTCCAAGCGCTCCGACCACTATAGGCACTACCGTCACCTTCATGTTCCATAACTTCTTCAGCTCCTTGACAAGGTTTAGATAATCAACTATTCAATTTCCTTCAGCTTCACCCTGGGGTCTGCTGAGAATTATCAAGTAACATTCTTTTCTCCTTGTTCACTGTCAAAAGATCAGGTCTTTTGGCCTGGAATAGATGATCAGTTTAAAGTCACAGAGAATTTTTCTCGCCGCATTTGCTTGTCATCATTGTTATTGATGGGGGGGCGGTAGCGTCATCGTTATCGTCGTGGTCGGTGGTGGTGTTTGGAGAGGGACTTGTAAAACAACGGAGCCGTTGATAACACACAAAACTGAAGCCATATCAAACTTACAAGGGTCCGTAGTGAATTCTGTCCTTGTGGCAGTAGATATAAATTCTGTGACGTCGGGCATTAATACAATTCCTTATTAAATCACTTCTACTTCTCTTCCTCCCCTCTCTCTCTCTCTCTCTCTCAAACTTTCTTTTTTCTCTTCTCTCCTGATTTCTCTTTCACTTTTCTGTTTCTATTTCCCCCTTTCTTTCTTTCTTTCTTTTTTTCGTTATTCCCTTTTCTATCTATTTACACATCCATTTTCCTCCTCCAATGTTTCCTACGATTTCTTTTTGTATTCTTACTTTCCCACCCTTGTCCTTCTCCATGTCTTTTTCCTCTTTATTCTGGATGGCCTTTCACTCATTATTATTGTTATTATTATTATTATTATTATTATTATTATTATTATTATTATTATTGTTATTATTATTATTATTATCATCATTATTATTATTATTATTATTATTATTATTATTATTATTATTATTATAAATATAAATCATAAATGCGTTGTATTACTTTGAAACTCTGTTTGAAATGATTTCCTGTTATTACACAATGAATGTTCCATTTGACCTAGATAGAGTAAATAAAATAAACAATTAAAAGCAGGAACCTTTTTTATCTTACTTAATTGTTTATTGTATTATGCTGCCTTGACCAAATAATACATTGACTGTGTAATAACAGGAGATCATTTCAAACATAGTTTCAGAGTAATATAATGCTCTTATTTCTGTCAGATTATATAACCATTTCTTAATAATATATATAAATATATATATATATATATATATATATATATATATATATATATAAGTATATAATTTTGTCATTATTCAGCTATATATCTAATCATCTAATTGTTTTTATCAATCTATCTATCAATATATCAATCAATCCACCTATCTCTGTTCCTTTCTATTTATATCAATAAATATACCATCTGTCTTTCTATGTATTCCTGACTTTACCTAGCCCTAACCGTTCATAGTAAAAACTTGAAATTTTGCACACACACCAACCTTAAATGAGTTGGAAAAACGTATTTTTCGTGTTTTGAAAAATTACCCATCAAAATAAGTTTCTTGTGGATTTGCCTTTTACAATGAAAGTTTACGCTAACTTGATCCCTTAATTTGTGCTCACGATTATTTTTTTTTTTTGCAATCATGAATTCATGGCCCAAACCATATTGGCAGTATTTTCATTCAGGTGACTTAATTCTACCACAACGACGGTTTGATTCACCAGGTGAAAAGAAGCTTATATGGATGGCAGTGATTCATGATTCCTCTTGGTATGCTAGTGTTTCTTTTTGTTTTCATTTCTGCCTTTTTTTCTTTCTAATTCAATCCCATCTCTTGTTCTTATTCGTCACAAAAAAACGACGCACAACATGACAGCTTGTCCTTGCGTCGATGTCAAGTGTCAATAAAATCAAGCTCAGTCCTCAAACCACTTGTCCGATTAGACCTCCAGGAATGTTGCCTGTACACTTGTTGAGGTCACACGCTCGTTAACAAAAGATAAAACAACACCTACACGTTCATTTATATGCATTTGCTTGTATTAGCGTCGGGATGCCTTCACGCACACACGCACACATTTCGCACGTACACACACAAACACACGCGGGTGCACATACTCATATACATATATACACATGTGCATACACATGTCCACACACGTGCACAGACATACACGTGCACACATACATACATACTCTTTGTTCTCGAAAAGTTCTGAATAATTTCATCGACATTTTGTGGATGTTTAAGCAAAAGGCTATAGAAGAAATGGTTGAATTTGGGGGAGCATTCGAGAAAATTCCATCGAAATCCATCGAGAACTTTCGGAGATACTGTTTGGAACAGATGGCTACGAAGCAAGGGAGTTACTTGAAAGAACTCCTGCATCCATCCCGAAATGTATTCAGATCTTCCAAGACTATTTGCCGGCCCTTCCCAAAAATGTCATTGAAACTCATTGAGAATGTTGAAGATCTTGTGCGGACGAACAGACCGGGATGTTTTGGATGTTCATATACATGGCTGCTATGCAAGGGAGGTAAAATATACCTGTTTAGCATTTGCCATCAGGTGTTATCTATAATCAGGGCTGGATCAAAGCCGCTTGATACCCTAAACACTACCCAAAAATGGTCTCCCCACCTCGCCCCCCTTGCTTATGTGACACTATTTGTGTGAACGATTGAATCATGTAAATGCTTGAATTAACTCTCTATATAAAATGGAAAATGAATTTTTGAATTTAAACTTTCAAATCAAATAATTTAAACAGTTTATAATGAGGTACCCCCGTCTCTTTTGATGCCTTAAACATCTGCTTATTTTGCTTAATGATCAAGTTACTTGATGATTAAACCAGTCGTAAATTTTCGAAAGCACAACAGTGTTCTTTCTCTAATTTGAATGGATGATATATCACGTTTATCCAACCACACATTGGTAGTGAAATCTCGGACTTCCATGCAACGTTTGTATTTCTCTAATTGAAAAAATCTTGTTTTAAAATCATAATTTCCATTCTGCAGAATCCATGATAAAGAACTTCGCTTATTCAACGAACTTTACAGAGGCTACGAAATATCAGTTATCTTAACCTTCGGCTGCCTTTAGCACCAGACATCTACGTAAAATCATGAACATTTAATGGAAATAGCATTTGTCAAATAAAGAGGTGATGGAAAGAATACAACGGCCTTCTGTGTCCACCATTATTTGCAGACTGGTGCCTCGACCGGTTGAGGCATGTCTTGAATCTCCTCTCAACGACACTTGCAAATCAAGCCATCAAATATACGCCTATTGGACTGAAAAGGCAAGGATCGTTTCATGTGTAATTCGACGCGAGAACAACTGAGTCTGGGAGTTACTCTACGGCTAAGTCACAAATCATATTGAAAAATTTTACAATTATGAAAATTGTAAAACGTTAGATTATATTTTCAAAACTATTGTATTTCTTCCTATATAACAAGATTCTTGATAATTCGAACACGAGATTTTAGTTGAAAATAGGTATAAAATTGTGGACTGTCGTGTAATACGGGTATATTACATCATCTCTTATTTCAGCGTTTAATTGAGTAAAGTACGACCCCTCCCCTATTTTCGCTCAGATTTGGGTATAGGATTTTTCATTCTGTATCCGAAGAAATACGGTAAGTAAAAAATAGATTTAGTGTTAATTTAGAACAAATTTCACATCAATCACACTGAGTGTGGAATAATGTAATTCACCAATTCATTACTAAAGGATGGAGCCATGCATGTTCGCTAAAAATACTTTATTGTTATTCACTTGGTAACAGGGTGGCAACTAAAGTATACTCTGAATACATTCACTTGCCCCTAAGATGAAATATAACCTTTTCTCCCCAGCCCCCCGGGAAAGTGGCAGCAGACGCCCATTGGTGGAACCCAGACCTTTTCTATCGGATCTTTTCTTTTATCATTGAGCCATAACGATTCCGTATCAGTGAGAAATATGTTAACGACAAAGATAAATGTAATCGCCATGATAACTTTGTAATTGCAGATGTTCTATGGAATCCTTAGTAAGGGAATTTTGGAAGCTGTTTCTGCTCTTTTATGCTTCAGAACTCTTTTATGTCATAGAATCCTTAACCTATTAATTTTGTGGTCGACACGGTAAGTAATTATCTAACGTGAGTGCCAGACTAATGGTGCTGTCACCATTTCAAAAAACAACGTTCGTAGCGGCCATCTTGGTGATTTATCTTTTCAATAATCTCTGGCTATCCCTCCCACGCACGCACACAAACACACACACACACACACACACACACACATACACACACACAATGTGTAGAAGTAATCAGGTTCAGTATGGATGCTTTTTGATTTAGAAAAGTGAACAGGTGTGTCTATCTGCATAACATGTATAGGGATACAGATCTAGTGAGCCACTCAATAGAAATCGCTGCTTTACCAATGTCTCTTGGCAGCATGTCAGGCTGGGCTGATCAATTAAAAAAAAACGAAAAAGGGGCGATCAATAAATGTATTACACCTCTCACCTTTTGTTGGACCATGATCACTGAATAATTCCAAATTTTCAAAAGACAAGCATGAGCACAAAATAGGAGACCAATTTAGCAAAAACTTATATCGTAAATTGAAGCTCTTATAAAACTTTTTTAGAAGGAGGGGTCGAAAAGCGAAAAAAAACTTTTTTCTAAACATAGATTTTTTAATTTTCATCCCTCTAGATCTATTGTTGCTGCCTGTATGGTTTTGGTTGACGGTTTCTAACAAGTGTTTGTAAGTGTACGTAAAAAGTAATAATTTGAAAAGAACTTCTTAATGACAATAAACCAAATCGTAGTTACAGCAGAAAGATCTCTGAGCCTATGTCTATCTATCAAAAAGTAATTAGATTAAAACTAAGAATAATCTACCCTTTTGATAAAAGGATGAACACGTGTTTTTCTCCCAAATCTTTAGTGTATGTATACATAAAAAATTTGATATATAATCTAACATAAATAATTATAAATGCGTTATATTACTCTGAAACTCTTTTTGAAATGATCTGCCATTATTACACGGTAAATGTATCATTTGGCCCAGACAGCATAATTAGAATAAATAACGAAAGAAACTGAACCTGCTTCAGGAATCGAACCTGTAACCGATAGGTTGTTGCTTCAGTGTAGCGTTGCTCTAACCATTAAGCTAAGAAGCCGCCTGTAAGGAAAAAGCCCAATAACTGTTCTACCTCCAAAAACTCATTTTCTTCATTCACTGTCTATATCTGCTCAATTTGTTTCTCAATGTTCATAATTATTTAAGAAATGGATTTATAATCCGACAGGAATGATAATAAATAAGTTATATTACTTTGAAATCAATTTCAAATGATCTCCCGTAATTACACGATGAATGTATCATTTAGCCAATACATGAATAGTCTAGAAAGCTTTACAGCTTTAAACACTAAACATTTCAGTCAATTCAGTCACATATTTCCCAATACCTGTCTATGTGTTTTCCCCTGTTTCACGCATGTTTTGTTATTATGGTACAATGGATAAACTGTCTCTTGTTGGGATCATCAGTATATATATATATATATATATATATATATATATATATATATATATATACCGTGAGTTTGGATTTGATTTTTTTTTTAATGAAAATTAACCAAAAGAAAATATATAAAAGAAAAACGAAAAATAGCAAAAACATAACCAGTGCAAGGGAAATAATCCAAATCTAACCAAGCAAAAAGAGAAATTAAAAAACTCAGAAAATTCCGAGTAATTGTTCATTCACTGAAGATCGAAAAACGTGAAAAGAATTTTGTGGAAACCATTTGTATGATAATAAACAAAATCAACATTTCCCATTTTTTAATTCGCTATGAGAAACTGCTTTATCAGGGGAAAGAGAAACATAATTTGATTTAACCTGCAGATTATTGTGCAATTGTGTCCCCCCCCCCCCACTAAGGAGTTTTTCAAAACTATGAAGTATATCGACATTTACTGAGCTCAGTCTGGGTCATAATAATGGTGCTCAGCGCAAGGATCGAATTTACTACAGCAGGAGTGTTAACCATTACCCCATCGCACCCAAAATATTGCAGTAATGAAAGATATCAACAAGTTTCTTTCAACTTACGCAAATGATTTCAAAACTAATTTTCAACGTTTGCCCTTCCATAAGACACTAGACTGGCTGTTTCAGGATAAATCTCCACTCTGACAAAAGCTTAAATGATTCGGCTTAAGAGTTTTGAAGATATTTCGACCTTTGTAAAAACAGTTATCCTTTGACTGAAAAATCTTTTATTTTGGTCATAGAAGAGACTTGATAAAATTGTATCTAGCTATATTTCTAGATGAGTATGAAAATCTTGAAAGATCTGGATTTAATTTCAGGCAGCTATTCATATGAACTGAAAAAAAATTGCTTATGTAATTTGTGTAATTCATTTCAGTGTTTTTAATGTTTTACATATGTTTTGTTATTATGGTGCGATGTGTAAATTTTCTCTTGTTGGAATCATCAGTTGTTTATCATGTAACCATTTCGGAGGTTTTAAAAATAAAACAGTTATAGTAACATGGCACCTCAGCAGTGTGAATCAAGCACCAACTCCCTTTCGGCTATGATTTCAATGTATAACTTATGTCATACACCTAGTTTGTTATTTTATATAAGATATTATCATAATGTATCGTGTATGAATGTTATTTTATGTTACACATCATTTAATGGGAAAAAAACTTGGGTAGCCATGATTTTTCTTCGTAGATCCTCTAGTGAGGTTAGAATAAGGCTACATGCCAAATTTTAGCCACCTCAATAGCGTCGAAGGGTTCTAATCTTGGTGAGGGTTGTGGTTGTTGTCATTGTCAAAGTTGTTACCTGTAGCAAATAAAGTCAACTCAAGTTGAAGTTCAACAATGTAAGAAAAACACTACAATGGAGGATAAAGTTTTTTTGTCATTGCTACCAGTGTTTTCAATTTAGCACGATTCAGCGAGTTTCTTGTTTTGACATTGTGGAAAGGTGCGAAATTAGCTTTGGCATCCTCAACATTTCGGCCATTTTTTTGCATGTTTTCGGACATTTTTTATTATCTTTTGGTGTGGATTGTCCATTCAGGGGCTATATAAAAAAATTTAGAGCTTTTTAGTAGTCAAACTAGCGTAAAAAGTATCTTTTTCGGTTGGCAACATCGATTGTTACATCCTTTGTCCTTATTCAACTCAATTTTATGTAAGATAATTATGTCTCAATTTTGTGAGCAATTCCACGAGACAATGTCATAAAAACACACACACACACACACACACACACACACATATATATATATATATATATATATATATATATATATATATATATATATATATATATATATTGAGCAGATGAAATAACCATGAAACTGGTATTGTTCAGTGATAAGACACCATTTTGTATTCTGTTGTTTATTATCGAAAAAACATAAAACTAGATAATTAATCTTGTTCTACAACTTTTTCATTTTTTCAAAGTATTTATTTTATTCACCCATTAAGAAATAAAACCAATAATCTCTTCTTGTGTTCTGTCTATGAATTCCAATTAAAAATTCTCATAAAATGTGGACAGACAGAAAGAACAATATCAACATTTCAGATCTGATCACTCTATTTAGTACAAGCTGTTCTTTCTGTCTGTCTTTCTCCATAAGTTCTCAGGGGATTTGAATGAAATTTCGTGGAAGCATTGGGAATAGGCTACAAAATGTCAGACAATTTTGGAGCTGATCCATGCACAATTATTGCATAGCTCACTGTTAGCAACCACAAAATATCTCCAAAATTTACCTGTCTGTACCCACAATATCTTCAAAAGTTTTCAATGAATTTCGTGGAAAAGTAAGTCATAGATTGAGGAACGAAAATTCGAATCCGATTCATACGTAATTACTCTCCATATCATCGCTATCTGGGCTTATTGAGCAAGATCTTCAAAGTTTCTCAGTCTGTTCTTACAATATCTTCAGATGTTCTCAATGAATTTTGTGAAATTCTATCAGAGAGTGATCAATTGACTACGAAAGAAGACATGACATTTTAGAGTGAATCCATGCACGGTTACCTCCCCACATTCTAGCTAACTATCTGTACCACACAGAAGTTCCGAAGGTTTTCTGTCTGTCTACAAGTTATCTCCCATCAATGAATTATAATGAAAGTCTGGGGAAGAGCGGGCTATAGGCTACGGAAAGAAATGTTCGGATTTTGGAATGGGTCCATCAATAATTACTTCTCTTATATTATAGCAATCAATCCACACGGGTGTTGCATTTTGAAAAGAAGGATCATGACCTCATCAATTCTCGAGATAAAATAGAAAAGTTGGAGAGAAAGAAGGGAAGAGAAAAGAGAGAACACAGACTATACAGTGTTTATAACTATCGTATACTCTTCATATTTATAATCAAGAGAGCTTTACAGATTTGGGCACTAAACACATTACAAACTTTTTTTTGTTTTAAACCTTACCAGCTTTAAACTCTTAACATTAGAAAAAAACTTTTTGTGTCACTTCAGTCACTTATTTCTCAATATCTGTTAATGTAATTTGTGTAATTTATTCCAGTGTTGTTTTTTTTTTATGTTTTGCATATGTTTTCTTACAATGTGTAAATTTTCTTTTGTTGGAATCATCAGTTGTTTAGCATGTAACCGTTTCGGAGATTTTTAAAATAAAATAGTTATATTAATATGGTATCCCAGCAGTGTTGATTTCAGCTATGATTTTAATATGTAACTTATGTCATACACCTAGTTTGTTATTTTATATAAGGCATTGTCATAATGTATTGTATATGGATGTTATTTTACACTACACATCATTCAATCTTTTTGAAACACATGACTTACTTCTGTAAGTTACCAAAAAAACATATTTAATGATGAGTGATCAGTAAGTGTAACAACCAACCTGGTTCGCCGTCACATCTCTGTATATATAACTTTTTCATTTCCCAATGAATCATAATCCATTTCAGACGATATTTTTTGCTTTTGTTTTTGATGCAATGATTATTTATTTTTGCTTCAGATATATCTAACGATGATCAACTTAAAAATCAATTTGACTTGAGACAAATAGTTTTATTACAAAAACAAATATTGAATAAATGCTGCCAATATTTGTTCTTTTTCTTGTTATATATGAAATTTCTACACCTTATTATCAAATGATTTTGTATATGTGATGGCATATACCCGTCAAATATGACAGTTTTATTTACGTATTGATAGGCACGATGGAGCCTAGAGCTATTTTGTTAATTTTTTTTTCTTTAATAATAAGTATCCTTATTTTAAGTTGTTTCAGGTCTCAACTCGAACTGTTCAATGTGAGATCTAATAATGTCTCAAGAGTTTCTACAATGTAATTTTTATGTCACAACAGACGGTCTCATTTTTAAAACCCTTTAATTATTTTATTCATTATGTTATTCTATTTCTCATGAACCAATCCTTTACAAGTTTTAGGTTCATACAGGGATCGGACGGGACAACCGTACAATCGGTTATACAATTAAACATACCAATTTGCATATATGGTTAGATTTTTTTTTATATTTACGTTTTATAAGAACATCAATTTACGTACTGCTAGAAAATAATGAGAGATTAAAGCCTTGGTCTCCTCTGGCAATGTGTGTATTATAAATTTGTACTCTATTTGGACTGGAAAACCCAGCACCAAAGCAAACGTCCTTTCATGAACGCACAGAACGAAATCAGATCTAGCATTCAATAGATGAAAACTGACTAGATAGCTATGTAGATAAATAGATTTAAGCTGGGGGACAGGATTCATGAATCGTAAAAATATGTATTTACTTTAATTTTTTTCCCACGGGTTACAAAAACATTTAATCGGGAGTTTTCAATAATTTTTATTCCCTTTTCATTTTCTTCGCGGCTAGACATCGGCGTCAAACTAGTAAACCTTATTTGATTCAGCGCTTGGTAAAGGGACTGACATCTTTGTTGCTTTGGCGTTATGTAATCAGAGGCTGTCTCTTCTATTGATGTCACGTGTTCTTCCTTTACTTTAAGGGGTCATGGGTAATCTTTGTATGCAACGCGTCTTTGTCAAATAGATATCCCATTCCTACCTATCGTACGTCGGAGTTCAAGAATAGAAGCCAAGGACTAGAATGTGGACAGCTCAAATGTACAATTTTGAAACAGGGGGTCTCCGTTTGCACTTAGCCCTCATTTTTGCTGAACAAAAAAAGCAAACATAAGCCGCTTTCTTGATCTCATTGGCATTTGAGCAAATACATATCTGTTATTTATTTATTATTATTATTATCATTATTATTATTATTATCATTATTATTATTATTATTATCATTATTATTATTATTGTTGTTGTTGTTGTTGTTGTTGTTGTTTCGAACTAATTCTTCAGGGAAGGCATGTACTGAAGAACCTTCTGCAATGCAAATACGCATACACACTAATATACATAGTATATATACATATACTAAAGATACTCGGAAAAAAGGTTGAACAACGCAGAAGTCAAAATGTTGATGGATTTTCAAATTTTTAGCGGTTGCAATTTACTTGGCTCTATTGGACCCCAACACCGATATTAAGGGGTGAAGTTGAATTTGAAGTTTTACTGATCAATTTGAAATTTTCATTAAGAATTTCCCTCTTACATTTAAAAAATACACTTATTTGACCTTTTTATGCGAAATGAAACTTCTTCCTGTATCAAATTAACCGCAAAAGAAAATCCAGACCTTTTTTTTGGTGATAACTGTAAAAAAAAAATGACGGGAGATGTACTTTATTCATTGATCACCCCTTTTTTACAATTTCTGGTTGATCCCTCCCAACACGGCATGCTTCCGAAATACGTAGGTCACGTGACGGTTTCTATCGAATGACTAACCAGACCTGTTCATTGTAATGTTTAAAGGTGCGGGGGAAAGTTTGGTACCCGCCCAAGCATCGTAAAGGAAGGAAAGAATACGATATCGTGAAGCGAACACTTTCGTTGAAGTCTTTTGTTGTCCAATTGCTTGCCACTTTGGAATTAAATAACCTTTTTCTTGTGTGTTATTATTTGTTTGTGGTGTTTGTTCTTTACTTTCAGTGTTTAGAGCGTATTTTCTCATTTGAACCTTTTCAGTAAACCTTAGATATTTTTGTGGCGTTTTTTTTTTCTTTCTCCCCCGATTCCCACACACTTGACTGTGCGTCCGTTGGTTACGCTTGCCGCACGTCTTGGCCAACAAAAGAAATTTAAATGTTTACTCGGTCGAACTCAAAAAAAAAAAAGATTAAATGAAAAATACAGCGTAATAAATCGCGCAGATCAACAATCATGAGTCAACATTTCTAAGAAAGTTAAATTTCCTGTAGGTGCGTGAGGCTGAGTGTTTGACGGCAGGGACAATGGGATCATCGAACCGAATTCAAACTTTGGCTGAGACAGGTTGCGTCCACTCTGCATTAATGTCCTTCAAACACGTCATGTACAATAATTGGTCAGTGTGGTGGATGAGTGAAAACCTCTCAGCTAAGCTGAAACAATTTTTCCCTGATCTCTGGAGAAACATGCAGTTCAGTGTTATCTCAATGGGATATCACACACTTTCCCTCGACTAATTCTGGACGCGTTTCATCGATTGCTACCTTCTATTTGGTCTACTTGGGAGTAGTACTCGTTCGAATAAATTGTTTGATTATCCAGAAGGAATTCACAGTTAAGGACTTCTTCCCATTCTCACCAAATGTACAGCATCAACTTCTTTGGGTGAATACCGACCTTTGGTTCAGTTAGATGTGGTTCTTTTTATATCCCAAAAATGTTACCTATTTTTTACGTGTTCAGTGTTAGTGTCATCCAACTAAAATGCACCAATTTTCACAAATGAATTTCAGATGTGTTCATACACATATAAGAAGGTTTGTGAGTTTCCATGTCATCAGAGAACGACCATTTATTTTATTTTTATCAATTCTTGTGATAGATATGAAATTGCGTCATCATCGTACAAAGCCATGGGGAAATAGATTAAAATGTTTTTTTTAGGTATAATTTTGGTCTCCCTTATCTGCAATTTCTTTTCAGTGGCCCCCAGCTCATCTGCGGCTGTATGTGGACACATCTTTAGATTTCTGTTCTTGTTTAATTCTTGGTAAAATGACAATAAGGGTTTCATTGTGGTGGGCAATCTTATTCTTTTTTTTGGGGGGGGGGGGGTCTAGTAATTAAACACTAGAAATACTCCCTGCCCATGAGATATCAAGAGTAGAATTTATTTATTTTTATCGAAATGGCTTCACGTACGACAAATCGGTTTGTTTTTGTAATATATATATAGCTTCTGATGAGCGTCTCCCGCAAAACGCAGTGTTCGCTCTTTTTTTCTAATATTATTATAATGCTCTATCTACATGGTATATAGATATTGAGCCCTCAAAATGGATTCTATGAATTCAAGATTACTGCCTTTTGAGTTTATGTTTTCTTTTAAACCTCCAAAAACAAGTAGCTAGACTATATATATATATATATATATATATATATATATATACAAGTCTTTATTTGGGGAGTGTTTTGGAGTGAATCTTGAGAGGTATGGAGGCACACAACTGGAAATCCAAAGAAATATATTTCTTTTCATTTTGATTATCTAAAACTTCTTCTTAAATAACAATAGATGAAAGGAAATGCAATGCCGTTCAAATCTATGGATATTTTTTTTTTAACTATATGCGTCAATGATTCACAACTTCTGTCACTGAGCGTCAAATAATAACAACTGATGGAATGCATACATACGTATATGATGGGTATAAAGTCTTTTCTTCTTTTCAAATCGATAGATGCCACGATAGTCCACAGAGAACCTTACATAATTTAGACTCCATTTTGATACTGCTGATTGCAGCGCCACCTGTACAGGAAAATTCTGCCACAACATTTGCACATGTTGCAAGAATGTCAGACGACCGCTGAACATCACGACTCACAAGTGGTTCCCCAGAGATCATTTGCGAAACTTTGGCCCGCAGGATACAAGATGGCGTGATGAAATAGACAAGTTCAGAAAGTACTGGCTCCGTGATGCCCATGATAGAGAGGTCTGGTGAATCTTGGGAGAAGGAGTGTGTCCTACGACGGATGCTGAAAGGCTGTTCATGATGGTGATGATGATGATAAATAGAATGACTGAAAAAGACTTTTCTGGAAAGCGTGGAAATTGATTAAGGTTATTTTGCTGTTGGACAATTGATTGTTTCTCAGAAGTGCAAAATTGATTACAACAACTAACCAAAAGATAACAAACTAGTTTGGGTTGACTGACTGCTACTCAAAAGGAGACGTATACAGATTTGTTTGCAAACTGAACGAAAGTTCCTTTATATGTGAGTGGGATAGAGAAAAGAAAAGTGGTTACTACTGAAAGTAATCCCAAACTTCAATCTGATATACTATAATATAACATAATTTGCAAGCTCTCAGTCTGTCTGTGACAACAAACAAAAATAGAAGAAAAGAGAAATGCAAACACACAAATGTACCGCCGTTTGTGTATGTGTGCTCATTAGGTTGTGAGCTGCTGGTAATATAACTACGACTACTGTTCCTGCTACTGTTGCTGGTAGCTGTTCTGTTGTATTTGAGTAAGTGCGTTTATTCGATTCGATATAACTACAAATACTGCAGCTTGTTACGGTTGTTGATGAGTCAATTTCGTGTTTTACCCCAAATGGATACGATCATTTTTCCAAATTACCTTGCGTTAACTTAACCTCCTAAACAGCTTTAGGTTGACCGTTTGCAAAACGACAGGCATTTGATAGTTTTAAATAAGGACTTAGAAATGACTTTAAAAGTATGAATTTTTTATGGCTAGGGAAAGGTACCTCTAACATTTAATAAAATAAGAATTAATATAAGCTTCAATCCTAGCCGATGTGCACGAACGGTCAATATCTCTAATAACCCTGCCAAAGACGTCCTACAACAAAAGATAATGGGTTTCTAGTTACGTGGTTCCAATTCACACATTTTACACTCGAAATACTCAACGGTTTTTAGTTCTAGCAAAACCTACGACAGTGTGACGTTAGCGAAAGAAAAAGTAATGTAAACTTTGGTTTTCAATATTCTTTATTTAAATCAAAAGAACAACCCAGCATGCTTAATAGAATTATATGACCAAGTCGTTCTTTTTTTTTTTTTCTTTTTTTGTGTCTCCAACAGTACAATAGAAAACAGGGTTATAGTGATTTTTCGAACTGTACATTTTTAACGTAATGTTTTTACGGCATTGTTGTTTCAAAAAATGGCTTGAATAGATGACAGGTTTCCATACTGGAATTTCCTTGTCGGAAATAAATGTGTGTGTGTGTCACTGGAAATCAATTGGTCATGCAATAACAACAGAATGTCGTTCCACTATCTAAAAAGTATCAAAAGTTAATGTTTTCCTTTAAGATGGAGCTTCTTTTGTGTCTTTTAAAAAGAAGTGACTGTTCACAAGGTTGCCCTTAGGGTTACCGGCACCAGGCAGGCTAATCTTTGGTGTACTTTAAAGTATTGTATCTTATTCATTTGCGTTTCACCGTGAGAAATAAAAACAATTTGTCAGATATTCCTGAAAAATCTGATTTCATATCAGGGAATTTTAACTGTTTTTGTTCTTTTCATTTCATTATTTCCATTTGTTATTTTGAAAGTCCCACCGTCTCAGACATGTGATATGCACCCTCTATCATTGGGCGTCCCGAGCGAATTCCCATGTTGCTCGTACCTTGTTCCAGCCCTGACCCTTTATTTGGCTTTTACAATATTTGACATGTGAGATTTTCGGAAAAAATGATAGATGTTTTCTGAAGTCATCTTAATATATCTTAGTTTTAAACAATTTCCAAAGGAATCTCATCATTTTGGTCAAATTTCTCGCAGATACATTTAATAGAAATATAGCATCAGTCCCATCTGTCATTGTCTAAGTCTGTGTATCTCTCTCTCTCTCTATCTCTATCTCTCTCTCACACACACACTCACTCATTTTATATATAACTTTGTTAGCTTTGATTGTCGACTGCATTCAGTATACTCGAGCATGTTTTTGTCGTTTACAGATGAGTATCCAGGTGTCAGTGGCTGTCTGGGATCTACTCTAGGAATTTTCCCAGAGAAGTCGAACTTATATATATATTTACACACACACACACACACACACACACATATATATATATATATATATATATATATATATATATATATATATATATATATATATATATAAAATATACACTTGTATATTGCGCTACTTGAGAAAAATTATGTATAAAAGGACACAGATACGAAGTCTTACAAGGTGTAGTTTACATATTGTTGGTAATAAAAATAGTTATTCATTCTTATGAGCTAATTATGAAGATTCACTACGGTGAATACTATGCATAAAAGTGAAAATCTGTACCAGATGTGAACTGATACATAATGTATTTAATGCCTTTTAGAATGCAAAATGTACATATACCGTGGACTCTGAAATCAATGTAATACATTTGATATTTGCTATGTTTAGAATACTTGGCACAAAGCTACGTGGAGGAGAGCAAGTTTAGTTTCCGTGACAATCAACATTCGAGAAATCCGAGAGATCTCATTCTCTAAAGACTGATAAACCTATTCAATTTTATCTGCAAACTTTTCACCAAAGTTATCACCAACCGAATCACCAAAACGCAAAACGAAAATCAGCCAAGAGAATAAACTGGCTTTAGAAGAAGCTACTCGACAATGAACCACCTCCATTCGATAAGTTAACTAAAAGAGAAAACAGCTGAATATAAAATGCCACATGTGGTGGCATTATAAACCTATATAAGGCCTTCGACTTCGCTATCACTCTACAAGGTAGACCCCCTACATTGCAACATACATACAGTCACAACATCTCCTTTATCAGGCTACATAAAGGCTCAGAGCCCTTTCGGCTTCAAAAACAGGGTAAGACAAGGTGACACTAGCTCACTCAAACTCTTTACAGCTTGCCTTGCGATGGTGCTCAGAAACTTAGACTGGGAAAAAGAAGGAATCAGTATAAGTAAGTAACATCAGATTTGCAGACGACGTCATCCTTTTTGCAGAGAACTTTCAGGGCCTCCAACTGAACGAACTGAACGAAAAAAACGAAGAAAATTGGTCTTCACATTAACTTCAGCAAAACAAAGGTCATTTACAACAAACATGTCAGAAATCAACACACAACAATCAAAATAGAAAACGCAAAGCAGGAGAAAGTAGACTACAACATCTACCTAAAACAACGAATCTTTATGGAATCCTCAAAAGAAGATGAAATCAAGCAAAGAATCACTCTAGGATGGCAAGCCTTCGGCAGAAAAAGCTCAACCTTCAAGAACAAAAAAATCCCATTAGTTCTAAGAAGAAAGGTATACAACCAATGCAACCTCCCGATAGTCACTCATGGAGCTGGAACATTTAACACTTAACTAAAAGACAGACCTTCAAACTGAAAACCATACAACGTGCTCGTAAGAATCATGCTCAACATCACATAGAGAGATCGCAAGACAGCACAATAAATTGGGGAAAAAACAGGAATCTAAGACAGCCATTAAGAAACTCTAACGGTAATGTGATGGTCACGTCGAAAGAATGGCAGACGACAGATTGACATTACGACTCACTCTGTGGACCCCCAGAAATCAAATGCAGAACCGAGACCGGTAGAATATGAAATGGCAAGACGAACAGGGCAGGTTCAGACAGTACTGACTCCCCGATGCCCACAATAGAGGCGCCTTGCGAATCGTGTGGAAAATGTCTGTCCAGCGATGGATAAAAGACTGATGATGATGATGATGATGATGATGATGATGATGATGATGATGAAAAGTAGTTTAATGCTCCTGTGGTCATCATGTGAGATTTCTCGCAATCAACACAGCTCGTGTTCGTGAAGCTATGCAGATATCGCATGATGTTATCTTCTTTGCAGATAAAGTAAACAATCAATGTATATTACATGATCACACGTTTATACAAACAAAGACTTGACATTTTGTTCCCAGCAGATGGCGTTAGCGTCTGATATCTGAAAATAGTTTTAATCTGCCAACGTAGTCGCAAAAGGTATACGTATTCATTCGTGTCTGACTGTCTGTCTGTCAGTCCGTCTGTCACTACAGCAATTCTCAATGAATACCAATAAAATTTTTGGAAAGGGTCGGCCGTGAGTTACTGAAGAATTTATCAAATTTTTGAGTAGATCTCGGGATTTATTTTCTATTGGGATATATGTTTATCATTCTGCCAGGAAGGCGATTAAAAACAAACAGTTAGGAAAAAGCTAGATTTGAATTTTAAAGGAAGTAACTCAATACTTGTACTTCCGAATATTTGTTTTTTCAATGTTTCATTTTCATTCAGTTTTTGGTTAGTGTATGGCGTTGGTAGACTTATGCACTCTCTGGTCGCTTCTTAGTTTTAATAGTAATGAATACAAGTGCCTGTAAATAGAGAAAGATTGTGGCCTGCCTTGCGGTGGAGATGGTTGCATATTTCCCACCGGTGTCAATGGTCGGTGTTCGAGCCTAGATAAAAGCCAGGATTTCGAATGCTGATTTACAAGAATTTATTATCTTTTCTTTCTTTTTCAAATCTTCTCTGCCCTTCTAAGCCATTACCAACCATAGTAGAAACTTGAGATTTAGCTCACACACTCCTCTTAATAAATTGATGGAAAAAAAAAAAGATTATTCGATTCAGTGGCTGAAATACTTGCGTTCAGAGCGCAGTTTGTCTCTGAAGCTGTCAGTCTTGTTACCATTGCAATTCTGTCATAAGCGGTTGATGCACACGAGAGACAGGGGGGTCACTATAGGGTGCAGACTCCACTGGGTAACACAAAATCCTACATTGTTTCAGCAGCACGTGCTGTTATTTACATTTCTGCTTGTGTTTCTATAGTTTATGTTTTTCTGTTATTTTAGCTTCAGATATTATGGTAAATAGTATTTCTGAACTTATATTAACAACAATTTGGAGAAGGAAGTATATGGGGTAAAATTAAAGGAAAACAAGAACCACAAGTTCAACGATACATTCACCATCTGTGGTAGTATTATCAGGAGGGCGAGGAAGAAAAAGAAAAGTAGTCTTTCTTTGGGTCAATTGATTTTCATACTTGTAAAATATTGCGATATGGAAATATTCTGAGAGTAATATTTATGATAAAAATCGCAGATGGTCATTTTTTAATATACAAAAAAGAACCCTCAAAAATTATCAAGACATCATAGCGGTTAGTTTACTAAAGATGCCGCACCTTTAATTACATCACACCTCTCCCTTCCTATTTCCGTTGTTTAACATAACTAGGATTGACCGACCAAAAGCGTCTTATTGAGATGACTCATCTAAAAAGGCTGTGGTTAAGTAACTAATCAATGTTGTGACTAATAATATTGTAATTCAATATATAAATATTTCACAAAAAAATCGTGTGGTCAGTATTTATATAATCAGAGAAAATTACACTTAAAAATTATATTCATCACATTTCATTGTCTGGATATTATTTGCACGTATGATAATCATTTGAATGTTAGAATTCAATGTTAAAATTAACATAAATTTGTAGTTCTTGAATTTCTACTTCAAATTCTGTTATTTTCTATTGGAATTTTCACTTTAACCACCTGAACCTACATAAATGTAAATCCATTTAGGGTATACTTATGATATTGCAATCAGAAAGTATGATTGTAATTTTGATAGTTGTTTATGTAACTACTGTTTCTATTGCATTCATTAACATACAGTAATTGCGATCTACGGGTAACATGAGTAAAAACATATCACAAAGGATTCTGAATGAAGAGGTAAGGGCAGCTGTTCATGGCGGTGACACCATGAGTTACGAACATCCACCCTGGTGGCACTGCTGACCGGAACTTAGGGAATAGATGCAGTGTTGTTAATTTAGTGCTTTTCGAGCTCAATTTTTTTTTGGGGGGTGGGGGGTCGGCAGAAACAAAAAACCAAAAATCAGCGCTATTTTTAGCCCATTTTAAGCGCTATTTTCCAGCCATTTCAGCTATTTCCTGGCCGTTTTAGGCGAATCTCTACATTTACAGCTTTAATAAATGACCATAAAAACGCTCTCTTTCCGCGCTTAGGCGTTATTTTGACGCATTTTTTGTTTTGTTTTGTTGGTTTAGCACGAAAATGTTGACTTGACAAGAGTGGCGATACATTATACGAGTTTAGCGTGCTTTCACATGTCAGACTGTTTAACTTTTGGGTTACAAAATTGAAAAGAAGCTTTTTGCTTACAAAATTGAAAAATGCATTTTACGAAGGAAAAATGAATACAGGACAAGAAACAAGAAAAACTGCCATCAAGTTTGATCCTGAGAAAAAAAAAAGATACCGTGTGATCCCAAAAGACGGCATTTGGGAAATATCAGTTGATTTTTCCACCACACAAATCATGGGAAAACTAAATCATAGTATTTTCCATTCACTTCAGGGTTTCTCAAAATGGGGGAAATGATCCACAGGTTGGCGATTTCAAATTTTGAGTGGGTGGTGTGCAATTGTGCAGAAAATGGTGGGGGTTAAAATTTTTGTGAGCTGTATTGGATTTTGAGTATTAAAATCTATTTCCCATAAATGATTTATCCAGCAACACTGTGGTATCGTACATTATGTAGGTGCGTAGAGAAATGTGAAAAATGTTTGAATAGGTGTGCATACGTCTGTATTATACACTGTGTAGGCACGTGGTATATATATGCAAGTGACACTCTTGAAATATTACTAGACACCAGACTCAGAGATTGCATTGATGTTATCTAAAAATAGTATATGTGTGCCAAATATTTAATGTTAATACGTCAAATTACTTTCATTGAAAAAAATCTCCTTACGCGAAAGCTGTTCATTTCTATTGCTTTGTAAGGGTTAAAAAAAAAATTTTGTTATCTTTTAGAATATTTACTGTACAGGTGGGCAGTGGAAAATCTTTCTATGTTGAAGTGGGCAGTGGAAAATCTTTCTATGTTGAAGTGGGCGTTTACGCCAAATAGGTTGAATATTACTGCACTACATTTAGATGCTGTTATTTTTATCTGACTGATTTCTTTGCCGTTTTCTGATAAAAGTGTATTTTTGACTATTTTTCTAAAAATATTAACAGCAAAAAATCAAGCAGGAAAGAAGAAGAATGATATTTACTATTATTAGATTAACAGTTGTCCATTGCAAGATAAGAGTCCCGACTCACCAATAGAAATGAGTTGCTATCAATCGCAAATAGAACGAAAATAGAGTTAACCATGGAAATTTCCGTCATCCGTAGTTAATAGATATTTTATCCCAATTTTTCGAGTCTTTATACCGACCGTAACAAGGGAAATCTTTATCAGTTTGTGAAAAAAATTCATATTGAAGCGTTTTACGTTTACAAAGAGAAGTGGTAAGGTTCCTGATGTTGAAGAGCCTTTAATGAAGTAATTTGCTATTGTAATGGGGCAAAGCCTTCAAATTCGAGAACCAAAGCGACAACAAAAAATTGCTGGTGAATTTGCGGAAAAACTAGAACACCGTGAATTTATTAACACGGATCGATAGTTGTTACGGTTCAAAAAACAACACCGAATAATGTTTTAAAGAACACACGGAGAAAAAGCTAGTACTACCTGATGTTCGAAGCAGGGATGACCCTGGGGTTCCTAATACCTGGGAAGCTGAACTTCGGTGCCCTTTAAAGTACGGTATCATTTATTCATTCACTCACTTGCATCTTCCCTGCCCCCACTTATCTTCCCTGCTCCAGAGAGAACTCTATCGAACCAAACAAATAAAGCCTGACTGAGCTTATCATGTCAGTCAATAGAAATCCCTTTGCCAGTTGTTTCTCTTAATTTCACCACGACAGGAAGTATTCAATCATTAGCCTTTCAGCGTCCGTCATTGGACATAGACTTTCCCCATGGGTACCGCGGAGCCAATACTCTTTGAACCTTTCTACTTAGTCACACCATCTTATATTTTACCGGTCACAGTTTTGCATTTGATCTCTAGGGATCATGTTGCAGGTCGTGATGTACAGCTGTTGTCAGACATTCTTGCAACGTGTTTAGCCCGTTGTCATTAGTGTTATCTAATGGATTCTATATTTACGACTCGTCTTTTTTCTCTAATATACTGCGCTGTTTTGTGATCTCTCCAAGTTGAGCATGATTCTCTCATGTTCACGTTGCATGGTTCCCAGTTTGAAGGTCAGTCTTTTGGTTAGGTTCCATGTTTCAGCTCCTAAGTGACTATCGGAATGATGCATCCATTATAGACCCTTCTTTTTAAAATTAATGGGATTTTCTTGTTCTTAAAGGTTGAGCTTGCTCTACCGAAAGCTTTTCATACTAGGGTGATTCTTGGCTTGATTTTTTCTCCTTTTGAGGGTTTCAAAGAAATTCGTTGTCCTGAGTAGATGTAGTGGTCTACTTTTTTCGATTTGGATTTTTGTGTCTTGGTTCTCAACACGTTTGTTGTACATGACATTTGCTTTACAGAAGTTCATGTAGTGACCAACTTTCTTGCTCTCTCCATTCAGGAAGTTGCTTTGGTTGCAAATCAAACCGTAGCCGCGTCGGCTGGAGCCATTTTTGGAAGGCTTGATCCTATTTTCCCCACGTTAAGCCCGACATTGTGTCAAATATTGCTGTGGTGGGACAGTGATTAAATAGATGCTCTCTCCATTCAGTTCGTCTACCATTACTTGAAGATCGTGTTGGTCTTATACAAAAAGAGTGGTAACAGCGTGATATTTCTGAAAAATCTGTCTCGATGTTAGCGAGTTTTCTTATTCTGACGTTTTTATTCAATCAAATTTATTCATTTTCCAACTTTTGTATTTGCATCAGGTAAGTGCTACTGCCTCAGACACATGACCCACACATTTGGCGTCTGCTCGTGCTGTCGGTACCTAAGACTGGTCCTAGTTGCAAGTCACAGGCTCTACCTAGATTTCATCAATGATTTTTTTTCACAATGTGGACGAAACTGATATATTTTATGGGGATATGCCAGACGGGTTTTTCTTTTTCTTTTTTTTTCTCAATATGAAAATTTGTTTAAAAACATACGTTGGCTATACTGTAGTCGGATACGAACTGCGTTTGTTTAATAGTTCAAGTTCTTTTGGCGGGAATAAGAAATTGAGTTTGATATTTGACATTAAAGAAAATTATACAAATATACATAAACATCGAAGTGCATTGTTGAATACAGCTGCACCTTGTTACTTCATAAAAAAACTTTCGGATACTAATCTTTGATCCGATTTTAATCTTAGTCAATCTAGTAATTAGAATATTATTAGGGATTCGTTTGAATTGTCATTTCTCTAATTAATTGTTTGAGGGAAACTATCAATTAAATGCCATTTCTTTATATATATATATATACATATATATATATATATGTGTGTGTGTGTGTGTGTGTATAAAAGATGGTTTAGAGCAGCGTATCCGAAACTTGGGTCAGCGGGAAGCTGGGGTCCATAATGGTGACACTGTGGCTTTGGGTGATCTAGGTTCCAGAATTTCAAGAGGCCTGAGTGCAAAATGTACAATTACTAAAGATAAGACTGATAAAAATATATTCTTAGTAGCCATGCCCACGTATTTATAAGAAGCGGGATTTTTTGAATACATAACAAAAACTAATCATCGTCATTGTCAATGTTAAGGCAGACACAAGAACTCAGCAGTCAACCATTGAACCGGATTTCAAACAGTGGCGAAAAACATAAAAATGAAACAATGTCATTCATTTCATCGGCTTTTCTTTCATTCCCTTGCCATTTTAGAATGGAAATATATTTTAGAAATAAATGTTGTTTCCTAAAATTTGTGGTGGCTCATTTTTACTAGTATCGCATAATCAACATCATAAATCTTTCAGAGGCATCACATATTTTTCAAGATTTTCCGAGAAAAGTTCAAGAACCACTGATTGAGAGAGAGAGAGTGAGAGAGAGAGGGGGAGAGAGAGAGAGAGAGATGTCAGATGCTCGGATCGCACCGACGAAATCAAATAACGATCTTTATTCATAAAATATAAACTTCCCCAGCAGATGTTTTCAACAAAGCGCGAGAACGGAGTAGACAACAAACTGGGTGTGTTTAGAAACAGACAACTAAAACTGTCAACATAGGTTTCTTCGAATCCCAAGTTGGGCGGGTTAGTTATGTATGCATGTTTCTTTCGTACATTCCCCACCAATGGAGTTAGAAGGCTGAAATTTTAAACAGATTCTCCTAATTATGTCTGTAGAAAAAAATGTGTTTTTGTTTCTTTTTTTTAAATTTCCCTTTAAATAGTTTTTAGTGGGGGGTTCAATTTACAATGTAAGTTTATACTGAATTGTTCCTTATTTTGTGTCCGGTTGTGTTCACATTTGTTTTCTGTTGTTTTTTTTTTAAGTTCAGACTTTTTAAGCGATCACAGCCCAACGAAAGACGAGAGGAGAAACTTTTTCATTGATCACCCAAACATGGCACGATGTCAAAAAACGCTAGTCACATGACGGTTTCCACCGAGTGACTAACCTGGCCTATTTTTTTTTTTATGTGTTTCTACTTGACTAAAATCACTCTAACACCAGATCCAGTTTATCAATAAGATAAAGAAATGGACGAATGTTTTTTTGCATTTATTGCCCAAATGTTAAGAATTCGAGAGGACCACTTTTTTGTACACTGAAGCAGAACGACGCCCTCTCAATCAATGGAAATGAATTGATTGGCCGAAATCTTTGAACGCTGAAATCCATCGAGTATTAGCAATTAACTTTCTTTTCAAATGTCCTGAAGCCCGTGATCTCAATTGCTCGATCTCTTGCAAAGTTTCATGTTTAATCAGGCAACCACAAAAAAACACCACCTAACCAACCTACCCTCATCTGCAACACTTGCCCCCGCAGAACATCCTCCAATCAACGCAGAGAAAAAGGAAAAGGGATGAAAAACTTGCACTGAAAGATCCGCATTGCCTTGGTATGACGCAGCTAATTTTATGTTGATCTGATTCAATAAGATGATAATAAAAAGATGCCAACAAAAGTTTTACAGAAAATTTACATGCCGCAGTCTTTCGAGGATAATGACGGGATTTTCTGCAAATGGCTTCTTTGAACTATATATTCAACCGAAATAGAAAAGAACTGACCAAATGTATTGCGTTGTTATATATAAACTGTCATTTTTAGATGGCAGCAATCGATGTCACTGACTGACTGACTGACAAATTGACATAGCAAACGCCTTACACCATCTCTATGAGGCATTCCCTCCGACTCAAGGGAATGAACACTCGTATTTGAGGTCGCTTAAGTGTGGAAGTTGCAGAAAGAAAGAATGAAGTCGTTTTAATTCCAACGGAAAGTCAAGACGCGTTCTCTTTGAGTCCACTTACTATATCTTTTGAATTTAAACCCAATAAACCGCTTCTACTTCAAAATTAGGTATTATCTTTGATAAATTGAGTAATATTTTAATAAAATAAGCGTTGAAGATCAAAGTCATATTTGATTCATTAATATTATATAATTCCTACTTGTTAGATATATACCTGGAGAATTTAGATATTTCTAGGTGTTTCAAGATATCTTTTAAACTTTTCAAATTTCAGATGTAAGCTTGAAAATACGGTTTATCACACTGCCTTTGCTAGATCTTTCACGCAGGAAAGAACAAGCAGGTCTGACTTTCAAGTTTGTTTTACACCGATGAGAATAATCCTAAAAGTTTGTTGCATTTTTCGTAGATTCGGTTTGAATAGATATATTATTGGAGGATTCTAAGTCCTAAATAGTAAGTGCCTACCCAAGTTAGGAGTTTGACTAACAAGTACGGTTTCAAATTTGAATATAATACTGCTCTAACCACTGAGAAAATCAACAAAGCATTTTGAGTGAAAATTCATACAGTGCGAACTGTTCAGCATTCGTTCAATATTTTTAGGTTTGGGATATGGATACCAATGATAAATCTCGGGAGAGTTCCAAAGAGCCACCGTATCTCATTATCTCAAGCCCATAGGAAAGGTGAAAATTAGAAAAAATTAGGCCCAAATAAGCTTAATGAACTGCTCCATTACAGGGTCTGACCCCCCTACTTTCAGTCGATTGTGTCTAAACAAAGAAATCGGGATATGAAGTCTTGCAGCATCTTCCATACTCACCTGACATTCCACGTACAGATTATTATCTTTTCATTCATTTTGAACATGATATCCCAGATAAAAAGATTCAATAATAGGGAGACGATAATTCATACAACAAACATATTAAAGACAAAGACACGACAACCAGAATCGAAAATGCAGAGCTGAAGAGAGTAGACCACTACATCTACCCAGAACAACAAATCGTCACGAAATCCTCAAAAGAAGATGACATCAATCGAAGAATCACTTTAGGTTAGGTTTGGTAGAGCAAGCTCAATCTTCAAAACTAAGAAAATCCCATTAATCCAAAAAGAAAGGTATACACTCAATAAATCTTCCCCATAGACACATATGGAGCTGAGAAATGTGACCCAACCAAAATCATTGAATCCATTAGAAAATTCAAATGGCAATGGGCTGGTCATGTAGCAACAATGTCAGACAACTGCTGGACATCACGACTTGCAACGTGGATTCCCAGAAATCATATACGAAACTGTGGCCGGCAGAAAATAAGATGATGTCACCAACTTGACAAGTTCAGAAAGTACAGACTCTGCGCAGTTTTAAACACAAAACATTAATTTCTTGATATCTGTCAATGCAATTCATGTAATTTTCTGCA
>OY735225.1:532500-535000 GCA_963457665.1 Thysanoteuthis rhombus
AGGTTCCTTGTTTCAGCTCTGTAAGAAATAATTGGGGAGATGCATTGATTATACACCCTTCTTTTTAGGATTAATGGGATCTTATTTTTGAAGGTAGAGCTTGCCCTGCCAAAGGCTTGCCAACTTAGTGTGATTCTTTGCTTGATTTTTTCCTCTTGAGGATCTCAAGGAGATTTGTTGCCCGAGGTAGATGTAGTGATCTACTTTCTCCTGTTCTGTGTCCTTGATTTTGATCTTAGTGTTTTTATTTCCGATGTGGTTGTTGCACATGATCTTCGTCTTGCTGAAGTTCATGTGTAGGCCGACTTTCTTGCTCTCTTCATTTAGTTCGTCTATCATTAGTTGGGGGTCGTGTAAGTTCTCTGCGAAAAGGGCAACGTCGTCTGCAAATTTGAGGTTGCTCAGATACTTGCTGTCTATTCTGATTCCAGTACTCTCCCAGTCTAGTCTTCTGAAGATCATCTCGAGGCAGGCTATGAAGGTGAGCTGGTATCACTTTGTCTCACTGATTTCTGGAGCTGAAAGAGGTCCGAGTTTTATGTAGCCTGATAAAGGAGCTGCTGTGATTGTATATATTTCAGCACTTCGACATATACTGGATCTACACCTTGTCGAGTGATGGCCTCCATGACCTTAGGGATTTCTACTGAGTCGAACGCTTTTTTTGAAGTCGATAGATGCTACGGCGAGTGGTAGTTTATATTTTGTTGCTTTTTTTTCAGTTGATTTATCGAATGCTGGTGGTCCATGGTCGAGTAGCTTCTTCTAAAGTCAGCTTGCTCTCGTGGTTAGTTTTCATCAAGTGTTTTTTGTGATTCGGTTGGTGATGATTTTGTAAAAAGTTTGTATACGCAGCTGAGTAGGCTTATAGGCCTGTAGTTGTTGAGGTCACTTGGGTTTGTTTTAAAAACGATTAAAATCGATCATCTCGGCTGTTTCGAGTCAAATTCTCTTGAAACTTGGTCAAAATGCGTCCCTTGATAAGATGCCGCTTACTTATTAATTCTCTCAGTGAGGGTCACGTGATCTGGCAATAATTGCATTTTGAATCTTTAATTTAAAATCGATTCTCTCAATTGTTACTTTGGAACTGATACACTGATTAGACAATGTTTTTAAATCAATTTCCCATTTTTTCAAGTCAGATTTACTTGAAACTCAATAGAAACTAGTTCATTGATGAGATGCTTCTCGCCTGAAATCATCTTCTACCCAGGGTCACGAGATATGGCAATAATAGCGTTTAAACTTTATAGCAGATGCCTTATTAAAGTTTTGGTTCTTGTTTGAAATTAATTATATGGATTTCTCTTTGCTTCATTCCGTCATTTCCCCAACGGATTCTTTTTTTGGAGTTCCCAATTTTCAAGATAGTGTTTGTTGGGTGTTTTTTCAGTTGTTAGAAATATTGATTTTACTTTTTAAGTATCAATAGAATTTTGTTTCCGTGTAGACGTTTACATATTCATTATTTTCTATGGTTTAACAACTTATTAGTTTTTGTAAATCATATCATTTTTAGCTTTTCCTCTAGGCAAATAATGCATTTCTTTGATATGTTTCACATGATATTGTTATTCTTATCACTTTCCATGCTGTTATTGGTGTGGTTTGTTTGTTGTTTTGTTTTGTTGTTGTTTTTTTTTGGTGTTTTGTTTTTGAGTTTCAATATATTTCGACAGTTTTGTGCTACTTTCATACTTTTCGTTATTAAATTGCAGCTTGTGGCTGCTGTATCTTTGTTTTCATATCGTCTCAGATGCTCCACAATATTTTCTTTTCCTCATCTGTATTTTCTTCAGTTTTGACATTTGCTTGATAAATTATATTAGTTTTTAGACATTTCCTTTCACATGGGCATATTTCTTTTCTTCAACATTTGCATGTGTTGACTTTAATAGTTTGTTTATTACATCATTATTTTCTGTGATTAGTTATATGTTTTCTATGAGGCTCTAACTATCTTTAGATGTATTCCTTTTAAATACTTTATGCAGTTTATTTGATAGTAGAAAATGTTCATCTATCAGTTTGAGAAATATCTTTCGTGTAATTATTTTTACACTTAAAAAAAGCGTTTTTTGCACATCATACGGTGGATTAAATCACTATATTTCTTTTTCTTCTATTTTTTCTTTTCAGTCTTTGGGATCCATGTTAGTTTCGTGAGGAATCCACCATTTTTCGGTGCTGTCTCATATTGGTCCTTTATTCTATTGAATTACATTTGATGAGTTTTCCGTTAATCTTAGGCAGATGGATTTTACGTGGTGCTACCAAAAACGTCCAGAACTTTGAACAGCGGGTGGGGGTAATCATATACAGTTCGGACTTTTGTCGCAAGGCGGCGCTAGCAGCACCCTTCGAGCATCAGTATGCCAATGGCCATGTACATGAGTGGATTGATTTCTGGGTTACGTTTTTGTATAGTCTTGTTCAAGTAGCTCAGCAGTTTTGATCACAATGCCATGTCCAAGAACAGTATTATTGTATAATTGGT
>OY735225.1:540000-567500 GCA_963457665.1 Thysanoteuthis rhombus
CCCCCCCCATAGGTTTTGGGGTGGGAGTTCAATATGAATTGCAAGTTTATGCTAAATTGATCCACATTTTATGACATCAGTCATGCTTGTTCTTTAAAAATTCAGAATTTCTTTGTGATCACTGCCAATCAAATGGCAAGAGAAGTAACTTATTCACTGAATATCCCTTTCTCATTTTTTAATTGATCACTCCTAACACGGCATACTGCAAAAAAGACATTGGTGGCATCATATTTTTATTGAGTGACTAACCAGGTCTGTTTTAATTCTATTCATTGGAGAGCTTAACTGGCAATTACAAGCGGTTACAAGCGGTTTATGAACTTAAATTCTATTGGATGAATTTCTGGCATTGTGTCTTACAGACTAATCACCAACAGTTTTGTAATCATAAAATAAGCATGTTTCTCTCAGTGTGGCACAGCTCTATGAAGTCAGGTCCAGAGGGGCTCAGGGTTCGTCCTGGGTCTCAAAGACCAGCGCTCTTGTGCTCTTGCAACGATAGTTGCCAGGACTAGAGAGAATTTTAATGCCGTTCCTACCCACAAGTTCGCAGAGTGCAGTACCCCCCTCCCCGTTAAACCGATATTGTACCACATCTTTTCCTCGTGAGGGTTAAGGCAAATAGATGCATGTCTTTTACCGGCCTTTCAAGGTCTGTTGTTGGACATACGCCTCCTCCTAAGCGTAAGACATGAGGATGATTGACCTTACCTTGCTATGACGTGTGTATACGGAAACAACACCCAACGTATGGTTACGAGACAGAAAAGCAGCAGGTCGGCTTAAATAAGAAACAACTCAGTAACATTAACCCGTTTATGCCCAAAGTCAGATTCTGGTATAATTAGAAGTAAGGTGTCGATGAAAGAACATTAGCATGGGAATACAAATTTATTTGGAAAAAGAACCGAATGCACGTTTCTTATTATCTTAAGTGGATTCATACGTAATTTGTTCTCTGGTATTTTTTACAGTGAACTAAATATAGGCCTACAGGTATATATGAGTTAAAATAACACTAAGGAAGCAATTACAAGTAATTAGGTGTATATTCATACTGAATCATTTGACTCCATTCTACTGTAATATTAGTTTATACCACCTTACATTTTCGAAATAAAAAAAAGTCCATTGTTACGTGCTACCAAAATGGTTTTATGTGGAATTATATTGTATTGTATTGACATATTTGGATTTTGATAAGATGTATTCTCTTTAGAGAAGAAGCTACTGAACTCGTTTCAGTGTAAAAGTCCATCGTTTCAAATGGTGGATGGGAGATATTCTTATGAGAAATATTGTTACGTTCAAGTGGAAAAGTTCATTTTCATGGAGGGAGAAACAGGTAAAAAAATCACCCTGTTCTATTCGTTGAATAGTTGAATAAGTTTTATCTGACATGATGGTAATTCAAAAGACAATAATGGAGACCACAGTTTGGAAATTAGTCTTTTATCAACGTGACATGTTTCGAAGGTTCTAGACTCGACCGCTATCGAAATGTCAGAAAAGAAAATACGAGGTTGGAGATGGGATGGGAGGAAGTTTTCATCATATGAGTGATTATTTAATATTGTAAATCAAGCTACTCTTCTCTTGTATTGAGTTGTATTGCAATAAATGTCCAATTCATGACGACTCGTGATTTCGTGCTATCAAGATTGATTTGCATTATATTGTATCAGATAGTTTCGTATATCTAACTTTTCCATTTTTGTACATAGTTCAGTATAAACTATTGGAAAACAGTCAACCAAAACTGTCAACATAGTTTTCTTCAGTTTTCAAGTTGGCCGTGATGAGTAAGTGTATATCATGCGTATAGGCCACGCCAGTGAAGCTAGACGAGTACAAATTTAAGCAAGTCGCGGAGAAAAGGCTTCTTTTTTTCTGTATTTGGAAAACACGACGTGCTGCCAAAAGACATTGGACACATGATGGTTTCTATTGAGTGATTAGTCAGACAAAATACTCTGTTTGAGATGATAGCGGAAGAGAACAACAATTCGTGCTCTCTTGCCAAACCTTGTGATTTCTCTTAATACTTTTTCATTATTTCACTGCAGAAAGATAAGTGAAAAACATTGATCAAGACTGTCGAGCTTTGGAATGAAATTAAGATATTCGCCAGAAAAGAAAACCGGGCTTTCCGTTTGAAGGGGGAAGTACGATTGCCAAAAATCGTTGCCAAAGAAATTAACGTCTTAAACAAAGGCAATGTCCGTTACAGCAAACAGAAACCTTTAAAAAAATGGAGGCAACAATGGGTTGGAGAGATTTGATGAGAACCACACAGGAAATTCTAGATCGTGTATAAATAACAATAAAAATAACTTTGTGAACAAAAGAAAGAAGAGTAGACGGATCTCTTTAGTCAATCAATAGAAACAGTTACATGAACAATGTCTTTTGGCAGCATACTCGCGGTGATCAATTGAACACATGGAAAAAAAAGTCTGATCGAAAAATAAGTTACTTTTCTTGTGTTTTGTTGGGCAGTGATCACTAAAAAATCTGAATTTTCAAAAAACCTGAAAAACTGTAGAAACCTAATTTAGCATAGATCTACATTGCAAATTGAAGCATAAAAATATATTCGGGGGATTTTTCGAGAAACAAAAATATGTTTTTCTATACATAATTAGTTTGGTCTGTACGCGTGATACATACATACGTACGTACATACATAGCCAGCCAGCTAGACAGATCAACTTAAAAACTGAAGAAACCTATCTTGACATTTTCGGTGACAGTTTTAGTGACAGTTTTGGTTTCTAATATTTACTAAATGGAGCCAAATCAAAATATTGATATAGGGGCGACTAAATGAGAAAAACTTGCTATAAATGGCTTGTGGTTTGATTTCAGTAGACACTATAAAGAAGCGAGAGCTCCACAGAAAAAAAGGGTATGAAAGTGAGTGCTTGCATTCGAGTGGTTAGCAGTAAACTAAGCTTGGAAACCATTACTAGTGAGTTTGTTCTCCGTTGAGCATTTCACAAAAATAGCTTTGTACTAAGGTTGTTCTAAATACGGCAAACATTAATTTCTTTCAACAACTAGAAAGCACTCAGAGAGCGCATGCCTCTGCCAACGCTTTATATTTCTATGGGCAAATCTGTTACCAATGAGTGGACGAGTCTAGTGTTACGGACGGCGAACCGAGAAAATTACTCTGTTCATTATTTGGTTCGATAATTACTATTGTACGTATGTTTTGAAATATTCTGTGCTGAAATTTTCAAAATGATCATGTAAACGTGTTAGAGTTTGATTAAACGTCTTTAATGAATATTGATATGTTTTTTTTAGATGTGTCTACATATCTCTATAAGACGCTATACGGTTGGTCGGTCGGTGCAGTTATGTTAAACAACAGGAAAAGGAAGGAAGGAAGAGAGTCAATAGAAGTTATGATATCACCAAAAGGTGTGACGTTATTAAAATGTGTAACATCTTTACTGATCATTTTTACCAGCTGCTAATGGTGTCATAATAGAATATTTCGAGTGAGCATATAGCCGAAAACGACAAAAATGTCCCTTTAAGATTTTTATTGAAAATTATACTAGCAGAATATTTCCATATCACGAAATTTTTACAAGTATGAGAATCAATTGACTCAAAAAAATTACTTGCTCTTTTTCTCTCCTCCTCCTCCTCCTCCTCCTCTTCCTTCTTCTCCTGCTATTACTACCATGGATGGTAGACACGCCGTTGAACAAAACTGGGTTGATGCATTGGGAAAAAAGATAGTTCTGGGGGTGAATTTAGAGAAACAATACATATGTTGTTTTGTTTTTGTTTTTGGGGGGTTTTTTTGCTTTGTTTTTCAGACATTTTTAGGAGTAAATATTTTAAATTGTCAGCGGTTTAGCTCCGTTGCTAGGGCCTATATGCACAACACATACATACATAGATAACCAGCCATCCAGCCAGAACCGCTAAAAAGCTGAAGAAACCCATGTTGATAATGACGGTTTTGATCGATTAATTCTAATAAAAACTTGGAGTAGAAGTTGAGGGGAAGGAGAATCTAAAACTGTAAGGGAAAACAATTCGAAGTAATATAAGGGAAAGATGATAAACAGTAAAAACGGAGATGGGGAGAGATTATGACAATATGAAAAGAAAGAATCAGAGAGATTGGGTAAAAGAAGAGAGTGAATTCAAGTATTAATCTCCTGAAGGTAGAAGGAACAGTCAGAAAAGATAGTGAAAAGGACATTAGGGAAAATGTTGGCAGTTGTTACCTTTTCTGCGTTAAATTTCCGTCGTAAATTTCGCTGCATTTTTTAAATTTTTAAAGGATTTTTTCTTCCTGATTCTTTCATAAAATCTGATGTGAAATTATTTTTCAGGAGTATCGTTATCAGAGAGCAGAAAAACTTGTCCTTTTAAAACTGTATTTTATTCGAATTCAACTACAATGATATGAGTCAAGTTTAATGTTTACGTTTATGATTAAGTGTTAGGGTTAGGGTTAGGGTTATACAAGTCAATTATGGAACAATAATGAAAGCAGTAAACTTGTCCTTATCGCAATGGTAGTTTCGCCACCGAAAAAAAAAACAGATTACGCTGTCCATGTTTCGAATTCAACGTGTGGCAGTAGATATGGAGCCTGGGGGTTCTTGTTTCCTTGAGAGCCCATCCCCATGCATTTAGTGGAGTAATTCCCAACTTTGGGGCTATGAGCTCGTAAGTGTCAACAAACGTATTACTATGGCAGACTTTTCAAAAGCCTGGAACTTGTGAGCTTGTTGGGTAAGCAGTCATTCCAAAAGCAACTAAATAGTTAGCCTCTTGAGGGCCGTCTCCAACATTTTGTGAGATTTGTTAATGTACAATATTAATAGAAATGCAGTTGATGACTTACTATTTCTGAAGCTTTTTGCATAAGCGTATGGGAATTCTGTGGTGAGTAGAAGGCATGATTTGACCGAATTTTTTCTACAGTTTTGTCCAAATTATACTGGTTTGCTCGATATTTACCAGATTTTGTTCGATCTTGGGAGGTGACTCTCCCCATCCACCGGCTTGTTCGCCAATGTCCTTTTGGCTCAAGCTCCACTCGGGGCCAGCAGGGTGTTTTAAAATCGCCCCATCCCTTCTCTCAGTTACGCCCTACCAAAGTTGAAAGAAAAGAGAAGCAATTTTTTTTAGACATTTGTAGAAAGTACTGATGAAGTAGAGGAGAATGGCCAGTCATATCATTATGACGTTATGAAGAAGAATTTAGTTTCTTAAATTCGTGGCATTGTAGGATTACGATTGCAATCACGCGAGGTTTATCCGCCTCCCAACAATAGGCATCAAAGACGAATAACTTGAAGGTATCTTAAACGAAAAGAAGTTGTATCCGGTGTAACTCCTGGAATCAACTTCAAAACGTAACAGATGTACGTTGATACATCGGTAAGACTATGGCCTAATGATGAAAAAAAAGATCTATTTTACATAACAGATATTTATTAGATATGCCCACGCTCTATAAGACGTTTTGCAGTGGGTCAATAAGTCGGTTCCTATTACGTAAATCAACAGAACGACGAGGGAAGGAAGAAGTGTGATTTCATTAAAAGATGTGACGTCATTAAAAGAACAAATACTCCGATCATTTTTCTTTACCAGCTGCTAAGATGACATGATAGAATATTTGGAGTCTGCATTTGGGATTTGTTTTTTAATGCAAAAAAAACTCCGAAAATAATCATTTACGATTTTTATTGAAAATAATACTCGCAAAGTATTTCCATATTGTAATATTTAACAGGTATCAGAATCAAAAGGCTTAAAGAAAGACCGCTTGCTCTTCTTAATCCTTCTTTATCCTGTTGCTACTACCACAGATGGTGAATGCATCGTTGAACTTATGGTTCTTGGTTTTCAACATAATCTCCTCCCTTGGCAATGCAATTAATTCAGTGACAAATATTAGTCACATAGATCTAACATATACAGTGAAAATCTCAGCTGCTTTTCCTCCTTAGGCCACGAACTTATTGACTTGCCTACGTGAATATCTCTACTGTTTTAGAGGTTTATTTATCTATTGTGATAGTGCTCTATATTTTGAATTTTAAAATAGAACATAGATGGATAGATAGACAGATATTTACAATTTTGTTACTGATCAGTTTCAGGGTGCTGAAATTGATCATACAGGTACATATTCTCACATGGTAATAGGCTGAGCGAGGTTAACTTTTGAGGTCATTCAAAGTCACCAGAGGTCAAGTTTACTCATAGAGATTTTGGGAAATTGTTTAACACGCATGTTTTTCAAATTTTGCATCGGAATAAATCCTCTCCTGGCAAAGGTCAAAGGTAGTAGGATATTGATCCCAGAATTCATTTGAGGTCATCTACGGTCATTTTTTTGGTCAATTACAGTCAATTTTCTCAGTTGTTAACCACAGTTTTGCATCCACAAAAATGAAAATCGGCGTGAAGATAGATTTTTCCATGACCAAAGTACTTGGATATGTGATTTGGACATCGGGGTCGTTCGAGGTCAACATATGTCATTTCTGACGAATTCTCTATTGTTGGTCAGTATTGCAGGATGCAGAAGTTTTGCTTGGGAGTACATCTTTACACGGTGGGGAGCACAGACAATCTTAGGTTGATGTTTGAGGTTACTAGAGGTCACCTGGGGTTATTTGTGGAAATTGTAACTAGGTGCAAGGACAATCTTTCAATATCACTGGTCTTTATCTGACTTCTCTATGCTTTTCCCATGGACAGCTCTAGAGGTTGTTGTAAGGTTGGATCCTAGCAACCAATCGGAGAAATACAAATGTAGTGTATCAAGAAACCCTATCAAACTAAGCGACGAAATCATTTGTTCTTTTTTGTGCATCCGAATATTTCTTCCTTTACAAATACTTTCTTTCGTCATTGTGTAAATGATATGTTTTTTCATTGGTTGTATTGTGTAAGGAGAAATATATCAAAGTACGTATCATCCTGTTCAGTAATAGTTATTTTCCCGCGGGGTATCCATATTTGTACATGGATCGTCTCCATACATACATTGTAATTATTGGTTGGAACCGTCAACTTTTCAGAAACATTCAAATCTGGTTGGATAGTTGAAGAATACGTTATTCAAATGTAACTAGGCTGCTTTTTTTTTCATAATCCACAGGGAACAACGTATTTTTTGTTGCGTGGCTGATTTCGAGAAATAAACCATCCACAGTTAAGAATGAAATACTATGGTAAAAATCAAAATGCGTCTGTTGTACTAGGCTCCTGTTGTTGGTTTTCATTAAGAGAGCCATGCTTAATAAATGATTCAGACCAACTTTATAGATATGAATAACCATAGTCATGTATTTTTATAAATTCGTTTTCATTATACTATATTATGCTTGCAAAAACGTTCCTACTTTATTAATGAAACACGTCTAGTCGTCGCGATGATCGTACACTGTACACCGAAGAGGTTTCTAATTATAACAATTTATACATGTATATCTTTTAGGTTACAAAAATGTTCTGCTCAGTCTCAGGGGAGCATTCTTTTGATAGCATACCGTTTTGGGGATGATCAATTAAAAAATTTGGAGGGGGGGTGATCAAAGAATAACTTACTTTGTCAGGCTATGATCACTAAAAAAAAGTCTGGAATCGAAAAACAATCACGGACACGTAGTAAGGAAACAAGTTAGCATCCACACACATTGCGATTGAACCCTCGAGCCGAAACCCATTCAGATGTAATTTTTGAAAAACGAAAAAAATGTTTTTGTAAACATATTAAGGAATGAATATCAAAATTTCAGTCCTTTAGCTCAATTGGTGCAGACTGTACGCATGGTACGTACATATATAGCCAGCCAGCTGGACCAACTGGAAAACTGAAGAAACCTATGTTTGCAATTCTGGTAACTGTTTTGATTGACGGTTTTTGACAAAGCTGACTCAGATTCCAGGTAAGAAAGAAGTCTTTTCATTTGTTGTTAGTCGAATTCTTATTCTGTAGATATATGTGTATTGAGGCTTTGCTTTTCTTCATACAGTTCTAATAAATATAAATATTATCAAACAAATCTAGCTTTCTTATTGTAACGAACAGGAATATTTTCTTATCTGCAGGTGAAGATGTATGTATAAATATTTTGAATATATTAATAAGATCTAGGTAAGCTGCCAAGTTATAGAGGTAGGTGAAAAAGACAGGCATGGTTATGTCAGTCGGTTAGTAGTTAGATAGGAAGGAAGAACGGAAAGGAAGTACTAATAGGGGATGTTTCTTGAATATATATATATATATATATATATATATATATATATATATATATATATATATATATATACATTACAAATCTGAGATGCGATATATCATGATATAATATAATGCAATATCCGATGTATGATGGGTTTATTTCATAGAGTGCTCGATACATTCGGCTTTGAATATCAAGTTAGTTCAGACTAGAGCTTAAGATAAAATGGAATGAGGATTCGCTTCACAAACACGTTTATGTTTCTGACCTGTTTTAAGGTTCTTCAGGCGAATGATTCGGTATATTTTAGATCTCTGTTTGGAACGTGTTTTTTTTTGGGGGGGGGGGGTACTGTTCCATGAGATAGGTTCTTTCTTTTATTTTATTTATAGGGTGCGTATTTGTGTTGGTGACCATGAATTACAAGCCGGGGAGTATGGTGTGAAGTGGTTGCTTTCATCGGTACGCATTTGGTATGTTTTCTCTCTGAGAGTGTTTTATTCTTACTTAAATTTCTTCAATTTATTCCCCCATGCTGGGATCCTTTTTATATGGCCTTTGTGGGTTGTTTGATTATATTGGGTTTGGTCTACTTTCTCACGTCTAAGTTGATTATGGTAATTGGATTGTTCTTTGAGGTGGCTACGTGAATAATACATCTAGGTCAGTTTTTTTTGTATATCTATGGGTGGGTTATTGAGTTATGTGGATAGAAATTTTGAGCAGTGCCGGCATTTTAACATCATTTCATTATTTCTGTTTAATAATTCTGTTTTATGAGGGGTTGTTCTATTGGCAAAACTAAGTATTTCACTTTTCTCATTTAAGCATAGGCGGCATAGATTTTCAATATAATCAAGTAACGATTCGCTATACAAACACGTTTATGTTTCTGACCTAGGCTTCCTTAGGGGAATGATTTGGTTTATTTTAGATTCCTATTCAGGACATTTTCGTGGTGTGTCTCTTTTTTTTAGTTGTAGGATCTTCCTTTTATCATATCTATCTATCTATCTATCTATCTATCTCTCTCTCTCTCTCTCTCTCTCTCTATATATATATATATATATATATATATATATATATATATATATATATATAATGTTTCATGATTGGTCATTGCTTGTTGTGTTTTTCTGTTTTATTCAGTGAGGATGCTGTGTTTATTGATAGTTATAAATCATTAGTACCGTCTAGTAAAATAGACACCCTCCCAACAAAAATGTCCTAAATGGGAATCTAAAATAAACCGAATTATTTCCAAAAGAATTCTAAACAGGGTGGAAACATAAACGTGTTTGTGTAGCGAATCCATACTCCATATATTTTGAGCTCTCCGCTTGATCAATTTGATGTTTAATGTTGAATGTATAGAGCACTTTATGAAATAAACCCATTGCACTGCGGATATAGTATTATGTTATGTTGTATCCCTGATTTGTATTATTTATACATATACATGGCCAGTGTATGAATGTGGATTGTGATTTATCTGAGAATACTAGAAGAAAATGATAATTCAGAGGGCAATGTTTTGTGCGAATGAGATATTAGTTCATTTCGACATTCGCAAGTTCATTCTGGCTTTTGAACGGAAAAAGTGTGATGGAAATACAAGAAACCGTCCATTATATAGTGTCCATGTCATGTAGTGGGCTAGTTTAGTGATTAATAATTGAATTAAGTTGGTTTGAAGTGTACAAAAAAATCATGACTGGTCTGTGTGTATGGTCAGAAGGAAGGTATCGGATAACATTTTGGTGTAAACCCACCTACGACGAGACACGGACCCGATATGACTGATAACCTCCTAAATCTCCATTAAACTTTTCCTTGAAAAAGACAGACCAATCTGGCGAAATGTCTGGATGAACTAAAGAAATCTCATTTGTTCAAAACACAATCTTCTGAGATATCATTTAATTCATATATATATATATATGTGTGTGTGTGTGTGTGTGTGTGAAAGTATTGGGATGCTCTCTCTCTCTCTCTCTTTCTTGAATTCGAAACCCAGTCCAACCGTAAAACAGTAATCGATAGCATTGATATAGACTGGAACCTAACCAAAACACTGACTGTCAAACTAAGAACTATGCATCATGCACAAGAAACAATCATCAGATGGAGATGTCACAAGACAGCTCATTATATTAGGGAAAAAATTGGAGTCTGATGTATCATAAAATCTTTCAGAAAATTCAAATGCAAATGGGCAGGCCACGTAGCAAGAATATCAGACAACTGCTGGACATCACGAATCAAAACTTGGATCGCCAAAGATCATACGCGAAATTGTGACCGACAAAAAGTAAGATAGCGTGACGATTTCGACGAGCTCAGCAAAGATTGGCTCCGCGACGCCCACGACTGAGAGGTCTAGTGAATCTTGAGGAAAGTCTATGTCCAATGATGAATACATTTTTACCTCTTTTATCCGACATTCTTAGTTCCTGGCCGTTGCTGGACCACAGTAAATACCGGAACTGAAATTGTCCCGAAGGTACACATTAGTACGAAATAACGAAATAATTCACAATGTCGACTGAATCCTTCCATAAAATAACATAATAAACTTTTGCAATTCATAAATTTTTCATAATTTTCCTAAAAATTGAAAAAGAAAGATATATTTTGAAACATAATTTGTATGGTATATATCAAATGAAGAAATTTGAACTCTATTACAATATTAGCATAGTTGTAAGATATTCTCGTTCAAGCAAATGTTCGTAATCAGAATTTTTTAGGTGTTTAAATTCTGTTGTTTTGCAATGCAAACCTCCAGAGCCAGAAGGTATACAATGGACAAGGGAAAAAGCCAATTGGAACAACTAATAAGAAATCCCAGGTGGAAGTTGCATTTCTATGAGGTGAAATAGATCTACACCTACTCCAATAATGGCGTGTATTGTTATTAAGTATAATGCTTTCAATAATTCTATAAATTTAGATCACCTGGGCAATTTTGGGAATTATCAGCTGAAAAAAAAGAATTTATGAAAAATGAATAAACAGAATTTGCCTGATAAATGTCTCTCTGTACTGCTATTGTTTTTATTTAGTTTCAAACATTTTCATTACTTGAATTCATGTATAGTTCAATGTTCAATACGTATTTCTAATGAAAATTGTTTACAGAGATGCCAATAGGGGCATTTTATTTAATAAATAGACAGATAAATAAATACATATGCACTTATGTGTGAAAACAAGATGCTTATCATCTCTGCTTATGGAAGCCACAAGACAATAAAAACGTTTTAATGGTTATTTTTTTTTCTTTTGTTAGATTCCTCCAGTATGTAATATGCTGATAGGTTCGTTGATACTTACTAGACTACGCAACGCAGTACTGTTCCGTGGATTGTCAAATCACATACTAACGTACAATCTGTTCGGATATATTAATGATTGGTGTTTTTCCTACTTTCTATGGACTCCCAATGAATCCATTGACTTCTATTGATTACGATTGTGGGACACGAGTGACTATCCATACTGGAAGTCGAAAATAGTGAACACTATCAAAACGCTCGTGTATGGCTACAATAGCGCGAAGGGATTTTCTTGGCCCATTCTTAGAACAAGGACTGAATCTTTAAACTTCATTCATATTTCATACCAAAACCTCAGAAGCGTACTTAATGATTTTCATTGTGTGGAGTGCAAGCCTCCAATTTGCCCTCAAAGTAAGAAATTTGTCGACAGAATTAGCATTGGGGTGCGGATTCGCCTCCAAAACCCCACCTTGGTTGGCCCCTGCAAAGTATGTATACAATTTGGTTAAAAAAATATCTTGATGAAACCTCCATTATTAGTCGGCAGGATGAATATAGATTAGGGCTCAACTTAATCATCGTTGATTCTGCGGTCAGGTGGATAGGGAGGAAAATGCAGGCAAAACGTGTTGAATTTCAGGCAAATCAAGCTTTTTGTTCCCTTTAACGAAAGAGTTTCCATACTCTTGCCTGTTCATTATCTATCTATCTATCTATCTATCTATCTATCTATCTATCTATCTATCTATCAGTGACCAATGTTTGCCTTTTCATTATCTATCTATTTATTCATCTATCTACCTATCAATCTGTGACCAATCTATCCCAGTGTCCTCATTTGTCTATCTTAGCCTGTTTATTTTTCTTTCTCTCTCTCTCTCTCTTTCTCTCTCTCTCTCTCTTTCTCTCATATATGTGTGTGTGTGCCCTAGTCTATTCATTATCTATCTATCAATTCATCGATCAATGCATTGATCTGTTTATCTACGTTCATATATCTGTGTCATTAAGCAATCAATTTGTAGACTAAAAAGTCCTTGTATGACCTCAAACACCTTGATCTTTTGTTAGACTAATATCTGTATGCACACACACAACCCTATCTATCCCTCTGTCTGTTTATATCTCATGGTAAATATGAAGAGATAGATAGATAGATAGATAGATAGATAGATAGATAGATAGATAGATAGATATTAATAGACTAGGATAGATACATATTGATGTCTGTTTATATCTCTTGGTAAATATGAAGAGATAGATAGATAAATAGATAGATAGATAGATAGATAGATGTGAATGGACTGAGATAGATAGATATTAATAGACTAGGATAGATATATATTGACAGACCAAGATAGATAGATAGATATTAATAGACTGGTATAGATACATACGTCTTTTATAAAGACAGACTTGTTTACTTTCCTATTTCTTTGAAGTTGTAATTTTAAAAACTATACACTTATTCCACAAATATTTTATGAAAATGGTATCCTATCTTTACAGACGGTCGAACCTACCGCGAAGTCTACTTTTCTACCACAAGTAGAAAGTAGCGTCTTTTCTAAAAAGAAATGCACCACCTGATTAGTTGAAACGAGTGGTTTCCATCTTCTGGTTTGGTGATAAATTGTTCCATGTTGCCAGAAGAAACTTGCCTGTTTTCCTCTTTCCCTTTAACCACGAGATATGTTTATTCACTCTACGTTCCTTGCCAAAATTCCTTTGCGGTTAATGACTTTGCCTACAAGAGTTTCCGATTCAATTGTAAATTAAAACTTCGTGCTAGAACAGACATAAATTCATCTGTTTATTTATGTTTCCAAAGGGAAAGATAGAGAACAAACAGGTGGAAGGATCGTCTGCTCATCTTGCCAATACGCTTAAAATGTAAAGTATAAAAATGAATGTAAAATGCCAGCTATGACGTACAAAACGTTGAAAATAGAGTCCCACAAAGATCAATGAGAAGAAGCCACAACGGGGATCCGCGAGCTGCCCAAAGTAGAATATATCAGAGGAATAAGTAAGTGACAAAAATGGAGATGGGTAAGACACATAGCAAGAAGAAAGGCTACCAGATGATGCCCAGTGGATTGCAAACGCTGTAAAAGTCCGAACAGAAGCCGGGTCGATTTAATAGATTTGGAAAGGTTATCACAATCATGGATGACGTGGAAGGAATTGGGAAAGGCTTTTGTCCCAGCGGTTGACTGGAAATTATTATTTCGGGATTCGAGCAGCTACATACTCTTCTGCGATGTTATTACTTCGTGATTTTAGAATCAATATACTTATAAAATCTAGGAAATCATGGGATTGACGCATTTTAGATTTCTTGTATGATCATTTTGAATCGGCCATATTGAATGGCCATGAGTGGCTAGATTTTCCAAACATGGCTTAAATTGGGTAGATTCCATATCCCAGTAACAGTATTCTTTCAAAAAATTCATACAACAGCCCAGAAAAGTATACATATACGACGTATGGATAAGACATTAACGTTCACAAATGACGTAATATATAAAATATCTCGATCTAAAGATACCGTTCTTTTTATTGATATTTATATATCATAATTAATACAACGTATTGGTTCGTTATTAACCAAATAATGAAAATAAAACCGTTGTTCGAGATACTATTGGTGAGCCTTCCAGCCATACGTCACCACATATCTAGTTCTATGCAACAACGTATCCATCTGAAGGATTGAAATAAAGTCTTTTGAGTATATAGAACATTTTTAGCTGTACAGTTACCTGGAAATGGAACCGAGCCACTTTTGGTGATTCAAAATGGCCATCCTCCTTAAATCTAGCCACTTTTAGCGATCCAAAATAGTCGTTCAAGAAATCCAAGAAATGTGTCAATCAAAAGATTTCCTAAAATCTTCAATGTTGAGGTAATATATATAAACTATAAAAACAGAATGTTGTTCCTTCTTTAATTCAACCTGTTCGCATCAATCAATGTAATTTAATAAGTAAACAATTCTGTCCGTCTAAAAGAATTCAAATCTATGTATATAGATGTCTATTTCAGAGTCTACATACATCTACCTTTCTGTTGGGTGGTCAAAAACTTTATTCGGTTTATTAAATAAAAATAAAAGTTGCTTTTTTCTATTTTCGATATTAACTTTATAACAAAATATTTACCTTTTTGTTCTATGTTCGATCATCTTCGAGACCAAATCATTATTTTAGCTTCCCCGAACTTTTCATTGTTTTCTTAGCAAAGAACTGCTCCAAGTGCCTCTTGCAGTCTTTCAGGGAAATTGATTTTTCTTAAATATGTAAAGAATGAAATGAATGATAATCCAGAGACTCATTATCTGGTGAATCAGGTGGATGATTGAAAAGCCGTAAGAATTTCTCATAGTCACAAAGACAAGAACCATAAGTTCAACGATGCATCCACGATCCTTACGACCATATTTATGATTTCCGATTTCGAAAGGGATTTTAAATGAAGTAGTTGTTGCATTAGTAGTGGTAGTTGTAGCTGGAGGTGGTAAGAGGAAGAGGAAAGTGAGGATGTTTCACTAAATTTAGAGTAAATTAAGTGTACAATGTTATCAATAATCCACTCTGGATTCTCCGTGAATGGATTTTTCTATAAGTGGGCTTTAATTGTAAAAATATCAAATTTTTACCTATAAATTTAGAAAATTTAGCTCATTATAGTCATTTTAAGACACTTTTAACGACTAATAACAAACGATAATAGACAACATTGTGAAAAATAAACGCTTAATATGTCATTTATTGATGCATTAAATGTCATTTTAATGATGTCTCACATTCTCCAAGTAATTCTTTTTGTTGTTTACATGAACCGGATCGATCGAACCAAATGTGTCAAATAGAGATGTCTGCACAAATCTTGAAAATGAAAAAAAAACATCCTGTCTGACATTATACTGATGCGATATTAAGCGCTTTCTCCCTACAACTCTTTGTCGTTTGCTGGCTACAAATGGTCTCATAGGAAGCTATACTTGTTCGAATCAATCGTCTGGAATATGCTCATAGTAAAAGACTCCATTCCAATCACACTATATCACAACATCACTTTCTTCATACTGATAAGGGCTTTTGATACGGTTGGTAGTGGTTCATTTAACTTGGTCCGTGATCTTTAGTTTTCCGTATTGTTGTAATCTAATAACCTTTCATTGCCTATCAAAATTTGTTACTGAAGCAGTGGGTTTCATCGATTAACGCCTATTTACACGACCAAATCGCGTTGTATACACCAGTTCTCGTAAGATCACTGAATCTAAGCTACGCTAAAACCGGTCATCACCCAGATGAGTAACCGTCTTGGAATACCAGATGTTGTATGCAGCAACAAGATCGTTCTGCGACTGTCTCAGCTTTTTATGCTCGACCGTCGATTAACAGGGAATCTTACCAAACTAGAAGTGACCTTTGACCCCAGTCCTTTCTCACACGCCCCTACTCCATGGCAGACACATGACAGTGTTGCTCTCCTTGGGGCCACTGTATTAGTATCGAGTGACAGTGGTCGTTCATCTGCTTAGCAAGTTTCGTCACTCAATCTATATGTTGTACATTGAAAATCGGAAAAAATGGGATTTTCAGCTGTAAGAAATTAGTACAAGCGTTATTAACAGAATAGGTCTATTATATCTAGGATTGCAATGAAAGATTCATTTAATGCGTTCGTATTCATGCATTTGTCTATCTTAGTTTTGATATACACATGCATGTTTATTTTCTGGTTTGTTTATTTATAAAAGAATCGCCTGGCGTTATTATCCCCCCAAGGAATTGAGAGAGAGAGAGACAAGGGAACATCCACCAGCTATGCGAAATCATTGCTTACTTATAGCCAGCGGTATAGTTCCCTCCAAACTGTGCGCGTGCCCGTGCACACAGGTTTTGCAACCAGCTCACAAAGGAAATTAATGTGAACACAAAAGATTTCAAACTCTGTAATTAGCTAATTGAGTTTTCATTGAAAAGATTTAATCACCATGTTGAATTCAAAAGCGCACACATACTTTTGACACAGGAAAAGTGTTTGTACAAGAGAATTTTGCGTCCACAGACTACAAAAAAAGGAACATTGGACAGAAGCATCTTTGTTAATGAGAAGGTTTCGATCCTTAGATTTATCATTTAAAATATCTTTGTACACTCTGTCATGGAGTCTTGTTTAGATCAAATTTTAAAAGTACAATCAAGAGCCATCATCATCATTATCCCTTTAATGTCCGCCGTTGGACATAGACATTCAAGATTGACCAGACCTTTCTGGGAATTCATCTTGTGAGTCCAGCAGTTGTTTGACATTCTTGCAATATGGCCTACCCATTGCCATTTCAGTTTTCTAATGGATTCTATGTTTCTCTTCTCGTTTTTTCTCTAATATAAAGTGCAGTCTTGTAATTTCTTCACGTGATGTTGAGCGTGATAATTCCTTGTGCACGCTGCATGTTCCTTACTTTGTTAAAGCCTATCTTTTTGATTAGCTTCCATGTTTCAGCTCCATAGGTGACTATCTGAAGGATGCATTAGTTAATCCAAATAATCATCATCATCACCATCGTCATCATCATTAACAGTCTTTTAACGTCAGTCGTTATGAAGACATATATCTTCTCCAGGATTCGTCACACTTCTCTATCATGGGCGTCGTGGAGCCAGTACTTTCTGAATTAGTTAGCTTGTCTCTCCGACTAATACTCTGCCAGCCTTTGTTGCGCATGTCATCTCTGGAGATCCATGTCATGAGTCGCGATGTCCACCGGCTGTCGGACACTCTTGCTACATGGCCAGCCCATTGTCATTTGAGATTTCTAATGGATTCTATGATGTTCCTGACTCCTGTCTTCTCCCAGATGTATTGTGCTGTCTCAGAATCTCTCCATATGAGGTTTAGCATAATTCTTTCGTATGTCCGTTGCGTTGTTCTCAATTTGTAGGTCTGTCTCTTGGTTAGGTTCCATATTTCAACTCCATAGGTGACTTCTTTTTAGGATAAATGGGATCTTCTTGTTTTCAGAGGTTGAGCTTGCTCTGCCAAAGGCTTGCCATCCAAGGGTGATTCTTTGCTTGTTTTTTTCTTTGTTTGAGGGTCTCATGGAGATTCGTTGTTCTAGGTAAATGTAGTGATCTACTTTCTCCAGTTCTGTGTCCTCAATTTTGATCTTAGAGTTTTCATCTCCGATGTGGTTGTTGCACATGATCTTCGTCTTGCTGAAGTTCATGTGTAGGCCGACTTTCTTGCTCTCTTCGTTGAGTTCATCTGTCATTAGTTGGAGGTTGTGTAGGTTCTCTGTGAAAAGGGCTGAGGTTGCTCAGATACACGCCGTCTATTCTGATTCCAGTACTCTCCCAGGCCAGTCTTCTTAAGATCATCTCGAGGCAGGCTATGAAGAGTTTAGGTGAGCTGGTATCACCTTGTCTTGCTCCTTTCTGGGGCTGAAAGGGGTCTGAGTCTTTATGTAGCCTGATAAAAGAACTGCTGTGATTGTATATATGTTTCAGCACTTCGACATATACTGGATCTACACCTTGTCGAGTGATGGCCTCCATGACCTTAAAGTTTGTATATGCAGTTGAGTAGGCTCATAGGCTCGTAGTTATGCATTATGATGATTTGTATTCCAATCATCTGGGACTTTGCTCTGTTTTAGACACAAGTTGAAAACGACTGCCAGTTTCTTAGTGATGATCTTATCCGCTTTTCTGAGTAGGTCGATCGTGATGTTGTTTGGTCCAGGGTCCTTTCCTTTCTTCGTCTGTTTGATGGCTTGTTTCACCTGCCACGGGGTTATTTCGGGGAAATCCACGAATTGATTGCTCGCGTCTTGCGTAACCTGTTCCATTGTTTTGTACTCCTTGTTTGGATGAATAGAGTTTTTGGTAAAATTCTTTGGCACGTTTGACAATCCTGTCTCTGTCTGTGGTTACATCTCCATTTTCCTCAAGTATGGTGGTTATTTGCTTCTGTCCTAAATTGAGGCCTTTGTTTCTTGAATATTTAGCATGCTCTGTCAAAGTGTTCTACGGCAAGAGTCAAATCACCAGTTTTTCTTGCATCTGTATTGCATTTCCTCCAATTTCTTGCAATTGGTTTTAGTCCCAAGTCGCCACTTACCGAAAAACAAATTAGTGTCGTACATATGCGTCCATTGGGGCGGGAGAAGACTGAACATTCCTCTCTCTGGCCCTTTGGCCAGGGCCTTTTCGTCGAGAGTGTGAGGTTTTGAAAGTTGGTACCTCATAGAGACTGGATATCAAGGGGTAAATCTGAATAGTGAGAGGTTAAGACGAGTCACCGTTTATGTACTCCCTAGAATTTTATCTGAGAAAGAGCACTTTCTTGTCCCCAACCTGAAACACCCATTTTCTCCGACATCACTTCCCGGAAAAGTGGCAGCATACCCCTGTTGTGCTGGATGGTTGTAATTTGAAGTTTTGAAAACCAAGCCCAGGAAAAAAATACAAAGAATTTGGATTAGTATAAGGAAAAAAATTCCTATTTGTTTTGTGTTTAAACTTAAAGGGTTGCTATTCATCGTAGATTAATGTACTTCGCTTGTTTTTTGTTTTTGTTTTTGTTTTTTCTATTCATGAAGCGATGTGTTTATATGTGTGTTCCTGTGCCCCAGTGTTATACTGTGACCATGTGGTGACTGCATATCTTTTTGACAGAAGACAAGAGCCAGGTAAGTATAATAATTTTTTTTTTCTTTTTTATGAGCCTGCTATTTATTCATAATACTTTGTCATTTATCACATTGTTTCAGGTTGGTTTTAGTTTTCTGCACGAACTGAATATTTTTGCCAGTTAGAATTCCGAATTAGAGATTCTGAGAAAAAGATTGTTTTGGTGAGACAAAAATAAACTTGCAATTGTATCAGAAATGTTTATCTACAATCAAACAAAACCTTACTGAGATCAACGCAGTGAGTTCCATGATATTTTCCAGTCTTTTTTCTCCATCTCAATTAAAAATTAAGAACCTGAACACAAAGAGGAAATGTTGCAAAACTTCAGATAACATATTTTTGCTATGTTACAATGTAAGGATTTACCAGTGCGGTTAAAGGAATTGTCTTGTTATCGTATATACCAGCGTGTAAGACTCAAGCATATCTTTCGGGGACTGGGAGTATGTTTTTCCAGGGTGGATGGGCAAAAAGGTATATTCAGGGTGTATATCAGTGGCAATTTTCAGTGTTGGGGGTAAAAGATGGCAGGGGCAAAAGCATATATTCCCTGGTAGGGGGGTGCAAAAGGGTACTTTCGGAATATAAATTAGAGGCAATTTTTAGGGGATAGGCAAAAATATATATTTCGGGAAGAGGGCGTGTATTCCCAGGGGTGTGAGCAAAATTGTATATTCGGAAAATATCTCAGTGACAATTTCAAGGGAGTTGGGGCAAAAGCATATATATCGTGAGAAGGGTACAAAAGCATGTATTTCCAGGTCGGGCTCAAGAGGGTATATTAGGAATATATCTTGGTGGCAATTCTGCATCATTACAGTTTATTGACCATAAGGTTCCAACTTTAAGCCTCCTCACCCTCATTAAAAAGGTCTGCGAATGCCCAGTTGACCCCCACCCCTAGCGGACACCCACACATATGAACTTGACAGCCTGATGGGCCTAGTGATGCCTCATTTTGCGAAGTTGACTGATCAGGTGAATATTGGACTAAACTTAGACATGGAACCTAACCAAGAGACAGACCTGCAAACTGAGAAGCATGCAACGCACGCATGAGAGAATCATGCTCAACCACACATGGAGTGATCGCAAGACAGCACAGTGTATCAGGAAGAAAACAGGTGTCAGAGACATCTTAGAATCTATTAAAAATAAATGGCAATGGGCAGGCCATGTTTCGAGAATGGCAGACAACTGATGGACATCACGACTCACAACATGGATCCCCAGAGATTGCATGCGAAACCGAGGCCAGCACAATACAAGATAGAGAGATGAACTGGGCAAATTTAGAAAATACTGGGTCCGTGACACCTATGATAGAGAAATGCGGCGGATCCCGTAGAAGGTCTATGTCCAACGATGGATATTAAAAGACTGATGATGATGATGATGATGATGATGATGATGATTGAATTAAACCTTAGTTTCTAGGTCTGTTTAAACACCGGCAAATACGGTAAGTCTTTTTCACTAGAAAATACTGAGTAATCTTACTGACAAGATTTTAAAATCTAACCCAGCAAGAATACGTTATACAAAGTTCTACAAAATTTCTTTGATTTCGTTCGTTCGTATCTGGTTTTATTATTGAACCAGGTGTATGAAAAACACAGCAACTTAAAATCTGAAGCATAAAATAGCCTCTTTAAAGACAGAAGAACTGATAGAAACCATCATGTGACCAACATCCTTTTGACAGCATGTATTGTTGGGGGATCAGCTAAAACATTGGATATTGCGGTGATCAATAGATAAGTTACTTTCCTCGCTTTTTAAACGGCAGTGATCTCTAAATGGTTTGAATTTTTTTTAAACAAACATTAATGCTGCTGTACCCAAACTAAGATAGTTTTAGCATGAAGTTACATTGTAAATTGAACTGCGCTCCAAAAACGTATTTGGAGAGTTAATTTTCAAAAAGGTGAAAAAAAACTTTCCTCTCCAGACATAATAAGGAGTTTAATGTTTAATTTTTCAACACAATAACTCCATTTTGCGTGCGACGTATACATAAATAGCCAACCAGACAGACTTACTTGAAAACTGAAGAAACCTATGTTGACAGTTTTGGTGACAGTCGTGGTTGACGGTTTTTAACTAAGTTCTTCATTTCCTGGTGAAATAGTCTCGAGCGATATGGGAAAATATTCTACGAGACATGGGAAATGCTGAATAGATTGAAAGATAAACAGTCTGATCAGTCCGTTCAAATTTCATGACTTTTAGAATAGCATCTCGTATACCCACCAACATTGTCTCATCGGAAAATAGAATAAGTGATAGGGACATAATTCCAACCCATGTGAATTCATTTCTTGAACTGAAGAGTTTCTGTGTATCTTTGTTTGCTCGTATTTTGACATCATGAAACGGCAAGAGAATACAACAAATTATCCAGAGGTAAATACTGCCCCGTAAGAGGTGGGAGTTGTAGCAGAAGGGGAATATTCAGAGAAACCAATTTAGTGTGAACGTTCTGACGTGAGTGTTTAGTCTTTTAAAAGTTTCACCTTTGAATGATGATGAATCCACATTTTTTTCTTAAGCTAAAACGTCATTGGCCAAATGGGCTTGCGCCAAAAGATGTCGGGTGCTCAAACACTCACGTCAGAATTCCCACACCGAATCGGCTTTGCCAAATAGTACCAAACCCAGTTGTAGTTTAAGACGTGGAAAAACGTGCGATAACAATGACTCCTCTCGGTGAGCAGCATTTAACGTTCTGTTGAACGGATTTCAGAAAAACCCGTGGGACACCGAAAAGTATACCGACTGAAACAGTGTGGTGTAAACCACAACATTATTGAATGAAAATACATATAGGAAAGAATGTCTTCTTTAGTATAAATTCTCTCCTCATACTAGTATTAAAATATGGTTGTTATTCAATGGGTTAAATAAACTGAGTTTAATTTCATTTGATAGTTTAATCATTTATATACACCCTGATCATCTTTTTGGAAAGCTCTCTGTCTAGGCAACGACTTATCATAACTTCGACTCTCTAATTCTATTCTAATAGTTAATAGAGAGAGAAACGAACATAAGCTAAACTCCTATATTTAAAAAAGTTGGCGGTTAGCGGTTATCTTTGTTTCCGATAGATCTTTAGCTGTTTAACACCTAGCATGTACGTTAGCTTTGCCCACCATTGAGTACGGATCGAACTCATCAGCTTCTAATGTTGAGGACTTTAGTGTAAAGAAAAAAAGGAATCAAAACGTTACCTCAGTTTACTTTTATTTTCGACCAAAATTGATGATTAAGTTTCAATGATCAAACAGCAGATCACTTGGTCTTCCGTCCAATACTCTGTACGTTTAACTCCGCCTTGGTTTATCTAAATGATGCGAACTAAATAAGTACAGTCTACGTTTTCCTCGTTTACTTAAAAACCGTTAGCCAAAACTGTCACTAAAACTGTCAACATGGGTTTCCTCCAGTTTTCAGGTTGGTCTAGCTGGCTGGCTGGCTGGCTGGCTGGCTATGTATGCATTATGTGCACAGGCTGTGCTAATGGAGCTAAAGGGCTAAAAATGTAAACATTTATTCCTTATTATGTTTTCCAAAATTACCCCCTAAATAATCTGAAGGAGTTTCAGTTTGTATTGTACGTTCATGCTAAATTAATTCTTTGGTTTATGCCAACTTGTTTCATGAAAATTCAGCCTTTTTTAGTTTTCGCTATCGAACAAATGTAAGAGATGTACCTTATTCATTGATCATCATTTTCCCATTTTTAATTGATTACCCTCAACATGGCATGCAGCATGAAAAAAGTGGCCATGACAAGGTTTTTGATGAGTGACTTACATGACCTGTTTTGTATACTCTCTTTTCTTATTTTGTATTTAAATGCTCGATTACTTAAAGCCTGAAAAGATCAATTCGTATTTTTTCTGTTAATCACATTAATTCCAACTCAGCAAATCTGATGGAAGAAATATAAACGATTTATGATTTTGAAAATACCACACGCATATATATTACAGCATCGTGTGGGGCCTCTAAGTATGCTACCGACTCTCAGATTATAGATAATGGTAAATAGTTTCTATTGGGTCAGGATCTGATTACGATCATTGACAAATGCAGACAATTCTGTTTTGCGTGCTGAAAACATGCAAGCCCAGGCAATTAGTGGTGTTTATCATAACAGTGTTTGACTCAATGCTATTTAACATAATGGTTTTAATGATAATGTTATACAAAATCATGGTTTCATCGGTGATATTACGGCACTGCTAGCCGACGCCATTTTCGATTAGTGTCGGAATATCACCGATGAAAACAAATTAGTACGCTCGCCGAAAAGGAAAACTAATACATATATTTATCATTACATGTCACAAAAACAACACAATGGTGTGTATCATAATGGTATTTAGCATAATAGTGTTTATCATAATGGTTATGATTATAAAAAATTTGCTTGATTTTATTCAAATATAGCATGTATTTAAAGAAAGCTTTGAGACCTATCATTCGAGTGTAATGTCTCGACATTCGTGTCGTAGGTGTATAAAACTGTTCGAATATACTTATTCATACAGAAAAAAATCCAGGGAAAGATGGTGTCTGACTGATCAAACAAAATCTTCACAAGATGGATGGAAATGAATATACACCCCCATTACATACACATATATATATCATTGTGTCATCCCCAGACAGCTGTTCCGTTATAATACAACTCTTCAGTATGGCTATAGACTATCCATTATCCCATCCAGTACCACGGAGCAGGATTGAAACCTTCGCTTCAGACTTTCTGATTGATCCCTCACGACCAGGCATGCTATTTAAAGACATTGGTAACGTGAATTCAATTGACCCAGGTTTTTTTGGTTTTTTGTTAAATGTGTCCATCCGTATCAAATTTAGACGAGCGAAAATTAACATTCGGTGACATTTCAAATCATTACTAAATGACTGGTAGTTATGTCTGTTGCTGACTGAGCTTAATAGACTAATAAATACTTTTTATGAAATAAACATTCCTTCAATGTAACTTGAAATCACGCCCGAGGGATTACTAAGCGGCTTTCTTATCAACTGAGCTAAACTAAAGCATTACAAATCGACGGAAATTCATCTAGCAGTATGGAGCGAGGGCTTATTTCATTCTAACGAACAAATCTAAACAGGAAAAATATTTTTTCACTTGTTATACATGCAATAGACGAATCGCTCGAATCATCTTCAGTCAGAATAGAAGTTTGACGCTGCAACAGCTAGGCTTGTTTTGAATCGCGTGAATATGGTTCAAATCACAATGGTAGCATTTTCATCAAGGTAACAATTTTACCTTCACCACAGCTTAATTTACAAGATAAAAAGAAGCATACAGGAGAGGCGGTCATTCATAATTTTCCTTGGATTGCAAGTATATATATATGTGTGTGTGTGTATATATATATATATATATATATATATATATATATGAATTCTGAACTCTATGCTTGCAGTATTATTTCACCGGTAAGGACACAAGAAGAAAGATGAATACAGGAAGAATAGATCCCAAGAAAACATGTTTAACAATGTAATGGGAAATAAATACCTCAACCATTTATAGAGTAGTGATTCTAGTAACATATTCGGATATGTAAGTGGCCTGACACGCAGTATTCAAGTGAATTAGGTGTGCAAACCACTCATTGGTTGTAGGTTTAAATATAATGCCTAGTCATGTATATAGATTAAATGGAGAACGAGAAGGCGTGGTCCCACGAGAGAGAAGACTGATGCCCGAGATATCCGAGTTTTTCATATCAACTTGTAGGTTCGTTACCACAAACAAGCTTTGCCACAAAAAAATGGCTTGATACTTGTAAAATTACCTCAAATCCAAAGTTTAGATATTTATATATATATATATATATATATATATATATATATATATATATATATATATATATATATGTACGGCGCGATTGTTACATATCTTCCAAATGCGCAAATATTGGATAAGAGACTCAGAAATCACTTCCTATAAAACTCTGTCTATTAGCAACTATCACTAGAGATAAGCTCCTTGCTTAGACCACAGATCAGACCAACTTCTCGTCTGATTATCTGAAGGGTTTAAATAAACAGTCTGTGAAGATTATTCCCAAATAAAAAAAATGATGTGGAAAATGGGCGAGCCATGTTACCAAGAAATTATCTCGAAGGAAGATTTTTATCTCATCATCAGTCTTCTATTGTACGTCGTTGGACACGCAACTTCCCTGGGATTCGCCACTTCTCTATATGATGGGCGTCGCCGAGCCAATATTTTCTGAACCTGTTCACTTTGTCTCACCATCTCATCCTGTCGGCCTCGGTCCTGCATTTGATCTCTGCTAGTCGTGATGTCCATCGGTTGTCTGCCCTTCTTGCAACATGACCAGCCCATTGTTACAGATCAAATTGGCATTTGAGTTTCCTCATGGTTTCTATGATGTCTCGGTCTCCTGTTTTCCCTTGATATACTGTGCTATCTTGTGGTCTCAGCGTGTGATGTTGAGCATGATTCCCTCATGTGCACGCTGTATGGTTCTCAGTTTGCAGGTCAAAGGTTTAAACAAACAGTCTGTAAAGATCATTCTCAGGTTAAACAAAAAACGTGGCAAATGGACGAGGCTTGTTAGCAAGAAATTATCCCGTAGGAAGATTTTCATCTCAAACGAATTCAAACGTTTCTTTCTCCATATGGTACGGCTAATACTCGTAAAATCTGCGATATGAAAGATGTATAAATACCTGATGAAATGGGTCTAGTTGGCCCCTCAATAGAAACCGTCACGTGACCAACGTCTTTTGGCAACATGCCATATGTGGGGGTGATCAATTAAAAAATTGGAAAAGGGAATGACCAACGGATAAGTTACTTCTCTAGCTTTTAGTTGGGCAGTGTTCACAAACAACGTCTGAATTTTCAAAAAGTAAGCGTGAATGCTGGCAGGCACAAACTAAAGAATTAATTTAACACAAACTTATATTGCAAATTGACCCCCAATTAACAAGCTATTTATAGGGGATTAAAAAAACTGTTTGTTTTTTTTATGTGTAAATTTTCAACCTTTTCGCTCAATTGGCGCAGCCTGTACGCGTGATATATACTTACATAGCCAGCTAGACTAACTTAAAAACTGAAGAAACCTATGTTTGCAGTTTTAGTTGACAGTTTCTAACTAGATAAACGCTTACAAACATTACTTATTTGAGTGAGGGCCAAAAAGCATGTAGTTCTTTCACGAGTCATTCAAATTTCTTAGCTGAAGCATCGTCTTCGTTAATCTTGGACTATTTTTTCTTCCATCTTATTCTTGTAGCTGTAGCTTTTTGTCGCAACGCTTAGGTCGTTATGAATCTACAACCGTTCAGCGAGTAGCAGGGATCAGCAATGAAGATTTAGCTCTGACGAGGTCTGAACTCACATTCCCTATCCTTGGGAGCTTGTCTATCATGGACAGTGCCTTACCTGTTGGGCTACGGAAGGTATGCGGCCACTGAGCTGCGTTGGTATTCCAAAAGCATTCTATTTTGCAATCATTCAAGTATTCTTAAATTGGAAGTACTTCTGTATAATAAATATTTGTCTCCGTCCAGAAGTAGCCCGTGTCGCAACCAAGCATATCAGTGTCAGTTTCTTACCCCTAATTAGTCCATGAGGCCGTTTTACTGGGCCCATGTCAACAAATCGAAGAGACTATTTAGTTGGTTATTGCTGAGTCAGTCAGATAGTGTGTGCTCTGAAAGCAATCTACTTGTATAGGTACAATAAAATATGCCATTCACAGTATGTGTCCCAGTCATTGACGTCCTCAGACATTTGCGTCCGGTATTTTTGTGTCCCGGTCATTTGCTTCCTACTTACAAGGGGTGCATGCAATAGGCATACTTTTCAAATTTAAAAGAATAACTCCGTGGATAACAACATAGAAACTTTATTTCCGTTGTTTTTTATACAAAAATAAGTAAAAACAAATTTAATAACTTCGTAGATAACCAAAAACAAACTTTATTTTCGTTATCTCAGTTACGAAAATGAATCAGAACGTATCAAATCGAAAGTTTTCAATCAAAACGTTTTTACAGAAACTAATTAACTTCGTAAATACGAGATGAAAACTTTTTGTTTATTTTTGGTTCAAAAAAGATATTTGTAAACGAATAAAAAATGTAAAAAGAATGATTAAAAATAGTTTTGAGGCAGTCTTCCTTGTTTTGATTATGCTTGGTTGTAGCTGGGTTTACAAGTATGAAGTAAC
>OY735225.1:570000-585000 GCA_963457665.1 Thysanoteuthis rhombus
ATCAGTAGACGTGCTGCTTGTTGGTAGTGTTGAGACTGGAGTCCGTAGTCCTCAAAACGGCTCCAGCTTGCAAATGAACTTTTTTTCTCTAAGAAGTTACATTTATTAGAATTTTTTAGGAAGTTTTTGAAAGACTTATAACATAAAAGTAGTACAACGTTGGATCTCATAAGATCATGTCGTCTGCAACTTACATTTTGGGAATTCTATTGGTTTTCCTGGCGTCTCCAAGACTTCACGGTGGCCAGGTAAGTAACGATACTTTCCCTGACGTTCTCGGTGAGGTTCTGTATACATTTTAGCGTGTTACTGTACTTCAGGAATTTTTTTTTTTAGATTTTTATGTACAAGAGTACATTTTATCTGTGTCTGAACAGTATATAAATGTGCAGGTTTACCTCACTTTTCGTAAGCCAAAATTATGTACAGCGAAGAATCAATCATTATCTATTTATGTAAGAAATCTTTGGAGCGTTCGCAGGCCGCAAAAATGGTAATGATAATGTGTTAGGCTGAGTCATCGGAGTTTGGGGTGATGGCAGGTTGGAGAGAGAGAGGGGGGTGTCCACTGCCTCTATTAAAGCTCGCTACTAAACAAACGCTAAACGTAAATTTTCATTTTCGCCTTTTTTCCTCTTCATAAAAGCAAATATTTCCATGAGGCGAACTTTCGAAATGCTGGGATGCCTATAAATGTGTGCGTGCATGCGTATGTTTGTACCGGTACATATCTATCTATCCATCTAACTATAATTGACTTATAGATTAAATTTCTTCAGTCATATTCTGAAACAATTACACATTCAGAAGTAGACATAAATGAACTTTCACGTATTCAATAGCAGAGCTATGCAAACAGGTACTGCGTCGCCCATAAATGAGTACACCCAAACCACTTTTTGGCAGTAAGTTCATTTTCTTCTAAACCTGACAGGACTTTATCATTATTCATTATATACTGATCGGGGTGTACTCATTTATGGGCGATACTGTCTATGTAAACATCGCACATACATAGACGCGGGCTCGAAGACCAAGGCAGATGCACACACATAAATACAACTATGAACTGATCCAACATAAACCCATCCAAGAAAAAAAAAATATTGGTTTTCGCTTGAAGACATTCAAACATACAAGTACATACGAGTTTATGCCTAAAAGTTCGGGAAATTTTACCTCTGAGCGCGAACTGAATGTAATAAGGACTTTAACTGCTACCCTTTATGAACAGTATCCTAATACGTAGTTTTCATCGTTTCCCTATTTCACGAAGTTTTGGGTAGAACCTCATACACTGTCAGCATATGCATCAGTTCTCCGAAGGGGTAACATACCATTATAGTTGGTTCTAATATCCAGCTAGTGCTAAGTATCCAGGACCTCGATCTACTCGGGTCAGCTATATTGTCGTTATACTCCACCGCTGGGACTGTAGGCCCCCACACCTGGTCCTGGCATCTGACAAGGAGTAAGGAAACCCTACGATCTCGGAATCTTACTCCACGTACTGCCTCAGTGGGCTATGGTATGTAGACCCTTGGTTCAAAGGGTTCAGTCACACGATGCCACACTTTACCTAGAATTTGATCGCGCAGACCTGGGTTCAATTCGACGTCCAACCATCGCTAGCCCCTAAGGACCTGCAAGACGTAGAAAACCCTCGTCCTTGAAGCTAAGCCAACAGGTGCACTTTGACGGATATAAATTGACTATGGTCTTCTCACTAGCATGACAAGATGCTAAAAAGAGATAAGGGTTGGTACATGAGCAATCTAGTCTCCCATGATTATCTTCCTTGACGATTCGATGGTTGAAAAATGGCTGCAGTATCCATCGTCAGTTTTGACCAATGGAGGTTGGTGTGTGTGCGGAAGTGTTTATGTGCCTGTTGTCGTTTTATATGTAAGTGTACGGAATAATTATTTATCTACGTATCTAATTGTGTTTCTTATATAAGTGCTACCTTGTATATTGCTAAAAGTACGAAAGTATGTGAAAGGGTGTTCATGTGTGTATTTAGATATGGCTTTGGTAAACGTGTGTGTGTGTGTGTGTTTATTTCCGTAACTGTACATGTATGAGTGCGTCATTGTTAGCGAACGAATACGTCGATTCATGTATGTATTAATAAACGGGTTTTGAAGAACACCAAAATTACTCGAGTCGGAATGTTTTTTCTTAATCGTTATAAAACATTTATTGAATTATCAGCAGCTGCAGCAGCAGTTGTCCACTGCTGGACAAAGGCCTTTCCCATCTCCTTCCATGATGAGTGTGACTGCGCTAATTTCTTTCATGTTTTACCGGCAAACATTTTCATCTCGTCTCTAAATCTTATGTTTTTTGTTTTGTTTTTGTTTTGTTTTTTGTTTTTTGCTGTTGCGTTTTCTGTCCCACGGGCACCAATCGATCAGTCTTTTGCCTCTTCGGCAGTCCTTTCTTCTCGCTATGTGCCCTGCCCATCTCAATTTTGTTTCTCATTTACTCTGTTTCTAACCTTGGATCCATGTTGATCTTTTTCTATCGCAAAGAAATATTTCTAACATTACTCTTTCTATTGCCCTCGGTGCTATTCTGAGTTTGTTTACGGGTGGTTTTGTAAGTACCCAGGTTTCACACCTGCACGTCATAGCTGGTATTATGAATTGATTGTATACTTAATATTTTAAGCGTAAATGAGAATTGTTGAGATATAAGCAAAGGAAATAATATTCTACTATTCATATTTTTGATAATTATCATTTACAAACCACGTGAAAGTTAGCAAGTAAAAATGATGCACATATTTGTGCTTCTATCTCGCCTCTGTTGAAGTTATTTATTTCAAAAGCTTTTTGTTTTTATGTGTTGTCTATTTTTCGTATTTATTCTTGAAACAAACATACGACATGTATATGTGTACATGTGTGTGTGTGTATTTACGGAGATTGTGCATACCTGATCATTTTCACTTGGTATGATACATAATTGTGTCAATTGTAGTGAAAGACGAGAAGCAACTGGAAGCAACGAGAAGCGAAGGAAATGTTTCCATTTTTTTTCTTAAATCTTATAAAGAGGTTTGTTCTGACTAATTAAAAGAATTTAGACTTAGGGTCATTGATTGAGTAGAGCATTTGAGTGGCTGAGCATGATAAGTGCCCAACGAACCATTTTTTTCAAAAGTTGATATTTTCTTTCTTTTTGAGTTACAATGCTTAGTTTTGTTTTTCAAGCTTAAACACCTTACATTATGATTCATAGAGTTTTCAAGCTTCAATATAAAAGAAAAAACTGAGTATTGTAGGTCTAAGAATAACGAAAATATCGACTTTTAAAAAAATTGTCCGTTCGGCACTTATCATGCGCGACCACTCAATTGTTACTGGTAATGATTAATACCTTAGCTCTGTTACTGGTTGCTTTGGGTATTTTACCATGCACTTGATTATGTAGGTGCGTATCTGCATCTTGCTTGACTATTGTCATGCCTGAATGTGTATGATTATTTATGTCAATATTTGTAAATAGACATGAGTGATTTTTGTGTGCCTCCATGTGTGGGTGCGTATATGCACCTGGGAGCATGCATTACGGCTGGTGTGATCATCTTATCTGTGTGATTAAAGATCTATCCAGTCGTGCCGACATGAGGATTTTGCTTTGTATGCAAGATAAATGGATAGGTGGCTGTAACAGTACGTAAGTGAATTACTGACTGATGTATGTTTATTTGCATAAACTTGGCATTATAAACACGCTGGATATTCATACCGTGAGATAAATAAATAGATAGACATTTACAGTTTTGTTGCTACTGATCAATTTCACGCCATTGCGATCAACGGGGATAGAGAGAATATGCTGCGTTTGGTCCGATATAAGCACACTCAAGAGCGAGGAATAAACTGAAAAACGTTGGTTTACGAGATTTTCTCAAGTTATTGCATCAGGCTCCCTTAAAATGGTGATAGATAGATAGATAGATAGATAGATAGATAGATAGATTGATGGAAAAACAAGCTTGGCTAGGATCAAACTACCTTGCTTCGTTTAAATCTAAAATGTAAACAAAACAGAATACATTTCTCCATACAATTATCCCTAAGCTACACGTCTCATTTCAGCTCCTTTGAATTCGTCGTCAGTTTTTGCGTACGTCATTGCTATTTGTGTATGTCCTCGCTGTTTTTGTTTTGTTTGGTTGTTTTGGGGGTCGTCTGGTCATCACCATTGTGGTTACAAGTGAAAATAAATTCAAAACCCAGTTGTAGGAGTTTGACAATAGATAGATAGATAGATAGATAGATAGATGGATAGATAGATAGATAGATAGATAAATTCACCTCAGGCTCAGAAGTTCCCGTGTCGTAAAGCACATGAGGCAATGATCTTGCCTCCATTTCTCAATTATTGCTTCTGCAGGAATTGTGTATTTTTACGGATCTGGGATGCTATCCCAACACCCAAGAAAGACTCCCTCGCAGGGAATAAAGTGCTGCTTTGCTTTTTATCCAAATAAGGAGAGAGATGTGGATCTATGTTTCCCCGCCCCGCCCCCCAAGGGCCTTCGTGTGAAGTGAACGTGATTGTCTTACACCAGGTTACCAAATGAAGAAAGCATATCCACCTTTGAAATCTGCATTCAAAGCCTTACTTTTTGCCCGAGTTTGAACATCGACTGCAGACCCCGGACGAAATGACATATCCCAATCTCGTCATTTCGTCTCGAGCCTCTTGTCAAGCTCGGGCAAAAAGCAATACTTTGAATGTAGATTTTAAAGGAGAGCATACCCTCTCCATGTGATAAATTGGTATAGCACAATCTGTCTATCAAAATTATCTGCTGATAGATATCTATTAATCTTGACTTAGTCTGGCACAAGGTCCTCAATGATGGGACACCATTGGAGGATAGAACTCACTAAACTGGCATTGGTCTGCGAGACTAAGCATTGCTCTGCGACTGGTGCCCTAAACAATCTAAAGATAGATTTGATCATTTAAAATAAAATGAATGATAATAATGAGTTCATGAGTTAAACAGACAAATAATTCAATCATTTCATTGCCATAAATGAGTTATTGACAATGGCTTTCAAAAGATTTTGAAAGTTCTAATTGAGTGTAAATGTCATTATTACACGTTGAAACAAGATGTCATTGAAAAACATGCATTCATTAAAAAATGATGTGAAATTTACAAGAGACGAGTTTATTTATATTGCAGTGGGTCTGATCTTTAGAAGGTACTCCACTAGTTTGACCTTGTGTCAAACTAGGCAATGCTTACTAAATAATTATTGATCATATAGCAATGGTTAACAAGCGATTCTCGGTGGACATCCTACATTTTAAACCTTGTGTCACTTTCAGCTAAGCAATGAATATCTATAGACTACCATAGTAAGAATATTAGCAAGAGGACCAAATAACTACATAGAGTAGTGTGTTTGGTCGTCACCGGTTGCCCCATAATCGTGGCCTTGTGCCTTACTAAGCTAAGCTTACTGAATATAAACACTGATACTATTGGAAACCGTCAACTAAAAGTGTCATAAGATATGACAACGCAGGTTTCTTCAGTTTTTAGGTTGGTCCTACAAGCTGGTTGGCTATGTATTTATGTACGTATGTATCACGTGTATAGGCCGCACTAATGGAGCTAGAGGGTTGAAAATTTCAACATTCACTCCTTAGTCTAGAAAAATGTTAATGTTATGTTTTAAGCCCTCCCTTCACACATATACCCAACCTTACACCTAAATAGGTTTTTAGTGGGGTGTCAATATATTAGTCTCTTAATGATCACTTCCCAACAAAATGAGTGAGAAGTAATATTCATTGATCACCCCCTTTTAACATTTTTTATTGATCACCCCTGACCCACCATGCTGCGATAAGACATTGGTCACGTGTCAATATCTATTAAGTGACTAACCAGACCTGTTTTTATATATCACCTACTTACATTTATGTGATATACCCATAGATACAGAAAAACACACTATATACGTATACCTAAACTGAAACAAATGCACCCATAAGCCTCTATATACGCATGCGCATTCGATTTAGAAAACAGCTGGTCTAAACGCATCTGAGCGTTTCAGTATCACCGTGGATTGGAGCAAGATGAAGGTATAAGATGGTGACATGGAGTAAAACCTGCTTTTATCTGTCACCGCTCCTTCTATGGGGAGGGGGCATCCTACCTGCTTTCGGCTGACTTCTCAAAAAACATAAATAATCCCTAGCAGACATTGATACATACGACAAGAAGAACACAAGAGAATACAAAAGATGTTAGATGTAGTAATAGAATTACCATTTGTCAGATGTTTCAAAGAAGCAGAACAGGCCTAATGCAACGTACCTCATAGGGTCTCGACTGACTAAGAGTTTAGGCATCGCAGTTTTGTAGATATTTATAAAACTGCTAATCTATCCTTGCCGTAAAAAAAAATAACAGTTGTATCATCATTCTAACGGATCTAACGTAAGTGTATATATAACCAAAACTACCGGCAGATAACTCGTATCTTAATTCTGACTAGCCAAAAACCCTCTGTAGGACGGGTTTTCGGTTAGTTTAAATAATTTTGTATTTGCATTGTACTTTTAAAAAAATATTTAAAAAACAATACGTTCTCTGTGTTTTCTATTTATGAATGAACACGGATTTCTTTCATTCATTTTTCAAAGTAGATTACAGATTACATTATGATTAGCATTCAATAGTTATCAATTTGACAAATGTTACAAACAAAAAGATATGAGTATGCCTGTGGATTATCATATAAGCAGATACGCAAAGATACACATACATGCACCCATAAATACCCAGCCCCCTTATAAGTAAGTACGCAAAGATACACACATACGCACCTACAAGTATCCGACCCCCTCCTATCTACCAAAAGTAGATAGTTTTCAAAAGATTTTGGAAGTTCTGTATATATTTGTAATTATTACACATTGAAACAAGATATCGAAAAATATGCCATTCATTAAAAAATGATATTAAATTTTCTAGTGACGAGATCATTTCTAGTGCAGTAGGTTCGATCGTTACGGGGTATAACACTGGTTTGACCTTGTGCTAAACTAAGCCATGCCTAATAACTATCTATTGATCATGACCTCGCCGTGGAGCAATAGTTAGCTAACAATTTTTGCAGACCGTTACGGTTCGCCCTGGGTATCCTACACTTTTTCTCTTGGACTTTCTCGGTGGCTAAATCATTAAGTTGGTACAAAAATAATTGTGGTTTTTCACCATCAGTTTTAGACCAGTATATCTCAGCTTAGAATAAAAATTATTATTTGAAATAAGAACCTTCGGAATCTACTCATCACTAGAAAAAAGTCCATTTATCCCGGGAGCGTAGAATTCTGGTGTCTTGGAATCATTGAATTCTTCAAAGGCGCTTTGAACTGCTGCCTTGTTGTCGAAGACCTTTCCTTGCAGGAAGTGGTTGGAGTGTCTGAAAGAGTGGTGGTCGGTCGGGAATAGATCTGATAAGTACGAAGAGTGAGTTAGAGTTGCGTAGCCTAGTTTGTTCAATTGCTGCAAGGCAATTTGTGCAACATATTGAGGTTTTTTGCTTTTCCAGTTTAGTGCAAATGTCATGCAAGCATTTGATTATTAAGGTTTAGTTCCTATGCAACCATTCGAATAGTTTGGTGGGTCTGCCTCAATAATGGTCCTTAATTGGATGTCGTCAATCATAGAAGAACGTCCACATCTTCAAGGCTCTAGTCTCCGTTCCGAAATTTTTGGAACCAATGTTGAGCTGTACATTTGTTGACGGTCCCCAGGCCAAATACTTGGTTTGTATAACGAACAGTTTCCGCTGATTTACATCCTATTTTAAACTAATACAACAAAAATGCTCGAATTTGCTTGTTTTTCATCTTTGATTTAACTGCTTCAAATAAACCAGAATGAATTGTCAAAAGAAAACGTTCAGCTTAAATAAATAGAGTACGCGAACATAGTTAAATTATAGTTTATTCTAAAAATAAGAATCAGATTTAAAATAGCAAAAAACAATTATTTTTGCACCAACCCAATAGTATTAAATTTTCTTTCGTAACCATTTGTCAAATCCAGAAAAAGGTTTTGGTCTCTAATATTATTTTTTGTATGATTGTGTTTTTGAAGGCCTTACACTACATGTTATTGAAAATCTTTTCTACTACAAAGTGGCTTCAGCGTCCAAAGTCTACGATTCTCACTCGACATTACTCATTGTCTGGTTCTCTTCCGGGCGCTTGGTGAATCAAACGATTTTGAATCAAATCTCGATGCAAATAGACGATGCTCGAGTTTAGATCAGAGGTCAACAAACTGAGGCCCATGGGCCAAATCTGGCTCACCGTGACATTTCATCCGACCGGCTGACTATATGAAATAATTTATTATTCAAAAATGATCATTTTCATATTCATCTTCCTTGAATAATAATGTATCAAATAAGATGTCTTGTTTATGTAACTTATATTATTAACAAAAATTAGAGTATACAATAAATGATATACATGAAAATTAAAACTCATTTTTTTTACGAAATATTTGAATTTCTTTTCAAGTTCCCTCCAAATTTTTTCAATTTCTCCAATTCCAGAGAAATAAGTTTTCAGAAGAAGTCTAGTGGATTACTCGTGCGGATTTTTGAGGTTATAGGCCAAATAGTATGTCAGATATTGCTGACAAAAGTCCCGAAGAAAACTCAAAATAATTCAATAGAAGAAAAATTTTGTTTTCAAATTTCCCAAAATTAAAAAAAAAAATGTTTATAGAAAATGACTGGAGGAGTGCTCATGCAAACTTGCGAGATTAAAGGCGAAATGGTTTGTCCGGTAGCGCCGACACAACAGAAACAACCGAGTGGAAAGGGAAAAATACCTTGCCACCTTGCTTGTTTTTAGATTGAATCAGTGATTGTGGTTTCGAGGATTCAATAAAAGAAGACTATCAGATGATATGGAGCAATTAATCAAAAATATTTACAAGATAATTGTATGTCAAATTTCTTATGAAGTTGACCTTTTTTTATAACTTATCAGGTTTTGTAAAAACTCCAGAGCTGAAGTCGACATGGTTTTTCTACTGTAACAACGACAAGAGGAACAACAACAATCCACACAAAAATTTGGGGCCTAAACCGATATGCAAAATTCACATTGCCCTAACGAGATTTGAATTCATGTCCAATAGACAAGTCATAGATTTCAACGAAAATTTATCCTACAATACCCACGAGCTTATTTGATTCTAATAAATACATTTACACAAAAATGTAGAGATTTCTGTGATTTTTTTATGTAATCAATACAAGAGTTGCAGGGATCATCTTCAGTCAGAATGGAAGTCGTGGAGTTTGACCTTGCAGTAGCTATTCTTATCTTTACTTTTAATAATTGGGTCAACGGTTGATATCGGGAGGTTAAGCTCATTAGTAATACTCGATAATCTATTTAATCACTTTATTAATAGTGCCTCTTTACCACTACCGCTAAAACAATTCTATTAGAGTCTATTTAACGCAAACTGAGAAACATGCAACGCTCGCATGAGAGAATCAAGCTCAACCTCACGTGGAGAGATCACCAGACAGCACAGTATATCAGGAAGAAAACGGGAGACATCATAAAATTTATCAGGAAACTTAAATGGCAATGGGCAGGCCTTGTTGCAAGAATGGCAGACAACCGATGGACATCACGACTCACGACATGGATCCCTTGGGATCGCATGTGAAACCGAGACCGGCAGAATACAAGATGAAGAGACGAACTAGACAAGTTTAGAAAATACTGGTTCCGCGACGACCACGACAGAGAAATGTGGCAGATCATGGGAAAGGTCGATGTCCAACGTCAGACGTTAAAAAACTGATGATGATCAATATAATGGAAAATATTATTTGATATGTCTTATTTCAATTATTGAAAACAGATCTGATTACTCAATCGATAGATTGACCGACATCTTTTTGTAGAATGCTGTGTTTCGGACAATGAATGAAAAAATAACGGGATGATCAATGAATGTTGCTTTTCTCGGTCTTTTGTTAGGCAGTGGTTGCTAAGAAAAAAATCTGAATTTAGAGAGAAAATGCCTGAATGTCCCCGGACACAAACTGGGGATCAATCTGTCATGAAAGTACATTGTAAAGTGGACCCCCATCAATCAAAACCTACTAAGGGGAAAGGGATAATAAGGAGTAATTTTTTCAGCCCTTTAGCTCCATTGGTGCAACTTATATGCATGATACATAGGTACATACATACATAAATACGTATGTACATACATACAAACATACATACATAGCCAGTCAGCCAGTCAAGTGCACCATCTCAAAAACTGAAGAAACTTATGTTGACAGTTTGGTTGACAGTTTTGGTTGACGGTTTCTAATATAGTGTTATAAATAGCTTAGTTTTATATATATATATATATATATATATATATATATATATATATATATATATATATATATATATATATATATATATATATATATATATATATATATATATAAGGTTTTACTTTGAGTCTGTCTTGGCCTGCAAATCTAAAAAACATTGGCAATCTGGCTCGCCTCCAAAAAGTTTGCCGATCCCCTGGGAAGTTCGAAATTTCTGTAAATTGTTCCAAACGAGGAGGAGGCAAGTTTTCTTTGAACATACTCGACAGATTACTGTATGTGTTGCAACATACACCAAGGGTAGACCGAAACGTTGTAATGAGCACAAAAACTAGAAAGCACTCCGAGGGTGCGTACCTCTACCAACGTTGTACACGAACTAAAAACTGAATGAAAATAAAATATTGAAAAAAAAGAACGATAGAAAATGTCCGATTATTGAGTTCTTAAAATTTAAGCTTTTCTTTTACTATTGCCAACGAAGTTTGTGAAGTATGACAATGGCTGTGTATCTTTTTGTCCGTCTTTCTATGTGTGAACACGATATCTCCGAAAGTTCTCCAATTACACGTTGTGGAAGGGTAGGCAATGTGATACAAAAGTAGTGGTTGAATTCTGGGGCGCATCCATACGCAATTACCTCACTGACGTTGCAGCTATACATTCATACCACACAATATTTCAAAAGGTTCACAATAAATTCCAATGAGATTTTGTGGAAGGGTTTGCTATGGGCAACAGAAGAATTGTTGGAATTAGGGGGAAGGGGGCTGAATCTATGCACAGTTACCTCCCCAATACTGTATCTACTTCCCCCACCACACAATATCTCCAAAATTTGTCAATGAAATTTTGTGTAAAAGTGGGCAATGGGCAATAGAAGAAGTAATTTAATTATGGGTTGGATCCATCGGGCCTTTGACAGTTACCTCCCAGCATCTTCTCTGTATGCCCACACGATATCTCAAAAAGTTTCCAATGAATTCTATTTAAACTTTTTATAAGGATAGGCCATGCAGTAAAGAAGAATTGGTTGAATTTGGGGCTGGATCCTGAAATTTGCTTTCGTTTGAGAGTCATTCTTCCAGAAGTTTACGTATTTATTCGTATATGTCCATACAATACCCCAAAAACGTTCTCAATGAATTCCAATGGCATTTACTTTAAGAATGGGCCAAGGCTAAGGGAGCTATTGAGATGTTTTTATACACTTACGTATTCATTCTTATTTGTCAATACAATAACTCAAAAATTCTCGATGAATTCCAATGTTATTTTATTGAAGGGTAGGCTAAGGAAAAATTCATTAAATTTGGGAGTGGGCCCGGGAATTTTTAAGGGTACCTCCCCAGGATCGTAACTATTTATGGACTGATTATCATCAAGTTTTTGTGGCAGTAGCGTTTGCAGAGGGGTGCGCTCTCCGGGTGCTTCTTAGTTACCTCTGTTATTAATAGCTGTTTGTTTTCAACCTCTTTCATCACAGAACTGTAAAATATCTTTCAATCAAAAAATTCTGGATCCGCTCCAAAATAGAATTACTTCTTCTGTAGACAATGGCACATTCTTCCTCAGGGTTTCATTGAAACTCATTAAAAAAATTGAGATATCGTGTGTACAGACAGACGGACAGACAGACATGAGTGAATATATATATATCTCCCAAGTCCGTAAGTAGAGGTTAAAAAAAAGGATACCTGACCGAATAATTTACAATCTAGAGACAATGCTTCATTTCAGAAGTTCGGTAATCTTACCACATTTCCAACTAGAAGGCACTCAGGGAGCGCATACCCTTATCAACGCCATTGTCGAAGGAAGTAATAATGCATTGATCCACCTAATAATTCAATCACTTCTACCATGGCCCATTACTCACCTTTTCACAAAATGTCATTAAAACTCATTTAAAACTTTCGGAGATATCGTATGGACGGACATTGTGCGGTGTGGGCATATAAGTACGACGTAGTAGAAGTAATTGTACATTAATTCGGTCCAAAATTAAACTAAACCTTCCTTACCCCATCACCCACTCCTTATTCCAAAATACAATTGAAATTCACTGAAAACTTTTAGAGATATCGTGTGGACTGTCATAAATGTATGAAAAGAATGGAAAAACATTTCACAACCAAAGAAGAATTTGAAAAACTCTTCCAAACCTTTTTGTCAACTCATTCCAAAAATGTTTGGAACTAATCGAGTTCTTTTTGAAGATTTCTTGTAGAAAGGCTGACAGACAGACTGATAGACAGACAGAGGGACAGAATAATACGACCATGTACCTCTCAACTTCATTAGGAGAGGTAAACAAAAAATGTCGACACAAAATAACCCAACCAATCATTACATTTCTGTTTTGTAAATTCTGTGATACACAAGTGATATCATTTCCAGCCTGCTCGATGATTTAAACCGTAGTAAAATTGCCTCCGTCTCTTCTAGCTGGCGTTTGAGTTCTAGCAAACAAACTGAGATATTTGTGCTGCCAATTCACTCATCACTGACGTCTCTCAACCTCCGACCATTTATGCACCCTGGCACTCAACCGAACAGAAGTTGCCGGTCACATCACCTTCAGCTATCCCACACATTGATCTCCATATCTATCTACATATTAAACCAGCTTGATGATTGATATGGTTATGTGATTTCCTACGGCGTCTGTGATCAGATATCGGGTCGAAATGGAAAGAATGATGATTTTCAAGGCGGTAGTACAATCGTGTACTTGCAGATTTTGAAATATTTGTTTGATTTATCTATTGATCTTGTCCGTATGTCTCCATCTGCTTATTTATATCTTAGTCAGTTTTCAAATACGTTGCGTTCTTCGGACTGAAGGATAAGAAAAGAAGGGGAAATGTAACAAATACCTCCCTCTGATATTTTCATGCTTATAAAATCCTCTGTATACTCGAAATATCAAGGTCGTCATCATCATTACCAATTTCTCTCAGTCTTTTTAAAATTAGTGATCACTGCTCAGCAAAAGATGGAAGAAGTAATCTATCCATTAATCAACCTTTCAATTTAATACTCCCAACACAGCATGCTACCAAAATGCGTTGGTTATGAAATGGTTTCTGTTGACTGACAAACCAGACCTGTTGTAGATACTATCATGCTTTCAGAATGGGGAAATTCGAGCTGTTGGTGATATCTTTTGGGAATGGTATCGGCGAACTGGGTTCAAATCCTGATCGCAGTCGTTGATACCACTTTTACATGATGCTCTGGATCAAAGCATAAATTCTATTCCACTTTATCTTATCCTATCGTCATTCATCTCGACGTAATCTTGTCTTTGGCACATTATCATGGGAGAAGGAAGTGAGGTGACTATATCGTGTGCACAAGAGAGAATCATGTTTAATATCACATGGAGAGATCACAAAATAGTATAGTATACTCGAGAAAAACAGGAGTCAGAGATATAGAATCCATTAAAAAAAACCCATATGACAATGGGCAGGCTATGTTGCAAGAATGTCAGACAACCCTTGTACATCAACGTGGATCCCTATGTGTGAAATTGAGGCTGGTAGAAAAATGACTACTTTATCAACGTTTACTTGACCGAGCAATAGCTTTCATATCCATTGTTAGCTACGACAGAAAACATAGCGTCATTTGTTCTAATTTATGAATACTTCTTCTGGTTGCCACATGTGGCAGGGTGTGTTTGACTAGGGATATTTTGATTCCATTGCTAGAATTGAAAATAATGTACCATCAAGTTGAAGACTTGGACGGCTATCGACTTCGTTTTTACGTGTGGGAGAAGATGTTCAAATTTTAAAATACGGGGAGATAACCTGAAATCGGGTGAGCGGTAGAATGTGTTTATTGGAGTACTAAAACCAATTTTCAAATTTATGGACAAAACGATAAAACCAAATACGCCGGAATATACAAACAAACACGCAAATGAACATCATATACACTTATAAAAAAGGATAGAATCCTTTGCCATCTTTGATGGCTACAGTTGTTCAATTGTAAACTAGGTTCAGCATTTGAATCCTTAGTACATCTCTTTGTTATGAAGAAAGTGGTTGAGAGTATTATGACGATAATATGCAAATGGGAAGCTTATAGCCCACATTATTGATTTGAGAATATTAACATGAAATCCATTGTCTTTATATAAAAAAGGGAGAACCCAAGATTTCTCAACAATGACTGGCCAATAAGTCTACTCATCTGCATCAACAAACTTTTCACCGAAGTAATCACCAACCGAATCATCAAAACACTAGATGAAAACAAACCACGGGAACAAGCTGGCTTCAGGGGAAGCTACTCGACTATTTAACACCTCCATTTGGTCAATCATCTGAAAGTGAAAGCAGCAGAATATAAAATGCCACTCACTATAGCATTTGTAGACTCCAAGAAAGCATTCCACTCAGTGGAAATCCCAAAGGTTATTGATTCAACAAGGCGTAGACCCAATATATGTCAGAGCATAGCAGCATATTTACCGACCAAGCAGTTTCTTCATCGGGCTACATAAAAACCTAGATCTATTCCAGAATCATAATAGACAGCGAATGCCTAAGCAACTTCAGATTTG
>OY735225.1:590000-840000 GCA_963457665.1 Thysanoteuthis rhombus
CCTCCATTTAAGTAATTTGCAATAAAGAATTATTTCAATTAATTATTTCGTTTGGCGTATAGTTTGACAGCTTTATCATAAGAAACAGTTCAATTTTATGAATTATGGTCGGACAGTTATACACCATCTTGCATCACCCACCCACCCCCAACACTCTTAAGCCCCAAACATTCACAATGATTGTTATTTTTACCTAGCCTCATAGTCTTATTTCCCCTTGGACAGCCCATATATATATATATATATATATATGATAATATATATACATGATAATATATATATATATATATATATATATATATATATATATATATATATATATATATATATATATATATATATATGTATATATGCAATCTTATAAAACGATTTTCGTTGATTCGAATAGCCATGTTTAATCAAGTTCATTTACATTTTGATATTATTGTTCAAGAACAGCAATATACTGTGTGTATATTAGCATAATCGTTCGCAAATGAGAGAAACATAACGCAGCGGCACGGTTATACGGAGATAGATACTACGATACAGATTTTCACTTCATCTATGGCGTTCTTGTAATTCAAGATGTCTCCTCCAGTATTCGAGGCGACAGATCAAAAGTATCATAGCCAGTGGTTCATGCAGCAGATACACGAAATAGCAACCCAGAATACCGAGTCTTTGTTATGTACGGTACAAAAAAAGGTATTTCTTCCTCGCTCGACTACCATAATTCTTGTAACCTCTATTTCATGATCGAATTCATAGTTATATTCTACGAACTGTACTTCCGTAGGTACAACACTTCCACAGCCTAATGATGTAAAAAGCATTTATTTCACATAACAAATATTTATTTTTTAACATAATCTTTCTTTCCAATGCATTTAACCCAACTTTAACTTTATACAGTTATGAGTTTCGTCCTGAGATAATTGGAAACGTGAAGAATGAAACATAGTTAAAGCTAACAGATAAAAGTTAAAAGGGGTCAGTTTAGTTTTGTTACTAGTTTAGTTTTTCAATAACGTTCAAGAGTTAGTATGTCTACTTATTTCAAATGCATTTAGGTAGTAATGGCCCAGGTGAAAGAGGCCACGTTAAAAAAAAATGCCCTAGTAATCATGCCTCTGGTATGAAGGGCAAAAGTGGAAAAATAGGAAAAAATTGACCCAACTAAAATAAATAGCTTATTAAAAATAAAAATTAACTAAAAATCATCTTATTCTTTTTAGATGCAATTGAATAAAATGTATATTGTTAGATTAGATAAACCCACGAAATTTCTCAAGTATTTGATGTCTTATTTTAAAACGTAATTGATAATCTTCCAAATAGCTGGGCCATTTTTTACTATTTTCCAATTTACCTCGGCTATCATTACCGGTGCCATTTTAAAACCCATTTTTACACAGGCCATAATTACTGTGCACTCTATCAAATATACATAAACGTTCTAAATCTTGAATGACTCATATCTATTTTGTATGTCACAAGTTTCAAAATATTTGCCGATGTTCGAATATTGATGATTTATTCGAGCAGAGTTACTGTAACATGGGTTTTATGCGTGACATTCTGCAACCGGTTGTCAAGAATCTTCTAATGTGAAACAGGACCGAAGTACCGCCCGTCGGTGAATGCCGCATCATGCTACGTAACCCAAAGAACAGAAAAAGTATTCTGTTGAATTTACTGAAGTCAAAGAGGATCTAATCCCATTGCTATGAGGCACATAAGTGAGGAGATTGACTCAGTAGCTGTGCATTATGATTCTCTTGTTGAGTCAGAGTCAGAGTGTGAGTAACAACTGTCCGGCTATTCAGACGTCTTTTAATGGTGAACAAGGATCATTACCTTGTGCAACTACAAGTTGAAAATTCAGAAACTTCAGACTTATATTCACTCGTATTCCCTTCTCCCTGAAAGTTCGATTTGCACAACCCTTTCACTTCTACGAAAAGAGAAAATAGCATTCAGCATTTGTTTTGCAGCATCCTTGTCTTCTATCTTCTACACCTCAGTGTCCTGTATCTTCTTCCACCCCAAGCTCCGATGACTCAGTCCAACATCCCATCATCGAAATTGGGGGGGGGGGGCAAAAAATTCCATATAAACAAATGGTAATTGTTTCTTGGCTTTTCGATATTTCGGCTTGGGAATGTTTTATAGAAACGATCTACTTTTTGATAGCAAAGCAAACCTGTACTTGGTTGAATCATTGTTTTGTTTTTGTTTTTTTACTAATAAGAAAGAAAGAGAAAATGGCCGACACTCTAACATTCCCACAACTCGTTACCATTTCTGCACGAGATAAAAACATGTTAGTTTAGAACTCGCGAATTTTTTTTTTATCTATTTAATCAAAATGACTCTATGAGTATCTCCGTAAGCAATTCATATTTTAAAAAATACGTCTTCAACAATAAAATATCCATTAATTTAGGTTATAAAATGTATGAAACCTAATTCTTAAAAAAATGCAAGTTTACTAAAGTACAGAGAAACATTTACCAGGTAGATTTTATTTATCTATTTTCCCTAAATCATTTTATATATTTCAGCAGATAACTCTCAAAATTACTCCATTGATTCATATTCTATCCCAGATGATCAAAATTTATCTAAGTTATTCTTAAAATTATTTGTACTTATACTATTTTTTCACAGAAGCTGGTAATCTATTCAAGTATTTCAAAATTCTTTGGGAGAAAAAATCAATTTGTTTTTGTGGAGATCTCTTTGTAACAGACCAAGCTAATAATCATCCGTCCTGCCGAGGATTTTACTTTATAGATCTATCATATAAAAGCAAGATCGCGAAACCGAATTGATTTTTTTATCCCAAAGAATTTCAGAATGCTGGAATAGTTTACAAATTCTCATAATATCAATGACTTTTTTCCCAGTTGGTGTTTCAGAAATTCCTGATCAGACCCCAAATAGTTCAGAACAATAATGCACAGAAAGCAAGGGACATTTTTCTGCATTATTATTTCATCTCTAATACAACAGTTGACCTCAGAAAACATGATATAAGATATCTGCAGAAAACACCTACCAAAGAAACATTACAATGACGCATTTTTATGTAATTGGGTGATAGTTGTAGAAAAAGTTTTAGAAATTTGACCATGAGATAAATTACGCTAACACCTAGTACCCATTGTTTTTTGGGAAGTAATCCCCTAGAAAGCCAGTGTGCTAACTCGCAAATGATATTTCTTATAAAGGGTTGAGGATTAAATCTGCATTACATTCGATGCCCACGATTTTTTCAAATTCTCTGAACTTGAACACTTTTTGTTTATTCTTCGAGTTATGAAGAATCCCTAGAAATAAATATTCTCCCAATACGTATATATAAAGGGCCTTAAAAAAGTTTATATATATATATATATATATATATATATATATATATATATATATATAAAGGGCCTTAAAAAAGTTTCTGGCGTACATTTTTTTACAAAGGGGCTCCAACCTTTATATATTTTATGGCATCACAAAGTCTAAATCCGGCTCAGCTCACTGGCATCATTTATCTTAAAGTAAACTATCTTTCCGAAAGTTCCGATTCATAAATATAAACAAAGCAAATCTTATGCACAGAATTTGGTTGAAACTGGCCATGAATTCCTCCCATCCCATATATTGGGTAATACAACTTGAAATACATCAAATCTTATAAATAAAGACATTAGGAAATCAAAGATAAGTTTGTACCGGTAGAAGAGCCACTGTTTTACTCCTCCAAGATAAGAACTACCTATCAGCGTGTGTTTACCTTTCTATTTTATTGTAAAGCTTTCAAAATAAATACAAAAAATTCTGATAAAACTATCTTAAAAACAATTTTCATTGGATTAAGAAGAAATGGAAATTTTTAGTTATCAAATCCATATGAGTTGAAACAGATCTGCCTGGGAAATTTTAAAGCTTGTCAAATTTGTTAGTTTAATTACAGTTATTTCTTGCAATTCGTTGGTTACCCATTCGCAATTCAGTCTTGAATGATTTAATGGGAATATTTTTAGAACCTTTGCGGCGTACTGCAAAAAAAACTGTCATAAAAACAAAACGCCAAAAATTTTGGAAATCAGAAATACATATATATTCATAATATAGCAACTACCACAATCGATTAAAAAAATTCTGGAACTTGTAATCTATTAATTTCATCGTAATAATGTTCCTGTTATTAATAAGAGGAAAGGTTGTAGAAAATTATCAATTAAAGATTATTTATATAGGCAATATTGATGATTGTGATCGAAAACTTGTTTATGCTTGCGAACCGGTCAGTCGAATGGAATTTGAGAGATCAATTATTTTTTCCCAATTTACTGTACTGTGGTCTCATGGTTCACGATAATTAACAGTGTATCTTTACTGTATGATTTGCTGCATGAATTTATCCATTTTTAAGTTAACTATTTAAGATTGGTAAAGTATTTGTTTATCAAGAGGTCTATGGTACAGGATCTATGGTTAAGGGGGATCGAAACGGTGGGGGGGGATCAGCGAAAATCATTCACAGATTTAGTGCATTCGCACCTCTGACGCCCCAAACCCCTGGAAAGGGGTTACTCTAATTACTTCTGAAAATTATTTGATGTTTTGAACCTTTATTGAAAAGGGCTTTAACTGTAAGAGTCAATAACAGTTTATAATGCTGTATAATTAATCCACGTGTATTGAGCACTCTCGAAATTATTCAATCCATAAATATATATGAGTATATATATATAAATATATTTATCATTGAATTATATTTGAGTGACATTATAGTTGAGCGACATTTGGCCTTTATAGCCAAAATGGGGTCGCAGTGTGATATTAGACAGATATTCACTAATTTGCCAATTGGTCTTTCAAAAAAGCAGTGCCAAGCCAAACACCAAGACGATCTGCTCAAAAACGAGTGCGTATTTACGATGTAGGACAGGTTTTGAGCTTCTCAGATGAATCAAGTGATTCTTCCAATAGCGAAGGCTATGCCAGCGATCTAGACGTGAATGATTTTTACTATAATGACGAGGGATCGGCATCTGAAACAGACGATAGTTTATTCTCCGAATGGTACTGTATAACTAGAAGGAATTCAACCAGGAAGGGGGCTAACACAACACAAGGCCACATAGTTTGTTACCGAATAGGACTATGATGTGTGTAGATTTATTGCAAATCCAAAATCACTAACTGGTGTGCATGAAATACAAATCGGAGGAAAAACTCTTCTACCTAAAATCGTGGAAAAACTTTATTATGTGAAAAAAGTGATCAGAAGAGGAAATGTCTGCACTAGCTAACCTCACACTGTGAACTACGTAAAAGAGTGGAACTCAAGCTGCATTCTTGCCGACAGGCAACATTTTATTCTACTCTGCCAAGAAATGAAATTCTTTTTCGTCTCGTTTCCTCTCGTGAATTCATTTATTTTTAGCTTAGAGCAAAAGCAAAGGTAAAAATGATAAAAGCCCATCGCAAATTAAAATTAAACTATGTTGATTTTTTTCAAATGAGAGTGTTCAAAACTTCTCTCTCTCTCTCTCTCTCTCTCTCTCTCTCTCTCTCTCATCCTCTCTCTCTCATCCTCTCTATATATATGTATATATAATTCATTAATGAATAATTATATCGTATCTATCATTAAGTCGTATCTAGTTTTTTATAAATTTTCCATTTCAGAGTGCTCAATACGTTTATGTAGAGCAATTACACAACATTTATAAGATTGCATTGACTTACTCCAGAGTATACATTGTTTTACTCGTGATAAGATTATTCAAATTTATTTGAAAAACTCATTTGTATAATCTCATAAATAGTGGAACAACGTATACTTCGTAATAAGTCAATAACATCTTATATATACATATATATTGTTATTATTTTTTCAAGGTTGAGTCATCTATGCATTAAGTGTGCTCGGTATCGGTGATAGATAATATGTAAATAGGTGTACATAGAAAATAGAAAATTCAGTTCTTCGTGGTGACTTCGGGGTTTCACGCCAGTGGTGCAAACGTCGGACCGTCTAGAACACCTGAAAAGGTGCTCCCTATATATAAGATGTTTATATATGTGTATATATATAAATAATAGGTTGTGGATTCGCTACACAAACTAGCTCATGTTTCAGCCCTCTCTGGGCCTCATCAGGCGAATGATTGTCTATGTTTTGGGGGGTCTTTTTATTGGGAATTTGGTGAGAATGTTGTGAGTGTGGTAGTGGGTGGTGTGGGGATATTCATTTTGTCAAAGGGGTTTGAACTCCATATAGGGGTCATTCCTGCAAGGATGCTTAGTAGTGGTCTGGGAGTAATTTCTATTTTGACCTAGGTATCTTAGCATTGGGTTTTATTGCCCCTGTTGGTGCCTTTTGTAGCTCTAGTGGATAGTATTAATCTTGATGTTTAATTTATAATATGTTTGGGTATGTTTGAAGGTGAAAGATGGTGTTGGGAAATTTGGGGGATGATGGACATGGGGACGAATTGTCTACTTTACTTTATAATTTATTGGTGTTGTTTCATGTTGATTGAAAGAAATTTAGAGCGATGCCTGCACCGTATTATGGTCTCATTCTTTCTATTTAGCATGGGTCCTTGTGGGTTTTCGTGATTCTTGTAAAATTTAGAATTTCAAATTTTTCATTAAGGCAGAGATTGCATGAATTTTCTAAATTTTGGCATGTTTTGGATTGTCTAAGAATTTTCTACTTAACTGTTGCCTTGTGGTTCATTTGGTGTAGTTTCCAGTAGTGGGCTGATAGGGACGTGCCCTTTTTGTATCTTTCGTTTGTAAACGATGATATATGGTTGGCTAATCTAAGCTTAAAAGGTGTGTTCGATATGCCGATGTAATATTTTATATCTAAGGGTTTTTCCCTCGTTGATATCTCTGCCTGGTATACTACGTTGGATCTAAGGAATTTGTTTTGCAGGGGGCAGTTTTTCTTGTTTGAGCAGTTGCAGTCAGATTTTTTTGTTTTAGTGTTTTTTTTTCTTCTATTATTTCTGATAATTTTATTATTGTGCTTAGTGATGATCCTATTGAAATTTTCTGTACAACTTAAACTAATTTTCAAAGTATTTCTATTAAATATTTTGTTTAGTGGGTGGTTTGGGGGGAGAATGTTTTTCAATTAGTCAAATGAAAATTTTGCCTAAGTTTGTCCTTACTAGCAAGTTAAATGGAGGAGTATACCAGATTATTTTTCTATTCCTGTTTTTCTTATTGTTTTTCTCTTTCTTATTATTGGACTTGACTTTTTTATCATATTCGAGGTTTATTTCCGTGAAACCACTATCATTTAGGACTTTGAGGTAATTATTTTAAACTTTATTGAATATTGTTTCATCGGAAGAATCGTAAGTTAATCTGGTCTCTATGGATTCGGGGATTTTTTTAATTATTGTGTTCGGGTGGTTAGAACTAGTGCTGATACACTTAATAATAGAGTTTTCTTTTCTGTGTGGTTCGTATGTATTCTTGTCAAGGTTAAATGTGATATCTAAAAAATTAACAGTTTTCAAGTTAGCTTTAATTTCGACTTTGAAATTCATTTTTTTCATTTCTTTTATGATATTTTTTGATGTTTTCGTACTTTTTCACGTTACAGTTTTCTACTATTAGTTGTCCATCATCCCGGTACAATCCTATATATATATATATATATATATATATATATATATATCAACAGTCTCTTAACGTCCGTCGTTGGACATAGACCTTATCCAGGATTTGCCACACTTCTCTATCGTGAGCGTTGCGGAGCCAGTACTTTCTGAATTAGTTCAAGTCGTCTCTCCATCTATTATTCTGTTGGCCTCGGTTGCGCGTGTGGTATCTGAGGATCAATGTCGTAGGTCATAATGTCCATCGGTTTTCTGCCATTCGTGTGATATAGCCAGCCCGTTGCCATTTGAGTTTTTTAATGTGTATATATATATACTCTATGAGCAGTAAACGGTTTGACGATTGCACCACTGGCATGATATTCCAGATTCACTGCGACGAACTGAAATGTATATGTACACCTATATATATACATACATATATATGTGTGTGTCCATAATAGCTATATTGTTGAGTAACACTTGCATTACTTCCTGAATCTTGACAATCCCTTTCTTCTTAATTTTCTCTGCACAATTTAAGAGCTGGAACCTCCTAAAACAAAGTTTTGGTAAACATTTGCAAAATTCCTGAATCTGTCATAAATTAATATTTGTCAGTCTGTCCAGAAAATTTCTAAAGTGAAGCGGAGAGGGGGGGGTAACCAACTGTGAAGATTTTCATTTTCCCTGTCACCAAACCTTGTTGTGTAACTGTACATATAACTAGAGACTACTCAGAGAGTGAGTACCGCAACCTGCGACATTGTCACTATAAACTGAATAGGAATCTCAATGGGGAAACTTTATACGCACAAATATTGAGTTACTTCTCTAAAAATTTAAATCTAGCTTTTTTTAAAATTTTTTAACCACTTCTCCTTTTTAACCACTTATGCTGCAGATTTTTTTTTTATTATCCAAGTCAAAAGCAAATGGCTGGGTCCACATCCAAATTCAATTGATTCACATATAGCTCATGACCTAACCTTCCACGAAACTTCATTGGAATTCATTGAGAACTATTGGAGATATTGCATGGGCAAATAGACGGGCAGTTTGATAAATTCAGCCCTTGATTTCGCGGGTAGCGTTACCTGGTTTATAGGTACATAAGGTCAGATACGATTCACTTCTTGAAGGATTAGAAAAAGAGAAGTTTGATGCAATACTGACAATGTTTTAAACCAAAGATACTCCAATGAGTATCAACTGTATGTTCTACGAGTCGACTGGTCTAATTCTAAATATTAAAAAAATACGGTCATCTACAAGGGATATAATTTTTGCGATAGATAACTTTAACTGGAGGTGATTGTTCTTATAAGAAATTCTGTAGATAGATAGATTGATAGATAGTTATATAGATAGACAGATGAGAATATACATGAATAGACTGAGATAGATATGAATGAATTTTCATAGAGAGAATGCTTACAGAAAGATCTAGATGGATAAATATAAACAGGTTGAGAGAAATAGACAGATATGAATATATATATACATATATAGAGAGAGAGAGGGAGAGACAGGGGGGAATGAGAGAGAGGGGGATGACTAGACTGATAGATATTAATATAGATATGAATAAACTTACATTTAGAGAGAATGCCTATAGATATAGATTGAAAAATATGAACAGATTGAGATATATATATATATATATATATATATATATAGATAGATAGATAGATAGATAGATAGATAGATAGATAGATAGATAGATAGATAGATAGATAGATAGATAGATAGATATGAATAGACTGATAGATATCAATACAAATAGATATCAATAAACTTTCATTAGAGAGAATGTCCATAGGTAAATAGATATGAACAGTCTGGGATAGATAGATGGATAGATAGATAGATAGATAGATAGATAGATAGATAGATAGATAGATAGATGTGAACTGGCTGAGATAGATAGATTTTAACAAACTGAGATGGATAGATAGATGTGAACAGGCTGAGATAGACAGAATTTAACAGTTTGAGATAGATAGATAGATAGATAGATAGATAGATAGATGTGCAGCTGAAAAGGAAAAAGTAATAAAGATTCCAAGCCCAAACGACAACAAAAAGATCAGATGCATAAGCGTAGCAGGCATTTTCAAAGTTTCATGTTACGCTATGTTGTAAGTCTCGAGCTAGGCTGGTCCTATGATAATATAATGTATGTCATAGCAGACGACGCTAAAGGCAGGTTAGTGGTGTGTTAACTGTTATGTGCAGAAACCCGAATTTTTCCTCCTTGTGATCTTTAACCGAATATTTTGCGTGGTTTCTCATTCCTATCGCTGTAATGTATAGACCCAAGGGACCAGCAACACAAAACACTTATATTTCTTATGGTGAAATATACATATAACTAGAAAATGCTCCGAGAGCTCATGCCTCTGCACATAGGGAAATGTATACCTATATTGGCATGCGTACTTTCTGTTCCAGTGTGTAGATATTTAGATATCTATGCATATGTTTACATATGCTCATGCGCACATTTACAAAGAATCGCAACTGCAAACAAACACGCAGGCGCGCAATGAAATTACACCCAGAATCCAACTTACGCCGCTCGTAATAGGTCCGGTGCCATATTTGTTATTGTTTTTAAGCACACTAGTTGTATTTGTAGAAGTTATTCATCCTCATTTACTGTTTTCTTTCCGATCTGCGTTGATTACTCACAGTCGTAAACTGCGATAAAAGCAACATATTAAAATGGAAGAAAATACTAGTCGAAAAAAAATTAATAATGGCTGACAATGTTTCCTTTATTGATAAATAAATAAATAGATAAATAAGGATAATTTAACTGATACTTTGATATCTCAGTCTGGAATTTCATCCTCTTGTTACTGTAAACGCTTATGATACTCTCTGCCAATAACGTCCTTGATAGAGATCAAATATTTCTTTTCTTTGTTTTATTCTCAAGTGTTTGTAAAATATGATCTCTAAAATATGTGGATTTCTGGCTTGTATTTTGAAAACGATATAGTGATTAGCACAATGTATTTTCAACTTTTGGGAATACCAAATAATATCATCCTTCAGTAACCGAACACAGAAAACAGATGTTATTTGGGTCAGATGAACGAGAGAAAGAAAGCTGTTTGTCCGACTACCCCAGTCTGTACATATCTGCACTGTCTGTCCCGAAAGTATCCAGCCATTTTCAAAATCTCAAGAACCAGTTGCGTAGGCATCGTGTAACTTGGCAATCAATCGAGGGAATTTTACTGCGCATGTGCGAAAAGATACTTTTCCGCGATGTCACTTAATCGCCAGTGATGCTCCATTGAGTGAGCTGGTGAACTATGTTCTCCTACTGGCTGGATTAAGTATGTGAGGCCACAAGAGGAGTATTTTGGTGAAGACTAAGGCAACATTTCTATACATACGCTATTTTTCGTTTCCAGTTGTGAAAAGATTAAATCAAAATTCAATTTATTCCACCATCAAGTAGATTGTCGGGGTACTATGCATGGTCCATCATTGGCATTTCTTATGGTGATGTAAGTAACTCGCAACGGATTTGTACTAAGTAACCTGATAGCAGCAGGGGGTAATCACTGACTTAATCTATAGGGAGGGTAAATTCATGCCTTCACCTAGAATATTAGGGGGAAATTAGCTACTTCAGTCGTAATTTGAACCATCCTGTTGATCGTGAGACAAATTCCACACCTCCACGAATTAAATACGTCATTCAAGAATGATGTGAATATCTTCTTGATATGTTTCTTTGTTGTGTTCTTGGTCATAAAACTGAACTAGTTTACCCGTGCCGTCAAAAATGATGATATCTATGAAATATATGGATGCACATGGGATATATATATATATATATATATATATATATATATATATATATATATATATATATATATATATATATAGATAGATAGATAGATAGATAGATAGATAGATAGATAGAGAGAGAGAGAGAGAGATTTATATCACACTGAGCTTGGAGAGTAGCTTTCTATACACACTGCATTTTATATACGTGGATAATAGAGATTTGCCTTGCATTGAACTTGGAGGGTAGCCTTCTATACCCATGGCATTTTATAGACGTGGATAATAAAGATTTGCATTGCAATGAGCTTGGAAAATAGCTTCCTATACACATTGCATTTTATATACGTGGATAATAAAGATTTGCATTGCAGTGAGATTCGAGAATAGCGTTCTGTTGGCCACAAACTGGGTTTTTGGTTATTTTTTGTTTTTTCGTTGTTTTTTATATTTTATTATCCTTATCATAACTTTTTATTATAACTTGAAAAATCTCTGGGTTTGCGTGTGTATGTGTATATACACATACACACGCAAACCCAGAGATACCCCAAGTTGATATTCGCCAGATATGCTGGTCTGTGCAGCGGACATTTCAGTGTCAAGTTTGAAGTCGATTGGATTCATGGTCCTCGATATGAGGGGAATGCTTGATTTCAAATGAAAATTATCTTGAAATGAATATAGTTTGTTACCCGAATATGTACACCATCGGCACTCTCGAGCATGGATTTATAGATAGATAATGTGACGGATTTTTTTTAATTCTGTTTTGAGAGTTAGAGAGAGAATCAGTTTTTTGTTCTGTCGATTTTTTTGTATTGGACCAGATCAAATTATATCATAGTTTAGATGACGTATCGACATTTTTATTTTTTTCTTTGAATTTCTGTTTTTTAACTGTTTCTTCAAGTAACGACGATATTTCTGTTTTGATAACTTCTGTTAACATCATAAACAAGATTATCATGAATTTGTTTTTCATCGAAAAAGAAGGTATGAGAAATGATTGTTTCATCAATTTGGAGTAACTTAAGATAAGAGTATATTTTTCTCACTTTCATTTATAGATATAAATTTTGATATAGAACATTTGAATTGACAACACCGAAGTGAAGTGACCTAAATACTTCGAAGTCGTACTTTCGTACGACGGATGGACAATTATGTTCGGCTTTTCCATGCATCCAAACATGCACCTTTTGAACTGCCCTTATTCTTTAAATTCAACATTTTTATTTTGTCATCATCAGAACATGAATGAAATTCTATATTACTATGTCAGTTGCGTCCCTTGACGTGACAGAAGACCCCTGCACACTGCTAGCATAATGTGTAGAAGACGATGTAATTTTAATCATATGCTGGTATTTTAAAAGTAGTCATTTTTTTTTTTTTTGCAACTTTTTCTCCGATATATTTTCTGCCGACAAAAATGTGCCATTATGCACTTATGCTGTTCAAGTTATCTATCATGCACCGACAAACCAACAAAGAAATGTACGAAATGCGATCAAAAGGCTCTGGAATTTTACCATAAGAGATTGCATTACAGGTCAAATGGGCCCGAACAACTACGTCCTGGGCACTGGCGTCCTGGATAGTTGTGTCCCACTTTCCATAAGAAAACAACCGACATACTTTTAAAAGTTTCGACTTATAATTAAACAAGATGATTGCATCAACATTTTTTTTTATAGTTTCACATATTTTTTATTTTCATTGTTTTTGTTACAAAAACGATTAAAAGGGTGATTACGAGAATTTTTGACTTCCGTTGTTATCGCTTCAAAAGTAAAGAAAAACGTACACAACGAATTAAAAGCTTTTTACTTTCATTGTTTTTATTACAAAAATGTTTCTATTTCTTTATCTACGACGTTATCTTTTTTAATTTGAAAAGTATGCCAGTCGTATGCACCCCCCCTGTAAAAAAAAGTGGGACGCAAATGGCAGGAATGCAAAAGATACTGGATGCAAATGTCCAGGGAGGATAATGACCGGGACGTATTAGACCAAGATGTAATTGTTCAGAACGAAATGCCATAATACCAGAAATCTCTTATCCAAGTACTTACTTTCGAATTTTGCCCCCGTTGGGCATGTATACAACGATTTCACAAAAGGTAGTGGCATAAGTCAATATTACATTCGATAAAAACTCCCCGAACCTTTAAAAAGAACCTCATATTGTATCGGTCCTGCTTCTAAAAACTCCAAGAAAGCATGCTAATACTTCACTTAGATGAGAACAAATATTATAAACAAAAATTCGGATTACCGATGGGTTCTCCTGTGAGCATGTTTCTTCCAAGAGTTTTTAAAAGCAGGACCATGTATATACATATATGTTTGTATTGTGGCTGTGAAGTAATCCGATAGAATGTTGATAAAAATGACGATTGGAAGATGAAGAGAAAAACTGGATAGGTGTTACATGTCAATTTTTGTTTACGAACAACACAGAAATATTCCTATTCTCTCATCAGCATCAAACATGTAAACAGCAATTTTTTTCTGTGAGCCACTGAAAATATTTCTCTCTGCAAAAAAGGAGGCTTGCCCCCATCGGAATGCATCAAAATATGCCCACAGAATAATAAAAAGAATTTGGGATGTACCATACATCTCTTGAGTTTTTCTCTTTACCTTCCAATTATCATTTTCATCAACACACACACACACACACACACACATATATATATATATATATATATATATAATGTGAACTGTAAAGAGTGAGACAGACTCGGGAGTAAAGTGTTCGGAGGTAAGGTTTATTAATCCTCAGATGTTAATGGTCCAGACATGTTTCGGGATTTTTCCCATCTTCAGTGGTGTGTTGTGTGAGTATGTGTTTTTAGGGTTTAAAGTTCCCATGTGGAACCAGAGTCCACTATCAGGAGCTATGCCTTGTGGGTAAAATATTTTATAAAGGCTGCTGGAGGCATCCTGCTGTGTGAGAGAAAGTCCAGCTAGTTATGAAGTCTTTGGTTAAACAACTGCAGTTGGTCTTGGAGAGGGTAAAGTGTGTCAGGGTAGGAGGGAAGTGATGTGGAGTTGCACTCTAGAAGGTATATAATGTTCTTACTACGGCAGTTGGTGCTGTGATATATATGGTAACTCTCTTTTGTGGTAGTGCTTGTGAATGTGTTGATGCACTTGAGGTGGTTGCAACATAGACTATTTCTTATGCCGCGAAGTTTGCAGAATTTAGTGGTTCTAGGGATATTTTGAGTACGACTTTATTATTAATGATATTATTACTGCTAATCATGTTACTTATGTTTTGGGGCCTGCGGTAAGCAATGACACATGGGTTTGTGAATGTTTCTCTTAGATCTGTTTTAATGGTGAGGATGTTCCATTTCCTATTGATGATGTGTGCTAAGGGTGGGAGTGTGTTGTTGAAGGTGGTTATAAGGGGTATCCGGTCAGGTTTATTATTGCGGGAAAGCATAAGGGTTTCATTCCTGGGTATTCTAGTTGCTTTTTTTTGGGGGGGGGGCTTTTAGTATCATCTAGTGGATACCCACGTTGAGTGAAATATTGTACTAGGTTATGGTTGTGTCTGTTGAGTTCACTATCTGTAGAGCAGATTCTTCTAATTCTAAGGGCTTGTGAAAATGGTAGGCTTCTTTTTAGGTGTTGGGGATGGGCTGATTTAGAGTGGAGGTAATTGTTGGTGTTCGTGGGTTTAGTGTAGAGGGTAGTTTGGAGGTTTCCGTTGTTGCCTATGTATATGCGGGTGTGTAGGAAGGCTATGGAGTCAGTATGGATGTCATAAAGTCAAACTTAATAGAGCCACGTGCAGAGTTTATATGTGTAAAGAAATTATCTAGTTTGGCTTTTTCGCCTGTATATATGAAAAAAATGTCGTCTATATATCTACCATAAAAAATGCATCGTTATATATCTCCAGGTAAATGTAGGTTTCTTCAAATTTACCCATGAAGATATTAGCATAGGATGGGGCCGCTACTGTGCCCATGGCGCAGCCTTTCACCTGGAGGAAGTGTCTATTGTTAGAGTTAAAGCTATTTAGAGTTAAAATGTGATGCATAAGGGTGGTAATTGTTACTTTACAAGGTTCTTTAATAGTTCTATCGTTTAGGGCTTCTGTGAGTGCTAGGATGCCTTCATCATGTTTGATGTTGGAATTTAGAGATTTAAAATCCATAATGACTAGAATTGCTTTGTCTGGGATTGCTGTAATGTGTTTGATTTTATTTAGGAGGTCTCTGGTGTCACGTATGTATGATTTAATTTGCGTTGCTAAAGGTTGGATGTAGTGATCTACAAATTTGGATAGTTTGGTAGTGTGGCAGTTAGTGGAGGAGATGACTTGTCTACCTGGGTTATTTGGTTTGTCCTTTTATCTATCATGTTGCTGTTGTATAATTCTGTTAGGGATTGGGTTATTGTGTTTATGTATTCGTTGAAGGGGTCTTTAGGGAGTTATTTGTAAAATTCTGTGTTGCTTAATTGTGAGTTTGGTTCTACGAGGTATTCATCTAAACCCCAGATGACTATGGCTCCGCCCTTATCTGCTCTTGTGATTATCAAGTTGGTATTGTTTTTGAGTTTATTAAGGGCCTTTCGCTCTTTAGTGGTAAGCTTATCATGGGGTAGGGATTGTTGAATGTTATTGTTGATGTAGGTTTTTATGTCTTCTCTGACTGCGAGTTCAAAAGTTTAAATGGTAGTGTGTATGTTTTTGTTCGGGTCTTTAAGTCTCTCTCTCTCTCTCTATATATATATATATATGAAAAGGCCATTTTTACGATTTTGAATTAAAGCATCAAGCGTTATTCAAATATATAAAATGTAAAACGGAGTATCCTAGTTTTTCAGCACTCGAGAAAGATCTGTGTGTTTTATGTGTGAACATTTTTTTATTGTTTTTTGTGTTTGTTGGTTTTCTGTTCAAACATTGATGTTCATATACTTGTATTAAAATTTTCTTTACATGTATTTATGATACAAGATTGTATATATGAATCTATGTGATCTTCAATTGACGATCCCTCTTTTCTGCGTATGTTTAGTTTTTAGTATGATTAGCGAATTGACAGTCAATCGGTGACATAACAAATTGAAAGATTGGAATGGGGAAATGTGAAGAGATGTAAGAGATAATAGGTTTTCTTGTGCGTGCGTGCGTGTGTGTATGTTGGTGAGCTCGTTCACTGGCTGCTGATGATATAGCTACAACTACTACTGCCACATTTGCCGATGCGTCAATTCCGGTTGGCTTTTTTTTCTCTCATTCCAAATGAATACCAGAATTTTAGTTGATACCTTGCAATAACCTTTGAAATTACTGCGTAAACACACTGACGTAGAACACAACTTTAAGTATACTGTTTGCGAAGTGACGGGCATTTACTCGTTTCACGTAATATTTTGAAAGTTCGCCAGAATAATTGAATTGTTCGTTGTAGCATTTCTAGCGAATGAAGAAAGTTTGAATTCCTGCTGTTTTTGTTGTTTCAGGTGGTATTTATACAACGTGGGTTTATACTTTACAAATGTATGGATGTACTCAGAACTAAGAAAGTAAAGATTATAAAAAATCTCCATTTTTATAATTGGTATATTTGAAACAATACAAAGTTTATGCAAACATGGCCTGTGGTGTTTGTAAATGTCTTGCTTAACTCAAAAATTAAGACATTTCAACTTATAGATGAAGGTAGAGAAAGAGGGGGCACAACGGAAAGAGTACATCGGTCTGGTTAGTCCCTCAATAGAAACAACCACATGACTAACGTGATTTAGCAGCATGTAGTATTAGGGGTGATCGAATAAAAAAAATGAAAAGTGTTGTGATCAATGAATAAGTTACTTCTCTCGCCGTTTTTTGGGGGGAGCAGTGATCACTTGAAAAGTTCTAAAAGTATTCGAAAAGCAGGCAGATGCAAAATAGGTGATCAATTTAGCATAAAACTACATTGCACCCCCCACACACACACACACACCTTAAAATCTACTTTCGGTCAGGATTTTGAAAAAACATAAAGAAATAAATACCAGGACCTCATTCGAGAACTGAAGAAGCTGTAGAATTGGTGCATTTGGTACCGTGTCAAAAATCCTAGAGACGCTGTTAAGAGAACTGTAGATTAGTGGAATGGTTGCCTGTCCAGATGGAATTACTCAAATCAATTTTGGTATATCTTTCAGCTTTGTAATAACGTGAATAATGCTTTTATGATGGCGTCGGATCTATGTGATTCACGGGATCATTAGGTATATGTGGCTCCTATAGTGTGTAAGGGGGGGAGTAATAATTGCTGTTGGTTTCTGTAGCGACGAGATTGTGTTGTTACCTCCATGTGGTTTGTTTTTTAGCGCCACACGCCGACGTCGTTGAGGGAGAGAGAGAGAACTATAGTCACCATGACAGCGTGGAGAATGTATGTGCCATGTATGAGCGTGGGCGTGGAGATTAGACAGTGTACAGATGATTGCAATGAAGACACATTCGAGCATTTCGACGAACAAATAGAACGTACATTTTATGAATAGACATTAATAACAGCACAAGACTGGAAAGGAATACATGTAAGGAAACATTAATACGACCGTGAAAAGTAGAGACTTGTTCAATTCAGGAGATTAGATCTGCGATAGACAGAGCCAAGTAAAGTTGTAGCTAAGTAGCATAGGGAGATAGAAGATGGCTTTTAAGCGAAAGGTAGGAGCTCTGTGTCAAGCTGTAGTAGCAATTGGGTGTTAATGAAGCGAGGATGACTGAAATGCTTTGAATCTATAAGGCTTGGAGAAAACCAAGAAATGGTTATGAACACCGAGTATCAGAGGTATGCCTAACAGCCATGTTGTGGGCGATCTATTTGTGATCGCGTATTAGCAACTCAGGGGCCATTCTCAGACACTGAAGAACACACAACGGAAAGACTAATTAAGTTACAGAAAACACATAGGGTTAAGCCCATGTGCGCTCCTCAAAGTAGGGAAAATTGAAAAATAAACGTGACTATTGTGTAGGAAAGGCATCACCATTTCATTCACGAGAGATGGAAGTGAATACACGTTTTGTACAATAGAAGAGGAAACGATTGAATTACTGAGCAAATGAGAGTTGCCTTGACATCTGTAAATTAGGTGGGCAATGTTTAGGACAGTGATCGGTCACGTTGGAAAAACAGTGCATGATATTGATCCTAGGGAGAAGGAAAGAGAGTGATAGAGTAAGTGGCTGGTAACGCCGGGGCAAATGAGCGAGTGAACATGTGCGTTCAGAGCTTTCATAGGGAGTCACCGAGGGAAGTGACGTTTTGGATATTCAGCTAAAAGTGGGATTTCGTTCTTGATTTTCAATAAAAATAAAAGAGCCGCCACATCTTATTCATTTCCCATTACGTATTGAACAATGACAGTTACACAGTTTTGAAAACAATACAGAAATATCTTCTCACTTGGATTGGAGAGGTTCCTTATGAAGCTCATACGAATTTTGAATAAAACTAAAATAATATCTCCTCATTTAAGCTGCCTCATTGTTCAACACAACGCAGAAAAGGTATATTCAAGGTATAATTCAAGTCATTGAAAAACACGATAGAAGTTTTACCAAAGTTAATTTGAGTCACTTTACAAACAGTGGTGCTGTGGTCCGCAAGAATACTGAGGAAAGTGCTGGCGATTTGAAGAGACTTGCTGCCACTCGTTTGCTTGTCGCAACCATCAAACAACTGGTATGAACATACAAATGCACGAAAGAAGAAGAAGAAGAAAAAGAAGAAGAAGAAGTGCATTAGAGAAGAAACGTAGAACGAAAAAAATGAAAGACAGTGAATGAATTTTCACAGAACCATGGCGGATGTATTTAGAGAATGAATTAAAGAACGAAAAAAATTTTTTAAAAAAAGTAAAAGTCAAGCAGGGAGAAAAGACATCATAAATATCATTAGGGGATGGTAATAGAAAAAAGAAAGAAAAAGAAGCCTGAGTGAGCGTAGAAAGGAGACAAAGTAATAAAGACGAGCAGGAGAAACGAGAGGAAAAGAAAAAATAGTTATAAGCAAAAGAAGAAGGAAACAAAAATTATAAAGAAGACAAATATGAAAATACAATAAAATACGTTCGCTGATATTGACAAATTTTCATTTTACAGTGTCACCCATAAAAGGAATACACCATTGCCACCTTTTTTTATAGAATGCTAATATTCAACTGATACATCTTCCCGATAGTCACCTATGGAACTGAAACATGGAACCTAATCAAGGGACGGACTCACAAAGTGAAAACCATGCTGAAAAAATCATCCTAAACCTCACAGAGAGATCAAGAGACAGCAAAATATATCAGGGGATAAACAGGAATCCAAAACACCATAGAATCCATAAGAAAACTCAAATGGCAATGGGCTGGTCATATTGCAAGAATTGCAGACAACTGCTGGACATCACGACTCACAACATGGATCCTTGGAGATTATATGCGTAACCGAGGCCAGCAGAATACAAGACGGAGAGACGAAATAGACAAGTTCAGAAAGTATTGGCTCCGCGACACTTATGATATAGAGGTGTTGCGAATCCTGATAAAGGTCCATATTCAACGCAAACAATGAAAGACTGATGTTGATGAAGAGGAGAAGAAAATTTCCTTCCAAACAAAACATACGACGATTTTATTATTTGTAGTGAAACATAATCAGAACTGATATTATAATGTATTATTTATGACACAAAATATAAATATGTTGCTGCCCAAAAATAAATACACCACAACGAATAAATATTTTTAGCAACAGTTTTTCAATGCTGTAGAGTTCTACCTAAAAAAGTGGTATGGGGTGTACTCATTTATTTTATTATGTACAGCGATGCTGTACATGTTTAAATAGCTCTGCTATAGAATACATGCAAGTTCATTGTATGTATTAGTGGTATTCCATTAATGCATACACACTTGCTCATTGTATATTTATAATAGTTCTCTTATATATATAATTTGGAAAGGGGTTATAACTGGCTAAGGTGAAATTTTTCCTATGGGTCTGGGTGACTTTGAAGCTTCCATTATTGAATGTGTCTTAGATGTGGGTGTGAGGATATTAATGGTAGGAGCTTTGTGTATTAGGGTTCTGTGTGATGAGGGTTGTTCAGTTTAGTGTTTAATCCATTAGGATATAGGGTTTTAAGTTTGTTGATCCACATGTCTTTGTGTTTCTCTAGAACTTTAGTTATGTCAATTGGAGTAGTTTTTTCTATTTTTTTTTATGATGCTAAAGCTAGCGTCAGTGGCAAAATTGTGGTTAGGTGTGCGAAAGTGCAGTTCTACAGGAAGTGGGCTATGATTGTTTTTTGACTTGATCCTATGTCTATAATTGTTGAGTCTAATATTAGATTGCCACTCGGACTTGCCTATGTACTGTAACTTACATCTATTGCACTCTAGAAGGTATATAATGTTCTTACTGCGGCAGTTGCTATTGTGATATATGTGGTAACTCTCTTTTGTGGTAGTGTTTGTGAATGTGTGGGTTCTCCCACTCAGCAGGAGGCCTCCAGCAGCCCTGACAACACAATTTACCCACAATGCATAGCTCCTGGCAGTGGACTCTGATTCCACATGGGACATTTTAATACACACTCACACAGCACACACCACTGATAACAGGAAGAATCCCGAAACATGTATGGACAATTAACTTATAAAGATTAATAAACCTTATCTCCAAACACCTCACTCTCTACAGTACACATTATATATCTATATCTATATATATATATATATATATATATATATATATATATATATATATATATATATATACGCTTAATGCTTTTATCCAAAATAGTAAAAATGTTTTTTTCATATACATATGTGTGTGTGTGTAGTAATTAATACTTAACCGAATATGGTACAGGCTTTCGCCACACCCTTTGTGAGCAGTACACTTCGTGAACCAGTGAAGAAGACAAAGCTAACTAGATGTTACGATTAGCAATTATTTTTCGATGTTTAGGGTGGCACCTCGTACATACATACAACCTGTACACATGTATGTATCTTTGTGTATGTGTGTTTGCATGCACGTGTATATGTTTTCTGTGTGGGGGTTGTAGATACAGGTATCAAACTAGACTCTTGAACTTTTAACCGTAAATGCGAATTCGATCCTCACACGAGTGGCCACATGAAACTACGTTTTGTGAATGCGTGTATTCCTTGTTGAATTTTCATCAGTTAATCATATACAGTAAGTGCAAAAAGTATCCGATATATTTTAGAAAGCTCATTTTAACATCCTTATACATTTTCAGAATTTGGATCAAAGATTTCTGACACATGTTCAATGCTCAATCCTATTTTGATATATTTTGGATATTTGTATTTTTCAATCTTTAGTTCAAGTTCTGTCAAATTCGAAGCTGTGTATGGATGTTAAAATGTACTTTCCAAAACATATCGGATACTTCTGCATTCAATGTATCCACCTCTCTTTATTGATATGCATATTTCAACAAATGGTAATGGAATATTTTCAGAAATATCACGGGAATAAGAACCAATTCTGCTGATATGACTGAGGAAAGATATCTATAGTATCTGCCATGAATGAATACATCCAGGCCACCTTTTTTTATAAGCAGTTAATTTTTTTCTAAACTGAAAATGTATTAAGTAGATTTTTGGTAATAAGAAAAAAGTGCTCGATACCATTGTTGTGCGGTTATGAAATTGGTAAAGATTTTTTCAATGACAGATTGTACATCAAGTTTCTTTTAGAAGAGATGATCAAATCACATAATTGTGAAATATATAGATATAGATAGATAAAATCTGTTGTGAATATCCATCTTATATACATACTGATACATCAATATATATATATATATATATATATATATATATATATATATATATATATATTGATAGATACCTGCAATAGAAGTGTTTCACGATTCTGCAATCCTCAGGTAAGTTTTGTATTTAAATATTACTCGTTATTTTCAATACGTGGGTGTAGTTACTTTCATTATCTGTTAGTTTCATTTTTATCTCTGTATTTAGTTTAAATTTGTGTTAGTTTAGTTCGAGTTCTGGTTGCAGAGAATAAAATGAAAATGACAGATAATGAAAGTAACCGAAGACACGTACTAAAAATAACGAGTAATTTCTAAATTCAAAACTCACCTGAGGATCGTAGAATCGTGAAACGAATCTGCCGTGGGTATCCATCGGTATGATAATCATAATGGTTCTACCTTTTTTTTTCTTTTTCTTTTTTCGATAACGAGCACTTTTTGTTCTGTTGGATAATGTATCCATTTCTTAATAATATAATTATCCGCGTTGGAAGAAACAAAAGGAGCGGATATAGACTATGAATAAACAAAATGAGAATTTAGAATTAAAGTATATATATATATATACATAAATAGGTAATTATATATGCATATGTATATATACACGTCTATATTTGCGCGTTCGTACGTATTCCCGCAGGGACGGTTGATTCAAATGGATTGCTTTGATATCTTAATGAGATATGCGAAGTCAACTTCTTCGTTTCTGTTTCTAACAGTCTAGATTTTCTGTAGAAGAAAGAAAAACGTGTGCAAATGTTATTCCTGTCAGGTGACATTAGCCTTTCGTCAACGAGCACACCATCTGTGAATTGCACTCCATCTGTGTTATGCTCGCCTAGATGCCTCTCGGGTAGAACACGTGGGAATACTTTGTGGAACTGATATCATTCCAGAATAAAAGTAGAAAGCACTCAAAGAGCGCATATCTCAGCCAACGCAACTGTCACTGAAAACTGAATGAAAATCAGTTAATGTATAGCTATGATGCGAGGACACTAATAAGTAAAAAGAATTTCTGGATCCACCCCCAAAATTTAATCAATTCTTCTAAGGAAGACTACAAGGCATACTCTTCGATAAATTCGAATTTATTCAGAATTTGGGGCGGGGCGGGTATCGTACGGGCAGACATGTATGAAAACAAAAACCATAAGATCAACAATGAGTCCACCATCCTTATGCCCATATCTGTGATTTCGGATTTCGAAGGGATTCTAAAAGTAGTGGTGGTGGTTATGGTGGTAGTAGCAGGAGGAGGAGATAGAGGAAGAAGAGAATTGCCATTAAAAAAAGTAGGAAGTTTAAATCAAAATAAGCATATAACCTTTATCATTAATTTGTTCTGGGGTCTTGGTGTATGGTTATTTAATTTGATGAGGGGGCTTCAAATGAATATGTAATATATTAGCAATATTATTAATTTAAAGTTTAGCCGATTTCAACCATTTTCGAAGACATAATTAGCTATCACTAACAAACGATACTTGATAAAATTGTAAAAAAACAATTGAGACGTCATCTATTGATTAGGATAGATGTTATTTTTATAACGTCACTCATTGGGGGGGGGGGCTGATTGGCCTCCTTCTTATTGGTAGTGGTGCTAAGACGACTTTTCGACCGATTCATTCAACGGTCTCCTTCAGGTGTACTATCCATATGTGATGGTGGTAAATAGAATTTTCCTCCAATGATAGCAACGCTAATAACATTGGATTCAGGTGATAACTTTTCCTTTCCTCGTTGGTCCTGGATTTCTATACCTTGTCCTCGGTGATTAGACAAATTACGCTTACCAATATCAAATTTGAATAGTACACCCGCAGAAAGTCATAGAATGGATCGGCTGGAATGACTTGTTGACAATACATGCAATAAGGGGGATGTCAATCGCGCAAAAAAAAACTCATTGAATGTTATTTACCTTTCTCAAAACTAATCTACCATTACAATATGCTTAGTTGAGTGGTGAATTTTAATTACACATATAACATTATACAGGGGTAATTTCTTATCAAAATTTGGCTAATAACCCCGTGTCTGGCTACAAGATTATTAATCCCCTTAGTATGTACAGGTATCATAAAGTCCACAGCCTAGGACGAAAAAAAGCATTTATTAACGTTACAAATATCTATTCTTCAACATAATTTCCTATTCTTGTCAATGCACTAAATTCTGTGGTAAATATTAATAACATAGATCGGACGTTACACATTTTATCTGTTATATATATATATATATATATATATATATATATATATATATATATATATATATATATATATATGGGGGTATAAAACAACCACATTTTCTTGACTTTCAGACTTATAACGTCTATGTCTTATGTTCTTCGTAGATATATACTCATGATAACGGGAAGAGACAATGTGGAAACCAAGTTATTGTCTCTCCCATTATCATAATTTCGGATGAATCTTAATCAATCATACACCATGTATATATAGTGTATCTATTTCTCTGTCTGTCTGTCTGTCTGTCTGTCTGTCTCTCTCCCTCTCACTCTCCGTATATATATGTAAGTAATTGAACTTTGAGTGTACATCCTTGTAATTTTCATTTTTTTGTATGATTATAACTATTTACTGTGATAATTTGATCACTGCGATTTACCATCTACAACGGATAAAATCTGTTTTTGTTCGTTTTCTGTTTGTATTTTTACAAAATGAAAATGTATATATATATATATATATATATATGTGTGTGTGTGTGTGTGTGTGTGTGTGTGTATAGAGAGAGAGGGGGAGAGAGAGAGGGGGAGAGAGAGGGGAGAGAGAGAGATAGACAGACAGACAGACAGACAGACAGATGGCAAGCATAAAATCTTAACTATCCTAAATAGAAATGTGAATGTTGTAGCCTTACGTAGACCAATTAATATAGAATTTGATTCTTTTTTCCTGTACAGGTAACGTTGCAATCACAAGTATTTTAGTGTAATCCATGTTTGATATCGGGGAAAGACATAATGTGATATGTAAGGCTATATATATATATATATATATATATATATATATATATATATATATATATATATATATATATATATTAACTATTCTCACCCATTTGTAAATGGGAATTGTAACAAGAGAAGTTTTCTTCATTCTTGTGTATGCCTCTCAGTGCTTATTTTGGTATAAATATTTAACGGTGAAAGAGGTTTTAATGTGTACAGCGTAGAACGCTGAAAGAAGGCTATGCCGACTGTAAACTCACCCAAAGAATAAAAATAGAACCTAATAAAACATAAATAATTGCGCAGATACCCGCACCAAACCAAACTGCACATATATGCCTTACTGTCAGATTAGAACCATTATTTCACAATAAAAATTTGAGTTGTTAATGATTTTACCGTAAAAATGCATTGTAATCTAACTGATAACATTTACATTTATATAATCAGATCAGCAGCAGCAGCAGCTATTGCTGGAGAAAGGCCTTTCCCATCTCCTTCCATGACAACTGCAATTGTGCTGACTTTTGCCATGTCTTATTGGCAAATTTTTCTATTCCATCTTTCCAATTGTGTTTGATCTTTTCATACGGCGTTTACTGTCCCATAGAAACCGATTGATTATTCCTTTGTTCCATCTGTTGTAATTTCTTCTTGCTAAGTGTCCAGCACATTTCCATTTTTATTACCTAATTGTTTGTATAATATGTTCCACTCTAGCTCTTCCTCTGATCCATGCTTGTATCTGTTATAGTTATCCCTACTGTTGCTCTTTCAATGTCTCTCTGTATGATTCCAAGTTGGTTTTCAGTTCGTTTTGTTGATTTCTATGTTTTGTATCTGTAAATCACAGCTGGTATTATGCATTGATAGTAGACTTTACACTTTATGATCAGACACACACGTATGAATATATGTGCATGCACATAATCACGCATTTTACAACTAGCTATTTATGAACCCTGCGATATCACGGGTAGTTTGCAGTGAACAAATACTTTAAAACTATCATTCACTCTAATGGTTGCATATCTAGTGACATTGGAAGATCTAGATGAAGGAGGGAAATGAAACAATAATTAAAGCTGTATTTTAGCACTGACTACATTTGAACCCAGTGTACGTGGGGAATGTTTTAACTTTCTATATCACTGCCCACCGACTTTACCACTACTCTACCATACTACTGCTTATCTTTATGAATGTTGTGTGCTGTATACTTCTGGCAGCTTGGCCTTTTCTTTTTTTTTTTTTTTTTTTCGTGGTAACCTCCTCATTGTTCTTTTTTTTTTACCTAAAATGTGTTTTATCATATTCCGGTATCTAACATGTATGTATATATTCTAAATACCTCGTCAATGATGTTATTGTAGAAAAGCAATGTTAATAATTTTACCATAGAAAGACATTTGAAATTAGAATAAAGCGATTGTCTGTGATCGGATATTAGGACAAGCGTTATGACAGAATAGGGTTTTTACAAGTATAATGTAAATGCGTTTCTTATGATCTTACTATAGAAATGCGTTGAAAATCGGGAAGAAAGGGATTGTCAGTGGTCAGGAATTACGCTGTAAATAGGGTTATTATATGGATAATGTAAATACATTACTAATGATTTTACTATAGAAATGCATTGAAAGTCTGGAAGAAAGGGATTTTCAGTGGGTAAGGAAATAAAGCACAGATTACGAAGAGAATAGGGTTATTATTTAACAACAAATGAAGGAATCTGGGCATTTTTTTATGCATCGCGATCATTCAGCAACTGGTCAGTGCACGGAGTTGACACTCGCCAGATATTTCAGTCAGCACACAAGGCAGTGCAGTGTTGAGTTTGATATTTTGGATACGTGGTTCTCTAGGAATCTAATAATTTTTTTTAAATTTGAAGAATTATCTAAATTTAGACATAAAATATCTAACTTTGCAATACCAAAGAGGGGTAACCGAAATACTTCGAAGCCGTAATTTCGCACGACTGGCGGAGAATTATTTTACAAGACAATTATGACAGGTTGCTCCACGCACCATGAAGTCTAGCCTCTTCAAAAAATGCACCTTTCAATCGGTCAGGTCCCTGGAATGGTTAATTTTTGATAGTATTCACGCATGTTTGCTTGAATTAACTGATTCAAGGATTTCTTTCTGTTTGGCTGCTAGCGGCTTGTGGCGTATGCCTGAGTGGTAGAGAGCTGACGTACACATCTTTGAGGTCAACCCTTTTAAGTATGTAAACATGTAAGATACGTACGGTCTCATACTGCGTATCGGTGAGTTGAACAAATCAATAACATAAAAAGAATAGAGAAAGATAGAAAGAGACGGTGATTGGGAGAGATACACAGTGTGAGACCGTATCCATTTTTGATGCTTTGAAGAGTTGAACTCCAAGATTTATACGTCAGCACTCAACCATTCAGGCACACGCCCAAAAACGCTTCAGGCCAAACAGGAAGAAATTCTCGAATCCGTTAATTCAAGAAATCATGCATGAATACTGTCTAGAATAAACCATACTAGGGTAGTGCCAGCTTCAAAGATGAGTGTTTGGAAAGGACTGGTGCGTGGAGGTATTTGCCATCATTATCATGTAAATGAATTCTCCGTCGGTCGTACGAAACCATCATTGGCAATAATAAACATGAATAATAAACATAATTGAATTATGTCAACAACACTTGCATTAATTCCAGACCATTAACAACCCATATGCATTGATTATATTCACACAGCATTCAGACAAAGCGCCTGAATATGATAGAACAAATTTTAGGTCAGAAATGAATAATTTGGTGGTTATCATGAAATATGATACAATTTGATGGCACAGGCTGAAGGAAATCAAAAACGTCACACAGCAACATCATAGCAAGAGAAATGTTAAAAGGCTCCTATGACAATGAGAAACACAAACAAATTTAAAATCAGCGTATCCGGTATAAAAAAGATGGTAAACATCAAAACACGTCCCAGAAATAAAGATTGAAAGAAAGTATAATAATTTTCCCAATATTGTCAATGAAGTGTGTCTAAAAACAGTTGGGAGAAAAACAGATACTATTTTTTTGAAATTTTAAAACGTATAAATTTACAAATAAAGTAATAAAGATATGTAAGTTATATAGGAGAGTGGATCAATAAGTCCGTTGACATTCGTTGATTCTTTAATCTGAAATCTTCATTGTATAATGATTGATATTCACCACTGCATTGACAAGGAAGGAGATCGTACAAGAAAAAAATTAGAATAAATATTTGCATTTCAACATAAATCTTTCGTTTGTATGCAGTTTTGCCCATGAATGAGTACACCCTAATCACATTCTTTATTTACGATTAATTGTCCTCTAAACCAAAGATAGCAGAATTTTATAATTTTTTGTGGAACATTATATAATCAAAATAGATTTTATCAGGAAATATTTATTACCAAACTCAACAACATTGAAACTACTCGTAGGGATGTACTCATTTTTTAAGTGCATTATATATATATATATATATATATATATATATATATATATATATATATATATTCTGTTTAGGAAGAGAGACTGTATTTGAATATTCCGGTCTGATTTACAGTCATAAATAAATGCATTTCTATGGTAGAATGGCCATTGAAGTATCTGACTGTTTTATACAAATCAGTAATGAAGTAACATTATTCATTTCCTCAAAATCCCCCTGAGGGGGTTTGAAATAAGAACCCTTTTATGAATTGTGAACTTTTGTTTCCATGAATAGATGTTTTTCGGTTGATATTCGCCTTAAATAAAGTCATGGTCTGTTGATAATTGATATTATATCTTTGAGGTTTTTTTAGGTCTTCGAAGATAAATCCTCCAAGAAATATTTCTTCGTGGGATTTATATACTTCGGGTCACCATAGAAATTGGGTGTCTTTTATTGAGAAATGTGTGCATGTATTTTTAGTTCTTCTGGTAAATTAACTTTATTAGAATATAACACTAGAATACACACACAGACCGATTTTGTTTCTATAAGAATACAACTATTTTATCATAAACAAAAAAATATTTAAGATATGAAAGAAACATGTATGTTACAGTTCTTCAATAATATAAAATGATATGTATTTTAAACATAATAATAATCATCGTCATCATCTTCAGTCTTTTAACGTCCGTCGTTGGACATAGAGTTTCCCCAGGATTTGCCACACTTCTCTATCGTAGGCGTCGCAGAGCCAGAATTTGTCTAGTTCGTCTCCCCATCAAGTATTCTGCCGGAATCAGTTGCACATGTGATCTCTGGGGATCCATGTTGTGAGTCATGATGTCCAGCGGTTGTCTGCCATTCTTTTAACATGACTAGCCCATTGCCATTTCAGTTTTTGATGGATTCTATGATGTCTCAGACTCTTGTTTTCTCCCGGATATATTATTTTGTCTTGTGGTCTCTCCATGTAAGGTTAAGCATAATTCTTTCATGTGTATGTTTCATGGTTCTAAATTTGCGGATCTGTCTCTTGATAAGGTTCCATGTTTTAGCTCCATAAGTGACTATCGGGAGGATGTATTGGTTGTATACCCTTCTTTTTAGGATTAATGGGATGTTCTTGCTTTTGAAGGTTGAGCTTGCTCTGCCAAAGGCTTGCCACCCTAGAGTGATTCTTCGCTTGATTTCTTCTTCTTTTGGGGGTTTTCATGGAGATTTGTCGTCAAAGGTAGAGGCAGTGGTATACTTTCACAATTAAAGTATGCTGAAAAGAGAAGATAGAAATGTGCATAATGAAAAGTTCGCTTCGAAGCAAATTCAAATGATATTAAAACCGGAACTTTAGGTCTACCTAATGTGCGTACCTAGGCTACCTGCCGATGGGGCATTCTCAAGGTTAGTTTGATACACAAGGAGCGGACGTATCACAGATCAAAAACGTTAAAAGCTCTGAGCTAGAAATGGTCAGCCATCTGTGTTAGTTTTCCATTTTAAATCTCTACGTGAGAGTTTATTCTAAGTGCTATCTTGTTCTAAATTTGGCGATTGGAGTGTATTCATACGTGCTAAATTTATTGTAAGTTTTGTATTTCTAAACTTAATGGAAAATATATTTTTTAAATATTTTTGTTCAATTTGGACTGAGTAAAAGGTCGTTCACAAGTGAGTATTACTGTTACAGGTCCAGCGGTTGGGCAAGTGTATCAACTTGAATATGACAATGGAATAAACTTTCAAGTGAAAAGAGCTGTTTCACCCAACTGAAGAGCTTTTTAGAGACGAGCTGGAAATTCCACGGGTGTTGACAATATTATCCATTATTTCATGTCTCAGCTCTTCTCTCGCCCTTTGTCGGTATCTTCTCAATCTTTCCCTTATTCTTTCAAATCTTATTTCCCGTCCAAGTTTCAACTATACGTTATACAAACATGGATTACTTTTATATGCGAAAATCTTACTACCCCCTAAGTAAACTATCTTCTTTTCTTTCCTCTCCCTCCCAACCCTCTGATCAAATTACATTATTGTTATGCCCTCTCTTTTCCTATCTTCTAATTGAAAACTTTGACTATTTTTCAGTCCTTCTCTCTTCCTCACTCTCTCTCTCTCTCGCTCTCTCACTCTCTCTCTCTCTCTCTCGCTCTCTCACTCTCTCTCTCTCTCTCTCTCCACTTTTATTATATTACCTAACTTTTATCTGTCCTTTCTCTTCCTACCATCGAATTGATCTTCCTAACCTTCCCCTTATGTTCCTACTGGTCGCGTAACCTTTGAATACAGGTTGAAATCGAACGACGGGATAAAATTCTCTCGTAAAGACTCGACCGATGGTTCCCAAACTTGTTTTGTCACGGAGCCCTCACACAATTTTCTAAAACCGTAGAACCCATACCTATATTTTACGGTCAATCTCCGCCTCCCTAATCTTAATAAGATATTAAATGAAACACAAAATGTTTTAGAGAGAGAATTTGTTCATACAAAAAGACACATAATAAGTGAAAGATTAGAATTTTTAAAAAAACCGACGTTGTTTTTAGTTGTTATAAATTGTGGTGAAACAAAATTATTAGAAGCAGATTAATTTCTTTTATTTAAAAAGACACCTTTTATTGTAAAACCCCATAATATTTTCCTGGAATTTACTTTGGGAAACACTGGACTAGACCTAAAAAGAAATACATTAACAAGGGAATTTGGGAAAAAATCGCTTCTAGCAGATTTTATATTTATATCTTTTTTTTTTTTTTTTGAAAACTAATATTTTTTTTCTTTTCTTCTTTCAGGCAGAAGAACTTACCGTGACTTCCATTTTGGTAAGTAAATACTTATCTTCATGATATTTTTTTTACTATAATATATACATGTGTGTATTTATACAACCATTAAATGGTACACACATACGCTCACGCACACCCACACCCACACCCACACAGCAAACACTACTGAAGATGGAAAAGCCTCACGAAACATGTCTAGCTCATCAATGAAAACATTTACGGATTAATAAACTTAGTTTCCATACACTTTCACTCCTAAGTCTGTCTCACTTCCTATAGTTCACATTATATATATATATATATATATATATATATGTCTGTGTGTCTGTGTGTCTGTGTGTCTGTGTGTGTCTGTGTGCTGGTAAAGAAAAATGTATCTTAATCTCTTTTCCGTCGAAGTTCCCGAAATTTAGAATTATAGACATCAACTTTTGGTAGGGACCAACGAAAAAGTCCTGCAAGCCAGTCTTTCAAACTGTTTGGATATCCGGCACTTGAACCTTATGCTGAGCTAAGCTAAAAAGCTTGATGAATATTAATAATTATATACACAACAATAACTTATGAAAATGGAAATAACTTTTTTCTTCTTTTTTGTTTTCAGTGTTCTTGAACGTTGCTTTGAAAATTGTTCTTGAAATTATAAAAAATTTTAATTAAAAAGAAATTAAAAACTTCAAATATTCACCAATTCTCACAAACTTTGGTCCTTCTTGTGTATTGTTTTCATTGATAGATGCCTTTGATGTACCTGTTACGGCTATTTACGCCATTTCCAACATCCCGATTGTTGAACCGTCAATATCCAGAAAGCGTTTCTAGATCTGAGCAATTTTTTTTACAAATTCACTTCTGATTGGCAGAAACCAGCACAGTTAGAACCAATGGAAATTCATCTCTTAGAAAATCTTATAACGTGTACATTACCCTAAAAAAAAAGTTTTAAAATTATGCTGGTACTTTCTCAGATTATCACCACTTTATACTAAAAGATGTCATTTTTTTTCTCTCTTTAGAACGAGCCATACTTAATGGAAAATGTGAACCAAACATCCGGCCAAATTACTTACCGAGGTTTTGTTGTCGACTTGATGGACGAACTTGCAAAAATGGCGAATTTCAAGTACAAAATCCATGCAGTCCAAGATGGACTTTTCGGTAATAAACGAGAAGACGGCAATTGGACCGGTATGATTGGAGAAGTAGTATCGAAGGTAATCTAATTCTTCATTGAATATCTGGGGGGGGGGGTTCCTTGCCATGGCTGGCTTTTGGAATTTCATTTCAATTATTCCATAAAATCTGGGCTTTTATCTGTGTCGGGGCACATCTACCTAAAAAATGAAAGTGTATGTATTCACTTGGTTGATTGTTGTGTTGCATCAATCGTGTGTTGAGCAAGAATTCCTTAAAATGAGTGCATTTAGTCAAGGAGAACTGAGGTATGTATTTAATCCATTAACTGCTGACTGCTGACGGGTCATAATTTTTCATGCGTCACGTGCACCAGATGTAAGGGGAGCAACTCTTTAATGTAAGTTTTTTCAGAGTAATCCTTTTGTGCATGCCAGAAATTGAATATGCTTGCTTGAGAAAAAAATGTCTCATAAAAAATGTTCCCTATCAAAATGTACAGGTTAATTAAACGTTTGATGTAGCGTTTTTTGTTGTTTTTTATGCCACAGGAGAAACGTGAAAAGTACGTGAGTGAAATATATAGAAATTAAGAGATACAGAACATTTTAAAGGGTTTTTGCTAGTGATTATTTTGAAATTCGTCGACGGAAAAAAATCCTAAAATATAAATTCATAACAAGGAAGATCATTCATAAAAATATTCATAAAAATTCATGATATATCTATATCTATATCTATATATATATATATATATATATATAACAACGGGGGACAGAATTCCTGTGCTTACTTTCGGCGTTAGTAGTATTGCGTTTCTATTACGTAAGCAACCTCCCTAATTGGACAATAGAGTTGAAGCAATACTGCGTATATTGAAATGTAAGTACTGAACTAATGATCAGTTCAGGTTTTATTGCATTATACACGTTCAACCTATTCACATGGTAGTTTTATTATGCTTTTGGAGTTCTAACTTATCTGGGGAGTGGACGATCAGGATTTTTATTGTCAGGTGTGTGCCAACATTAGTCAGAGCAGATTGCGTGATTTTTATGAACAATCTGATTTTTTTCTTCTTCATTTAAGCTTTTTTACGCATCAATTAAACCATGAATAAATTACAATTATATCGGTTAACAAGAATGTTTGTTCTTTTTGTGTCCTTACGTGGCATTAGGAGCGTTCAGTTTTCACTTTCATTTAAAAAGATTGCTTATGACCTCTTGAGTACTTGAAAAATACCTAATATGAGTGAACCTCGCCTTATGCGATTAACTCGTCACAATTTCTATCTGTGTAAGACGAATTCGCGTCAAGCGAATAATGAAATCGTTGGGAATAATTAGTGTGTAAACTTTTATTCTAGACCGCGGTAAATAGATAATTACACGCGTTAAACAGGAAATCGTCTCAGTTTTCCGAATCGTAGTAAATCAAGCTCGCGTTAATTGAAAGGTTTTTATCCTAATCAAATCCAAATCAAGTCCTTCTAAACATTGCAGCTATACAGGGCCCCAAAAATATGTCTTAAAATAGATTTTATTTTCCATGTTTTCTCAGTGTTTGAGGATTATTCCGGCAATGGTGCAGCATGCCCACATAGCTAGCTTAGGCATCTGCCAGAAGAGAGACCCTCCAGTCAAACATACGAACTAGGGATCCTACTTCTATTCGCACTACCTCAGTGGACCATAGGGTACAAACCCTTGCTTTAAAGGGTGGGGTTGGTCCTGGGTGAGTTGCACTTCACCTTAGAAACTTCATTGCTCGGGCTGGAGAGTTATTCTGCACATAGGCCTCGTCGTCTCTGGTCCTGCAGCAGTGGAAAACCCATCCGAAAATCTTTGTTCATGAAGCCAAGCCATTCATTCACTAATTCATTCATTGTGTTATATAGAAATTGACCCATAAAAGACTTTAAATTAAACATAATGATTCTAATAACATTTCATTTTTATCTTGACTTGTTTGAAAATAATAGTTAAATGCAAAAACAGAAGAGTAACCAAGTAATGTTATGCACTGGGGCCCAATCAACTTTAATTTCGACCCTGGTGCTAAATATTTCCATCGCGCTCGGTACCATGTTGCGAAAAACCCATATAAATGACGCCTCGCTGGCGCCAATTTAGAAGAGTTAGGTCACTCCATCCCTGAGCTAAGATAAGCCTCGCTGAAAACAATGTTCTCTGTACTAAATTTATCGACAAGAAAAACAGTGCAGGCATTGTTGCGGTCTGCTAGTTCGGTAGTCGCTGACGGTGGGTTAAAGTCGGTGAAACTTTGTTAATGATCAATTCTCCGGGATCAAAGAACATATCCTTTTGAGAAAAAAATACGGTCATATTCAGTGGCAGTTTAACTATTAGGCTGAACAGGTTTAAGCCTGGAGTTCCGGAAGGGAGTGGTTGAGAGTAAAACATGGTCTAATCAGGTGTACAAAATACGTCTTGAACGAGAGTACACGTGAGTATTTTCAATATTATTTCTGTAGATCTGTAAGTTTCGTTTCCATATCTAAGATATCACAAGTACTATTTTGTTTTCTAAATTGGGCTCGAAACATATGATCATCAAAAGGTAATTCTATTAGGATTTCATACGATAGTATGTAGTATATCATACTCAGTACCATGATATATTACTTAACATGTTATCTTATTCAATTCAACGAGGAGAGGAGAAGGGCAAAGTTATAGGGACCCGGGTGGCAGATTATCCATCACTGCTCAGATTATCAGCGCCATTCAATTTCATAAATTTCGAATTAATAACTTATTTGTATGGTAGAGGAGCAGACTGGAGACACAAGGTCAAAAGTTCAACATCTTCAGTTTCACGAAAGAGGATATTTATTAAGATTAACTTAGTACAAAGACCAAATGGAAGCAGGGATAATGCGTTGCAGCCATTTTCCCATTGGCAAAAGCCTGTCTGCCTTCCTGCCATGAAAATCAGCATTTGAAGTCTTGGCTTTTGCCATGAACTAGAATAGAAATCCAGACTTTTACCCAGGGTACTACTCCCGCTAATAGGAAACACGCAACTATACAACGCAGTGATTCTCAACCTGGGCGATGACGCCCCCTTTAGGGGTGCTGTGAACTTTCAAGGGAATGGTAGGTAGTCAAGGGGCGCTACGAGAGGCACTACAATTTTAACAAGGCAGTAAAACTATTGAGTGAGAAAGAGTTTCTTCTAATCCCAAACTTAAAAAAACAATAAGTTTTATTCATTTCGTAAATGATCTTGCATGATGGCCAACAAGAAGCATGGAGAAGGTCACTTGATTTGATACCTGATTTGATAATCATATTTATCAATTCTCATAATTACATCCATCGATTTCGATAGTCATAAATACATTTATCAATTTCCGTAATCATATTTATCGAGGTCTGGATAGTCTCTCAAGTGAAATTCTAGATTTGATAATTTTAATTATCAAAATTAATAATTGTATTTAACAGTTTCTATAATGATGATTATCTGTGTGATAATCATAATTGCTAATTCCGATAATTATGATTCTCGATTTGATAATTACATAAAATTGAGACTTCTAACCATTTTGACGATTATAATTCTCGATATGATAAATATAATTCTTCATTTTGATAATTATATTATCAATTTTGATAATTATGATTCTTGATTTGAAAATTATAATTGTTGGATCTGCTAATTTCATCTTGGTTTGAATGAAAGCAAAAATCATTAATTCTATGTACTTCTTTGCTTTAGCATGAGCAAAAATCAACCAACAAACAAAAAAGAGCTTTTACATCTTAAAATAAATACTTATAACTACATCATGTCATTCATCGACATACTCTCGCCAATAATGTACCATTCATCTATGACTATTTGACAGTGCAATTTAAACAGAGGGACGCCATCCCATGCAATGCTGTGGAACTACTGACCTAACAGAAGATCAAATCTAATCATATAGACTTTATTTTTATTTTTCTGATTCCCTGGTACCATATTTGTTATTCGTTTTTCGTATATTAGTAGTATTACTGGTTATATTTGATCTTCTTTCAGTCGTAAAAGTTTTTGTTATTCAAGCAGAAGTGCAGCTGGTACAGAAAACAAAACTCGGGATAAAAGAAAAAGTTGTGAGTTCGAGTATCGGCGAGATCGTATCTCTTATCTCTGATCCCCACACTTTATTAATGGCCGTAGACCGACAGTCTATGTAGTCGCCGTGAATAGCAAGTAGAATCAAAATGAAAGAAATACAGGTCAAAAATTATGTAAGTTAAGGGTGTATTTAGTCTCCACACTCTTCACAATGCGTAAGTGTTTGTCACCGGAGGGCGAAAGCCGAGGATTATCATTCGCTATGGGTGTTTGCCGTCATTGTGGTCGTTGTCATTTTCTCCTTTTCCTCGATTGTATAACTTCGTTATTCCTTAATATATGTCAATGGAATTCTTGTGGAGAGATTCTATCAGCGATAGTGAGATGTGGCCGATCCGATTGTTTGTTTACATTTTAAGCAAAAACGTTGTTTTTGTTCACATTTGGGAAAATTTCTCAAATCGTGACCGATTTTGCAGAAATGTGGCTATAATGTTGACAAAACCCCAAGAATTGGAAAATGGTGAGTTACGGTCAATCCAATAGTTTGTTTACGTATTTTATGTAAATAAACATAGGTCAACATGTAAAGATCTTGAACTTCGGTATCGCTGAACTGATTTGAATTGAAAGGTTCTTGGGCACCTAATTACTGAAGATATATGATGTTTTTAAGAAGTTTATGGTTTGAGTGAAAAAAATCGAGTTCCTCGGAGTTAACGGTCCTAATTAACAACTAATTGCTAACATGGTAGTTCAGCTTGCCGTATTATATCGGTTGTGAGAGACAAACACAAATGAAGAATTACAAATATTACAGTTTTCTGTCAGGAACTTTTATACTTTTAGGATTTTTTTTTAATTCAATAATAACGTTGGATCTCTGGTGACTTGAACCTTTTGAGACTGGGATATTCTTTCAACTCTTTTTTTTCCCCGAATGAAATTTCTTTTTGTTTTTGTTTTTTGCAAAAAATCTCACCCTGAGGTTCCTATAAACTATCAATGTCAATGTGACTTCATATCAGCGATTATCTCGCCAGTTGCTCAAAAACAAATATTGTTTTCACTGCCTTCATTATCATCTATCAATTGTTTAAACTCACCACCCGAATCACTGTCAGATTAAGAAGACTCGGAAGAAAGGAGCTTCTCGGAAGATATCTCGTCAGCCGCTCTGAAACAATCACTGTTTTCAATGCCTTTCAATAGTCTTTAATCGCTATCCGATTCACTGTCAGAGTCATGGGAACCGGAACTTCCAAAAATGTCACGAAGTTCTTCAGAAGTAAATACACGACATTTCTTCATGGACGCCACCATTTTCAAATGTTGAGGTGTTGTTAACACATTTACTCGTGGTAGGCATAAATATCGCCACCTTCTATTTATATCTAGAGTTCATTTCATTATTATACTATTTTCCTTATGACGTAAGTAGTTTCAGGATACTTACATGTGTAATGTCTTATTGGTGAAATATCTCGGTGTCTTCTCCGGGACAAAGCCATTTTTCGCGACATATCTCATCGACCAGTTCCAAACAGTTCATTTTTCAAAATCTTAAGATATAAAAATCCTACGCAATTTTACAATTTTTCTCATACGTTCAGACAATCTAATCGTTACTTCCCATCTCATCAAATATGATATTTTACACCTGAAGAGGGTTGTAGAATGAATCGACCGAAACGTCGTGCCATCAATGAAGACGGGAAGAAGAGACTAAATTGTCGTAACAAAAGTTGGTGTTTCAAGTAATTGACAAAAAGACAGTCTATACTCTAGGTGCCATGTCCTTTCAGGACGTGAGTGATCAGGGCTCTCCACAGCTTCCTTCTTTATGTTGCTTCCAAACTGTGCACTGCTATGATTGTTCTTGTGAGGGTTTATGGAATGATTTCCTGTTGCCTTCTCCTCTTTTTTCTCACCGAGACACCATCTCTAGCTGATCGTTGACTGATAGAGTTCATCCGCCCTTTGATGGGTCATTTTTTATTCCTACTGTTACAAATCACCCTCCTCATCCGTTGAAGTGGGATAGAGAAGCCATGGGACAGGTAGTACTGGTTTACTTGGTACCAGTTGCTGGCGAGCCCTGACCTGACACATATTGTTTCTATTTTATTTTATACACTGCTGATATAGCAGTTGGCCCGTTGACCGTCAGAGCCCTGACCTGACACTATTGTTTCTAATTTTACAGACCGCTGATATAGCAGTTGGCCCATTGACCGTCAGAGCCCTGACCTGACACTATTGTTTCTAATTTTACAGACCGCTGATATAGCAGCTGGCCCATTGACCGTAACGTCCGAAAGACAAGCCGCAGTCCAATTCTCCGTGCCTTTCCAGAGCACTGGACCGGCCATTCTGATGCGTAAACCACCAGATGCCACTCCAGATTTTGCCGGACGTCTTCTGCGACTCTTTGCCCCCTTGTCTTCAAGTGTTTGGTTGTTGTCTCTGATCGGCGTCATGGCAACTGGCACCGTCCTCTACATCATTTCTTACTCAAGTCCAATTGAGTGGCGCAAACTGGCCATGAAGAATTTGGCTACGGACAGGGAACGGGAGTCATTTACTTGTACGAACACTTTTTGGTTTATCGCCAGCTGTCTCGCATGGCAAGGTGAGTTGAATCTTATCATTCATTTTCAGTTGATGAAGTATTATGAATAATCGATCACATGTTTAGACTATTGTTTGCCTTCAACCTAATTTTTTCGGTTGCTTTTTATCGCAGCTTCACTCCGGTCTTCAAACCACTTCAACTCTGGTAGCTCAGTTGGCTAGAGCAGCAGGGTGTTAACCAGACTTCCCTCCCGTATAGAAGGATATGAGCTCGAGTTTTACTGGGAGCTTTTTTCTTCGTTTCCGATGTGCTCTGTATACTCATCGTCGTAGATCGACGACCTGAGTAATGTTGTGGTGAAAGCAACAGAAAGATTAAAATGAAGGCAGATAGTAGTCAAAAATTAATTATGAATTGAAACTTGTCTCTCTCTTGAATCATCAGTCATTTTTTATCGATTGTTGTTTTATCCTCTAGAGAGCAATTTACCTATTTGTCCAATCAAGTCAGATAGAATAAGGCGAACATATAAAAATGTAATCGATTTTTAAAATATAATTTGATAAATATACATAGCATCTGATATATATATATATATATATATATATATATATAATTTGATATATATAATATATCTATATGTATAACATCTAATATATATATTTGATGAATACGTAGCATTTGATACATACATATAATTTGATATATATATATATATATATATATATATATATATAGCATTTGATATATGTAGATATATTGATATATATGTAGCATTTGATATGTATATTGCATTTGATATATGTATATATATAGCATTATATAGAGAGAGCATTTGATATATATATATGTATATATATATATGTGTGTGTGTGTGTGTATATATATATATATATATATATATATATATATATATATCATATTAACCGTATGACGACGTGAGATCATTTCAAATGGGTTTCTATACGATGTAACGCAATTTATGATTTATATATATATATGTATGTGTGTGTGTGGTCTGGAACGATGAAAAATTTACTGCACCTGAACTAATTGCAATTGTTTCATGCTAAACTCTTTATGGGGACGGTATTCTTTCGAATTGCAGAAGATACCTGTATTTTCCTTTTTTTTTTTTGTTTTTTTCTGTTTTGTTTTTTTCTCATACGCCAACACTTTTTTGTTATATCAACAGGTTATGAGAAAACTCCCCGTTCGATCGGCGGTCGCATCGTTGTTTTTACTTGGTGGATATTCTGTGCCTTATTTCTGATGACCTACACGGCCAGTCTGACCAATTACCTGCGGATCATTTCACAATGGGACGAGTTCTGGAACAAACTCCCCGATGTCTCCGACCTGAGAGAGTTGTCTGGTCAAAACTCTATTGAGTACGGCATGCTGGGAGGTGGTGCGACCCAAAGTTTCTTTCAGAACAGCAAAGTCCCGACCTTCAAACATATCTACAATGAGGCCAAGCAGCGAAATGCTTTCCATGTGACCGTCGAGCAGGGTTTATCCGAAGTAAGGAAATCATACTCAAGGCCTTACGCCTTAATCGTTGAATCCATGATGGGCAAGTATATAGCCAATCAGAAACCATGTGATTTAGTTCTGGTTGATGATATGATAGCATCGCAGAGGTTTTACTCCCTCGCTTTCAGACCGGGTCTGAAGTTGGCCACAGCTATAAACCAGGGGATTCTGGAGATGAGGGAGGACGGGCGACTTCACTGGCTCAAAATTCATTGGTGGAAAAATAAGTGTTCTAATTTTGAAAACGAGCTATCCAGGCCAATAAGAGAGTCTTTCTATTCTGTTACGTTGGGTGGATTTTCAGGCACTCTCATCATGTTGGTTATTGGCCTTGTCTTTGGGTGTGTGGTAGCTGGTTTTGAATGTCTGATTTTCAGAGATCAGAACAAAAGGGCATAAAAGCAAATAGAAAATAGTTTTTTTGGTTTTTTTTTTTCAAATATAAATAGATACTATATTTCCCGTATGATAAGATGCTACAAGTTATGAAATGCACCTATAATCATCTAGGTATTTTTCGGATAAAACATTCGAAGATTAGATAGCTTACCGTACTAGGTTCGTTATCGGTGGTAAACTCCCCCTTGCAACTTTACGTACGTGTGCTAAAATGCGGGATGTTTTTTGAGAGCATTTTTCAGTGAAGGAAAATGTGTCTTATCAGCCGGGAAATGCAGTAGCTTGGAAAATAAAACTGACTACCAGGGGTTTATTTTGAACAATTTCCTCGCTTATCGTTTGCTTTAATTTTTTAAATGTTTTAATTGGAATTTCAGAGAAAAATGAATAATCATTTATAAGGACCGAATGTCGATGAATATCACCCATTTGACAAACTATGAGCAAAGCATCCTTGGCCCATTATCAAGTAAAGGATGAACACCGAGTCAATTATTTCATGATTAGTTTTTATTACATAAAGCATAGTAGACCATCGAACAAAAGATAAATAATGGAATCATTGCTTTACGGATACCGCTAGTACAAAATCCATCACAAACATGGCGCAGAAGATATTAGGATAGAAGGTAGCTGGTTGGATTTGGACTTCTGAGAGCTGATAAAGTTCTCGTAGCTAAGTTGGTATAGCAACTGGTGCATTAAACCAGGCTTACCTCTGGTAAAGAAGGGCATGATCCAAGTATCACCGAGAGCTTATTCTTTATTTCTTATCCATGTTATTTACTCACTGCCGTATATTTTCAGTCCGAGTTAAGTCATGATAAAAAAAAAATCAAGGTAGAGGTAAATAGTAGACAGAAATGAATCACAATGTTTCCTTTCCATCAAGAGACTGAAAAGTTTCCATCGAATCCTGGGCCGTTCGTTCTAAGATGAATTCAAAACAATGAGTAGAAAACCTTCTCACAGCGACTGGTATTGAAAATAGTTATAAAAATGAGTTAATCTTTGATTAAAAAAATGAAAAAACATGTTAAAAAGTAATATCAGATTTTGGTAGAATATCTTACTCACCAACAAAATGTCTTTTCATGGCGATCAGAGAACATTCTGGTCGAAATTTTTGAGTAGAAGAAGAAACGACATAAGGAGGGGAAATTAGGCTCAATAAACTCCCAAAGTCATTCAAATTAAGATTTTAAATACTTTGGTAAAGATGTCAGTGGAAAGAGCCGATAAAAATCGTAATAATAAACACTCCAAGTAGCGATCCCCTAAGAGAAAAAATACTTATAAAATCTTGGTTAATAAACCCGAATTAGGAAAAAAACACTCAGGAGATTAGAAGTAAAATCATGGATATCCACAGCCAATTTCGGGGTGGAGGGGGGGGGCAAAATGATATATTAGGATGTCGGTTGTCAGGTAAGGAACTAGGGAGTGCTTAAGCTGTAATTCAGGACGATTCACAGCTTAGCATTCCCTAGTCACCGTTCATAGTGACCTCTTAATCCTCGCCCTCTGTAAGGTTCCAACTATTAAAAAAAACAGTCTCTCGGGGAGGAGGCCTAACCCAGGGGATTTAGAGCAGATACCCTGTATGTAAAGAGGACGCACATGACTATAATTCGTGTGGGGGGATGGGAATACAAGCTAACAGATCTAAAAGGAATGTGTATGGATCACAACTGAGTAAATTTAATGAGGAGTGATTTATCTAATTTGTTTATTCCTTTAAATAAGTTCTTTTTGTCTTCTGTGATGTATCCATGTTGTAACATGATTGACATGTGATTACGTTTTAGTAAAACTGTTAAAACATATGAAACGGCCCTGTTCGGAGGAATGATATCATAAAGTAATAACATAAATACCGTATCAAAGGGGTGACACATCGAAGAATTCAACATTAATGGGGTGATATCCTAAATAGTTAGGGTTAGAGGTAGTTACAACTGCAACAGCCGCCAACTTATTTATAGTTCAGGATAGGCACTGAATGCTGCAGAAGCCATGGGTTGATCATCGTTTCATTTTATATTCTAGAAGTACTTCTGAAGCAGTAAAATTGACATTGATGCATTTTATGTTGTCACTTCGTTACGGTAATATTCGTGTAATTCTTTTGAAATTTATATCTGATTCGTCGCTCCTTTATTATGTCACCCCTTCGTTACTAACACCATATGGATACATATATATATTTCATTGAAAACGAAAGACAAGAGCATCTTTTTAATCGTTTAGTAATCTTTTCTTGTTTTTGTACAAGTGACTGGATCTTTGGTTTCAACGAATACAGGTATTTTCCAAAAGATACGGCGTCTATCTTGCTTCGTTGAAACCAAACATTTGTTCACCCATATAAAAACAGGAGAAGGCAACTAAAAGATTAAAAAGATGCTCCTTGTCAGTTTAATGGAAGATGTATTAAAGAACATTTGCAGCCAAAGCATATATATATATATATATATATATATATATATATATATATATATATATATATATATATATATAGCGGTATGTGTACCAACGAGATGCTATGCAATTATCGTTCGGCGCTAAATGACTCCATCAAAGGAATAAAAAAATGACAGGAACTGAAATTCTCCATTTCCCATTGGAGTGATTTTTAGAGATATGTGAAACTTCCTGCAAGTCACGGGAAACCTAAATAATTTGACAGATGAACAGATTGATCAATCTTCATATTTCTTGAACTTTTGAGTAGCACTTCAATATATATATATATATATATATATATATATATATATATATATATATATATATATATATATGTATGTATATATATATATATATATATATATATATATATATATATATATATATATATATAATTACACTAATACTTATTTACTTACTAGTTGTCCGTAAAAAAATCCTTGAATGTATTTTAAATGGCTTTGAGGAGAGAAGAAACAACTAAACTTGTTCCATTTTCAAATAATATATCGGATATGCTTTTATCAGCAATGCTGTTACCTTTAATTGGAAGAGTCCATTGTTACGGACAAACAAACAGACAAAAGTCACACTGTTCATTATATTCACGTATACAAATATATATTACACGTATATTTATATGCATACACACACACATACACAAACATACTCATAGAAATGCATGCGTGTATGTGTACTTATGGAGAATTTTTAGAGTCCTGATTTCTGTAAAACTGTTTCTCATGATGGAGTCAAAAATATGCACTCGTTGTTTACATATTTCATTAGTACAAAACAGCACATAAAGGGATATCGAAAAAGGACAAAAAAAATAGATAATTAACAAAAACAGTGGGATTTTTATAGTTTTTTCCTCCAAGTATTTTTACTTGGTTACTCGGTTATCATTGATCAACCTTATCAGTAACGTTTAAAATACGAGAATAATTTCCTATTTTCCACAGAGCGAAACGAAAGAAGAAAAAAACAATATTTTTTATTTTTTTGTGAAACCCGTGACGGTAACTATGGCCAGAGCATCTCGCTGTAAACTAATACCCCAAAATGTATCATTTCCAGTATTATTCAAATAAAACATATTTAATTGTAATATATGAAATTTTCCCTTTGTGTGTGTGAGTGCAAATACCTGTATGATCAATTATGAGCAAAAAACAATGGTTCAACAACACAATTCCCTTTCTTTTATTTTACAAATTTTCGATCAAGGCCAAAGTTATTGGCCAAGGTTTCTAGCTTTCCCAGATCCGACAATCATGTGGACGAGGAGGAGTTTCCTGATGTCAGAGCTGAGTAAACGTTCGTGTCATCAGCATATATCGAAATAAGGATTTCAAGTTCAGACGGAATATCATCGACGTATATGGTGAACGGAACTGAATCGTATCACAAACTTGCTTTCTTCTGTAGGGCGTAAGAATATCGTGACTATTGGATAGTAGAAAAGCTTTGCCATTTCATTCGCGAGAGTGAAAGATGATACGCATTTGTAGCTCGTGATGAAGACACGGTGGAGTAGTTGCGAGGTTGTGCGTATGCGTGGGGCTTGACATCGGTGAAGTGAAATGGGCGAAGTTAGTACAGAGATAAGTCACGGAGGAAGAAGGGTTGAGATCGGATCGGCCACTGGGTCGGCGAAACGATAACGCTCTTAGGGAGATGGGAAGAGGGTGAAAGAGAGTGACCGGCCCCAGAGGCATGACCAGCTAGGAGTCCTAGCGCCAATGAGCATTAGACCAGAGAGAAGGAAAGAGAGAGAATGGCCGGCCGCAAAGGCCGGAGCTAGAAACGTACCCAGCATGGGGTACTGGAGCTAATGAGCATTGGACCATATGCGTCCTGGGGTTTTATAGGGGTCGTCGGAGGAAGTGACCTTTTGGATATCTGGCTAAAAGATGAGTTTCGTATTTAATTCCTAACTAAAAGAATGGGGGCACTGCAACTCTGTTCGTTCAAAATGAGATGAGCAACTGTAGGTCTTTTCCGTGGATACCGAAACTCTCAACATGTTTTACCAGTCCTCAATGTGGCACTGACTTGAATTCTCTAACATAGTCAAGAACCTGAATGTCAACAGGGATATGCTTCATAGCTTCGCTCAATGTATTTGAAGCTTCCAGGTTTGTCGTGGTGCTTCGGCCTTTGGGTAAACCCATGTTTCTCACTATAAGCTAGGTTGTTGCTTTCGGTGTGATTGACGATTTGTGCTGAGATGATAATTTTCTGCTTTACAGTTGAAGCATAGCAACGAGACAGGATGATTATGTTCATCAAGACAACGACGTCCTTTTTTTAATATTGAAATAATAAACTGAGCAGACTATAGCTTCAACATTCAGATCCCGAATAGATATAAATTTAATCATGAATCATCGTTCTCGGCATGAGAGACAAAAAAAGAGAAAGATTTTTTTTATTGCTGCCGTAATTGGCGGACACATACAAGAGAAATTAAAAGTTTCTTCTGACTGACACTCATCAGAGGATGACCCATCAGAAAAATGTTTAGAAAATCTTTTTTTGTTTTCGTTTCACTATGCATCTACTAATTAGGGCAATTTCAAATCTTTGAGCCGTTAAAAGACATTTCTTATTATCTTTCTCTACAGTCAATCACAAATATTTATACAGGTAGATAAGTATCAAATAAGCACGAAGTCTGAAGCAGAAACTTGGAATTAAAAGTTTTGTCAATCTCCAGCCCAAGTTTTCCTACCGTAAAAAGAACAACAAGAACAATCCTCAACAAGTTTAGGAAAGTCAAAATATTAATTCCCACATTATGACCAACTGATCGACAGTGCCCAATTGTCTTAGCTAAGTTAACAAGTCTCACATATTTACAAAATTTATCTCAATTACGCAAGGGCTTATTTCATTCTAATGGATATATGCATTCATACAAAACATATATATATATATACATATATATATATTAAATTTTCCATTTATCATAGGTACAATATATAAGTTGCAGTAATCATCTTCAATTGGAATCGGAGTTAGAGTGGAGTTTGACCCTGCATCAGCCAGGCGTGTCAATTTCAGGAAAAGTATGCCTTTTCAAGATTTCATTTTAAACAGTAACATTGGAAATTCCATAAACAAAACAATTCTCATATTTTATATAAGGTCACTACAAAAGGTCTAGACTACCATCTGGCTGAAGTAGTTGCATATTTCCTCCGGGTACCAGGCCCTCTACTACCAATTAGAGCAAGATTACAACACAATCTTCCAACCTCCATTTGACCATTCTAGCATACCAAGCTAAACTGGTAAATGTTTGTACGAGGTTTGCAAAGAAAAAAGGGAGGTAACTACTATAGACGCAGTACATGATAAAAGTACAATGCATGAATTACACAGGCAGTTTGGAACAAATAGGAGACCATTTACTTCTTATTTACACCAGTTTGTGTGGACAAAAACCGTCAGAAATGACAGAAAATTTACGTAATAATCTTTATCAATTTCAATTATATCTTCATTTTAGTGTTAGACATGAAAAAAAATTCATCTTTTATTGTTGATTGCAACCCCAGCCGTAACCATAACTCGAAACACTAACCCTAAATTATATCCTTAGTAGCTAAATTTAATACAAAAGTTATAAATGGTCAGGTCTTCTATATCTCTTCTGAAATTGCTGGTTACCTATCATTTTTCTTTTCATCCTAACAATTACCACCGAACAGTAATTTTAGTATCTATCTATATACACGCATTTTCTTTGTTTATTCTATTTACATTGTCTAAATTGAATAATATATTAATTATGTAATGACAGATCATTTCAATATATATATATATATATATATATATATATATATATATATATTGAAAGGAAAGTGAGAGCTCAGTTATACATTATAGTTACATTATAAATAGAGCCTTCCTTTAAAATGTTCAAAAATGATTTTTTCTTCAAAACTTTTTAATTTAATTTGGGAAAAAGTCTCCTTCACTTCTGACCTCTCAAAGAGTGGGTTTCTCTTCACTTTATACTCTTTGAAGAATCATATATACGTATGTAAAATAAGCAATTATGAACATGGATGGAAAGTAGGTTCCATACTGGCATTATAGTTGAATTGTAAATAAAACCTGCCTCTTGAACCCTTTAAATAAACCTTTTCCTCATAATTCCATTTACCTACCCCCATCCATTGAGAAGTCATGCGTAATTTGCTTCAGCTGCACCTATGTTTAGATACATTCTATAGCGTAACCCAAATACAACTCTAACTAATATATTTAAGATCATTTATTTATTATGCTTCTTTGGGAATCTACAATTATAAACAGTATTTACACATCAACCTTAAATTAATCACAATATTCCTAAAAAGATATTCAATGTACATATATAGGAATACCTACGATTTAATACAATTCACAGCTCAAACTATCTTAAAAATCTCTTCAGACTCTAAAATTATCCTTATAAGCTCATGCTTCCTATAATTTCTAAACTTATCTGAACTATTTTTAAAACTCTGTGCACTATTGCTATTTTTAACATGACTGGGGAACTTTCTCCAAAAATTTGACACTATCAGAGAAAAAAATACCTATATGCTTAAAAAAAATGCTCTTCTGTAATGACTTATCTGTGATGAAGTGATGAGAGATGGTCAGTAATTTTCAAGGAACATACAAAGAACAAAAACAATTAATGCTTGAGAGGATTTATTTGGATAAGAGAAACAAAAAAAAGTGATACAATAATATTTTATAGATAATTAAAATCTCATATCATTTTCGTCACAAAACATTATATATAAATATATATATGTATATGTGTGAGTGTATGTGTGTAATTCAAAAGACATACATATATGCAGGGCCAGATTTTCCAGGGGGAAGGGACAAATGGGGCAGTGAGGCACCCTTTTACACAAAAATATTTTTAATTAAAACATCAGTTTCTTTAATAAGAACTAAATTAATAAATACTTCAATTTTCTTTTTGTGAATTCATTTTGCTGATTTAAATAAGTCAATAAAATTTCTGCTCGTAATTCAGGTCTATACTAATAGGAGCATGGGTTACGAAAATAAATTTGTCTTACCTAAATATCTACTTGGGGATTCATTGGCATGTGCTTCCATCAAGACATGGATCTATTTCAGATATATATACATAAGTCATTCAACCTTTCTGTGTAAGTAAAACTCATCAGTTCCAACTACGCGCAATAGATTGGCTTTGATGTGTAAATTTTGTAATTTGCCAAGTATTTTAATTTCTGTGTATGAACAGCCCACTGAACCTGAAATGCTCCAGGCCCTGAATATTTGTAATCATTATATATATGGGTTTTATATAAGAAGACATTATATATATATATATATATATATATATATATATATATATATATGTGTGTATGTGTGGTATGTGGGTGTATCCATTATATTTATAAACATTTTCATTTGTTCTTTTTTCATTTGATTTATACATCTACCACCATTTTGAAAGAAAGAACCCATCTTAAATCATTCTACCCAAATCCAACCCAAAACAACCAACATTTTTTGATGCAAACTCTAACCTTCCAAGATATGTTTGGTGCTGTATTTGTGGACTTGTGACCATACTATCACCAAATAAAAGGGATACTTAAAAAATCAACCAGATATAGCAAATTTTACAAGTGCATAAATGTACTGAAATTGTGCAAAACTCACCCGGAGTCAAATCAGCTACACTTATATTTAAAACAGAACAAGCATGGGTGGGGAGTCAGCTTTATCAAATGAGCCATACCCAGGAATAGTTGAGTTTATGCCTTTTTTCATTTCATTTTTTTTCATTTACAGTGAGTGCGAAAAGCATCTGATACATTTGAAAAAGTTGATTTTAACATACTTACATACCTCCAAAGTTGACAAAATTTAGAACAAAGATCACTGGATTGTACATAACTTTCCAATGTCAAATCTCGTCTTTGTATTTTTTTTTATTTTTCTATTTTTTCTTTTAATCTTTGGACCAAATTCTGACAATTTTGAAGCTGTATAAGGATGATAAAATGAACTTTTTGAAATGTATAGGATACTTTTTTCACTCATTATACATGCTGATAAATGCTGTCAATAGGGATAGATAATAGGAATATACACAAAATATTACACAACAACTTGAGTATTGCAGGAAAATAGGAGAGCAAATAAATCAGAGGATAAAAATTATTAGAAATATATAAAAGTCAATCACTGATCCACAGTCAAAATGCTTCTGAAAAAACAAATGAAGTAATCTTGACTAATTCTTGGTCACTGAGATGCAACAGGTCAATCAAGATACATTTTTTGGACTCGGATCTGGATTCCTTTCCACTGAGCCATGGAGCATTAAGTGACTTGCATGCTGAGCAATTTTACCGAGATATTTCATCCATGGACAAACAGTATCGATAGAGTTCATCAATCAATGCTTGCAAATAAGAGATGCTTCATTTAATGTCTTCAAGTAGCAAGTCAAAAAGTATAGAGTAGACACCGATTATGGTCAGAGTTAAATATACAGGGTGACCAAATATCAAGTGAAATAACTATGAACACATGAAATAAAAATGTTTTACAATTGATCACTGAAAATCTGCTATGTACACCATATACATAGTCATCATCATCAGTCTTTCAACGTCTGTTGTTGAACATAGACCTTCCCCAGGATCCACGATATTTCTCTATCATAAACTGTAAAAAATCTTATATATCTTGACATTAATAGCCAATTAGCAATTTCAACTGATATATTTGAAATCAGTGCATCAACATGCATTATAAATAGCACATTCCATCTCGGATGCAAATTACTTTTGAAAGATTATAGATCAGCAAATCAAATTGCAAAGTAGCCATAAAGACCAAAATGAAACATTTCTGCAATAAGTTTTCTGTTTTGTTGGAGGTGATTTTCAACAATATTTTATGGAAGTGTCTGCAATAAATCTATTCTTGATTTGGTGGAAGCAATTGACAAACAGTTACTGGAGTTTAGATAATAACATACTTTTCAATTTTTGCTATTAATTCGAATTTTGATTCAAATGATTGACATGTTTGTGGTCTAAGAATTATATCAAAATTCTTAGACATAATATAATAGCATTTAAACACTGACTGTAAATATAGCAAAGAAAGGAAAATGAGCAAAGTTTAGTGGAATGTCACACGGGATTCATTGGAATTGACATCTTTTTTGTTCACAGCAAAATTTTTCTCTCATTTTTTTCCTACAATTTATGGCGAATTTTAAAATAGAATATCTCCATCACTGTTTTATTCAAGTTTCATTGCACAATCATAAAAACTATTTTTAAAAGCTTCATCCTTCCATGAATACTAAAGCAGAAACTTTTATAGGTAATTTGGTTAGCTACCATCATTAGTGGTGGGAGTTGTAATAACTAATTTAAGGGTGAAAGGAGGGTCCAGGGGGCTGCAGTCACTTGGCTAGACATATTCTATGGATAGCACACATGATACCAGATTATTCTAGTTCAACATTTTTATATACTTTTGGTACTGTGATAGTGAGAAAATGTCTACAGTGATAGTAGTTATAAGTTAGTAACTCAACTATTCAAGTTTTACACTGAGAGTAATCCGTTTCTATATTTATTTTGAAGCATTTCTACAATTTGATCTTGATAAGCATTTTGTGGCCAGGATGTATCGAGCATCTGCTGTTAATTTAGTGAGTAAAAGAACAGTACTTCAATTATTGGAAATAATCACACAAACTCAATGAATTAAAGCAATGCAAGTGAATAAAAAAAAAATGAATTGGAAAATAAAGAATATTGATGAAAACCAGCAAATGATTTACTCTAGAAACATTAGTCATATATTAATATTAACATTGAGGAGCATGGAGTATTTAAGAGCCTCGAAGAAAACTCTTGGTTGATTTTCTTGATCACAGTATTTCCAAGATTACAGATATCATGAGTTGATTTACAGAAAATGACCATTTGTACATATGGAGCAAAGCAAAGAGAATAGAATTCTGGACAACAGATTCTGCTGCTACAAATTGCTCCAAGAAAAAAGACATGTCACTAAACAACAGACATTTGATGGTGTTCTTTTAAAGGAAAAGCAAAAAAAACATACAAACCAAAATTAGAATCCTGACTATTTTCACAAGCAAGGATATATTTTATATTAGCGATAACATTATTTTTATTGAGATCTATTTTTCCATATTCTTGAAACTTGATGTAAAAATGAACACTAAAATTAAATCTGATTTTTTTATTTTATGACCATTTTTAAAGCTAGAAATGCTTATAGGAATAAATAGAGGAATAATTGTTTTATGGCTCAAAGTAAAGACCACACCAGTATGAAATTTACTGTTTCATATAAATTCCAAAATTGTATACTTTTAAAGGAATCAAGGAGATTACCTACCACTTTGTATGGACCTTCGGTATTAGATGAAATATGGATCTGGAGTGGAATTAGTAATGCTCAACTAAAATCCTGCAATTAAGAATACATTTTTCTCTGTCTCTCACAGCTACTTTTTTTCAAGAAATTTCTAACAGGAATGTTGATGCTCAAAATCAAGTAAAGTTCTTTAGATTTGATAGAATATGGATAGGAGATTGAATAATCAATATAAAGTGGAGTAAAGATTTAATATGATCTTTCAATTAATAATATAGACTAAGAGTAGGTAAGCTATGTACTGCATCCAGAACTGGTCCATGAAGGGTTTCAAATCAACTTGGAAGCAAATATTGGGATACTTCGCTTACTTTTTATGTTTGAAAGATTCTTCATGCCTTTTTAATAGAATCAGAAAATGTTTGGATTGGAATAAATTGCAACTGAAGTTCTTTGATTACTAAATGGCATCTTTGGTTGAGTGCAAATGATTTTCTAGCACGACTTATTCATTGATCAAAGGTAATATAAAAGTATATGTATTTAAATGGATAATTCCCATATTTCAAGCATTTCAGGGCATTTTTTGACAATACTACGCAATCCGGCCTGCGGAGACAAAAAGGGTACCAGCCCCTGATTTAGACTATGGGGAAGATTGTTTTAAACATCAGTTCTTTGTTGAGGAAAACGCCAATATATTTTGCAATTGTATTATATAAACAAATCATTATATACTATTGCCACAGTATACTAGGTTTAATATTGGTTGGGTGTTAACAAGTCCAACATCAGATAGAGTGTTAACAGTTTGACACAATGTAGCATTTACACCAGAGTAAAATACAAAATCGTCTTTTCACAAAAGTATGACACAAAATAGTGTTTTCACGAGTATGACATAATCATAAAGGTCATTTTCTGAGTAAAACTTTTATCAGATGTATTTTTTTTAAACCTTCCACAAAATTCAATCCCAATGAAGACTTGGGAAACAAATATTGAAAAGTCAAGGGAACACCGTCTACTTTGATAGGATTCAGAATAAAATCTCCACCTCACTACTTTTACTCAGGCTATTCATAGCTCAGGTAGTTACGTGACTTTCCAGGCTGATCCTAAACTTTGAGTCGGGGATGATACCTAACAGAAACACAAATCTGAACAGTAAGAGCCAGGACACAGCAAAGAAGAAGAGAATGACTGCTCAGGTCGTTGGAAAAGGCGACAAGTGGAAAAAATCCTTGGAATAACAGGGGTGACATTGTACAGTGATGTGCCAATGGTTGGTCAGAGAAAAATTCAAAAAATGATAATCATGATTTTGATTATTTGATTGTAAGTGAGTATGAAGAATCAATTACTGAATGATTATCTAGTTTTGATGTATGATTGGATAGGATATTTTGATAATAGAGACAATGTGGAAACCAGATTGAATTTAAGATAAGTTTTTTTTTTTCTTATTTTTCTGACATGTTTCGTTTGATGGAGCAAGCTTCCTTAGACAGAGAAAATAAAATGATAATACAAGGAAACCCTGGTGAAGAATGAAGGGAAAAGGGGTTGAGTTTCAACTTACATGTGGAGAAATGGCTGTCCCTGTGTGAGATTGGTGAAGAGGCAAAGGAGGAGAGTATGTATAGATATTTATTTGCCTCCCTTCAGGGCAATGGAGGGAGAGGGGAAAATGACTCTGGAGACTGGGCATACTAAGTAAGTATTATATATAAATATACATATATATTGACAGATATTGGGAAATAGGTGACAGAAGTGATGCAAAAAAATCTTTTGAAAAAGTTTACTTAATATTTCGTGATTAATACAGTATAGCTCTCTAGACATTATATATATATATATAAAGTATTATATGTATATTTTATTATATATAGTAATCATAAAGGTCATTTTCTGAGTAAAACTTTTATCAGATGTATTTTTTTTAAACCTTCCATAAAATTCAATCCCAATGAAGACTTGGGAAACAAATATTGAAAAAAAACAGTCATGTATGATAACAGCATTAAAGAGAAAATAACCCAAAAAGGCATTTTTTCTCTCTCCATAACAGACCCCCAAATACATCATGGTCACATGTGTGATCCATTATCTGAACATCTATACAGACTTTAAAAAAACAAAAATGGTCAGCATCGCTTTAATTTTTGTTTTCTACATATTCTCAAACCAGTGGTGTCTTGCTGTGGGAACGGCGTTCCCTTACTTTGCATAGGAGGGGGAACGGCGTTCCCTCACTATCTATATACAGGTATCTGTCACTTCACATTCTTTTGCTTGGGAGGGGGGACAGCATTCCCTCACTATCTATATACAAGTATCTGTCACTTCACATTCTTTTGCTTAGGAGGGGGGACAGCATTCCCTCACTATCTATATACAAGTATCTGTCACTTCACATTCTTTTGCTTGGGAGGGGGGACAGCGTTCCCTCACTATCTATATACAGGTATCTGTCACTTCACATTCTTTTGCTTGGGAGAGGGGACAGCATTCCCTCACTATCTAAATATGGGTATCTGTCACTTCCCGTTCTTCTGCTTGATCTCCCGATCACATATACATCCGCGAGTAAACATTACTTACATATTAAAAGTATACTTGCAACAGCATTTTCAGTTAAAAATGGTGAATGCAGATTGGAAATTGTAGACAACTGATGTTGGTACACAAGCAGGTCTAGACTAGCTTAATCTTTGTAGCTAGTGAAATGATACACAATATATTATTTAAAACATATCACATTTGGAAATCTCTGCAGTATACTGAATACTTTTGGTAATTTAGTCAGTATCCATAGTGTAGCTATGGTTCAGTATGTCATAGGCTTGTACAGTATACAGTATCATACGATGTTCGCATAATGTCCAAATTGCTTTATATCCCACTGGTAAGAACATAATCCAGGCTTTCAACAATCCATACCTGTACTACTAAAGTTCTTGTTCTGTTCATCGGTATTAGCCAAAACGGTACATTGTAGCTATATATATATATATATATATTTTGAATCAAGGTACCCTTAAATTTCATCACCACCAATCACCCAGTTGTAAAGGCTTGCTCTGCTCACTGAATCACTGTGCTCAATATAGCAGGCAGCCCTGCATTCCCTCAATTTTTTAGCACTACACCACTGGCTAAAACTATTTATGCTGTTTAAAGTTTTGTTTTTTTTCAATGAAGATTTGGAAGATGACTAAATACTAATTTAAAATGTACTTTTAAAAAAATTGTGCGTATATCCTGTAGTAAATTACAATATGAATTTCTTTGAGTAAAAGGAAAAGTTCATTGAATTTTCTATCTGTATTCTCATATATATATATATATATATATATATATATATATATAGATAGATAGATAGATAGATAGATAGATAAATACACAAGTTTTTGTTTTTTTTATTACATTATCAGTTATAAACAATTCATATCAGTATTCAAATATTGTCAGACAGCAAAAGACATTTGTGAAATTACACAATACCATTTTCTCACTCACAGAAAATAGATATCAAATAGTAACAAAGACAAACAAAAATTAAATCTAACAATTTTTTTCCAAGATAACAGACAGAATACGACAAAATTCTTTATGCTCGCTTCAAAAAGATGAAATAACAAAAAAAAATCAAGTTCAAAGTCATAGCTAAACCAAGATATTATAACTATCAAAAAAATGCAACCGTATTTAGTGTTATAATCTTTTGGGGATTATAGGATTCAGAGCAAACCTTGATGGAGGTCTCTATAATCAATATCTTTCTATATTCATTTTCAATGATTAATATTGTCTTCCTGCAAAAGCTAAAGAAAAATGGAGTGAAACAAGAATCTATAAAGATGCTCTTTAGATTATTAAAGATCAAACTGACACTATATTGATAATGAAGATTCAGCTAAAATATTTGCTATATATAAACTGTGTGTATACATGTATACAGATGCTCTCCCAATTATTAAAAAAATCTTTCTGAACTAACTGTATATATTCAACAAAAATATGAAAGGTTTGGTTGGAAATTCCCAAAAGGTAACTGACTATGACAGACACCTGAAACATTGTAAATACAATAACTAAGATGGGGATATTAGTCCAAATGAATCAGTGTATGATAATAATTCCTCATCTCAAAAACTCAGGACAAATTTATGAATTTTTAACGCACAAGCTGAGAGGTAATCTGATCAACTCATTCAAAAAAAAGAAAAGAAAAAAAAGTACCGTAATTATTTGTGTATAATATGACCTTTGTTTTCAACTAGATTCTTAAACCTAAAACTCAGAAGTTCATATTATGAACAAAAACTAAATGATACCCTTTTTTCTTTTTTTTTTTCGCCCAAATGTGTGGCCATATTTGGGTTGGCATGACCAAAAAGTAAGTTATATATATGGTCTGAGCTGACTAATGTATAAGAAAGAGTTTAAATCACAAACCATACAGTGGAATGTAGGCTTATTTATAATCTTGTTCCTCTTAGTATATGCCTATTTTCACAGCTAGCTTGTAATTTCATGTAAACATGCTCTGACTACAGTGTAAATTTCGGGTTTCAAAACATAATGCAAATTATTTAAAATCTTATTTTGATTTCAAAGAGTATTTCAGTCGATTGAACTCCTTCCTATACTTTGTGTTATAAACACAATGTTTTGGCCGATTCATTCTACAGCCTTCTTCAGGTGTAATATCCAAGAGTGATGGCAGTAAACAGAATTTTCCATGGTAGCTATGTTAAGACCATACAATCCTAGTAAAATTGATTACTTTTTCCTTTCTTGGGCTAAGATTTTCATACATTGTCCTAGTTGAGTACTGGAAGCCCTCTTTGATTTTTCTCAGTTTCAAACAGCAATATTTGTCTATTATACAAACTTCTTCCCAGAGAAGGAAGTTGTCACCTTTTCCTTACGAAATATGGTCAGCCATTCCAGATATTACACCTGAAGAAAGTTCTTGAATAAATCAGCTGAAATGACGTGTTTATAACACAAACAACAAGAGGGAATTCAGTCGCCCAAAAAACTATTTGAATATTGATGACCTTTCTTGAAGCTATAGACAGTATCTTATTTTTAATCAATACGAACCAGGTAAAAGTTGAAAAAAAGTGAAATTTCACCACTAAATATTCTGAATAGTCCGTGTGTATTATTCACGAGAGAAGTTTTCTCCAAGGATTTCATAGCTTTTAATTAGGGCTACATATTATGCGCAAATAATCACAATAATTATTCCACGATTCTACTAAAATTAGCAATAACATTCTTTTCATGGCAGATGAAAGTAACAGATAATCAATCACTCCCCAATGATGATCAACAGATTTTACAAGGATTTATTTCAATTCATTTTAAATGTGTCATTTTATGTTTCTTATATACAAACTTCAATCGACAATCTCTTCTATTATTTGATTCTTGGTCTTATAAACATATATTTCAGCTTTAAAATACATTCACATATCAATGGGTGAAAAAGAATTCTAATAAGTTCACATTTCTTAGTCATAAACATACATTCAGGCTTTAAAAAACATTTACTATGGTCAATATCAGAAAGAATTCAAGGTGGCTCACATTTCAATTCCTTATGATTATTATTACTAATAGTATACCTCAGGGTTGCCGGATTTGGGAAGAAGGGGAGATAATCCAAGCTTCATCTCAGAGACTTACCCAAAACAGGCATTGGAAAGGCGTTGAATTAGGAAATCAGGCCTGTCTCAATCTCTACCTCCAGACTCTTTTTGGATCGTTTTGGGTAATTCTCTGAGATAGAGCTCAGACTATCTCTCCTTCTGACCAAATCTGGTTCTCCTGGATACCTACGCTGTAAAAATGACAGCATATTTGGAATTTAAATATTTTCAAGTCATTATTAGAACTGAGTCTTTATTGACTACAGCAATGTTTCTGTCAAAGTAAAAGTTTTACATTTTCATCTTCTTTTCATGACACATGGGGAGGTCAAAATTCTTCTTTATCCCTTTAAGTGACATTAGTCACAGGGTGGGTGAGGTGAAGGGTAATCAGGTGGGGAAGATCAGACATTTGTCCGGTTTCTGTGTGATGTACGAACCAAGCAAGCAGCACATTGTATGATATAGTTTAAATTTTATGATGATGGATGTGTAACACTTAAAAACTAACTCACAAAAATGAAAAGTTTTACAAAAATATCTTGGAATCTTCAACAAGAGATTGCAGCCATTCAATGAACAATAACAAAAAATGATGCTGAATACAGCCATGAAAATCATAACAAATTGAAAGAAAAACAGAGAAAGAAAAAAAAGAGGAGAGAAAAAAAGGGAAGAGAAAAAAAGGGAAAGAAAAAAAGGAAAGAGAAAAAAAAGGGAAAGAAAAAAAGGAAAGAGAAAAAAAAGGGAAAGAAAAAAAGGAAAGAGAAAAAAAAGGGAAAGAAAAAAGGAAAGAGAAAAAAAGGGAAAGAAAAAAAGGAAAGAGAGAAAAAAGGGAAAGAAAAAAAGGAAAGAGAAAAAAAAGGGAAAGAAAAAAAGGAAAGAGAAAAAAAAGGGAAAGAAAAAAAGGAAAGAGAAAAAAAAGGGAAAGAAAAAAAGGAAAGAGAAAAAAAAGGGAAAGAAAAAAAAGGAAAGAGAAAAAAGGGAAAGAAAAAAAGGAAAGAGAAAAAAAGGGAAAGAAAAAAAGGAAAGAGAAAAAAAGGGAAAGAAAAAAAGGAAAGAGAAAAGAAGGGAAAGAAAAAAGGAAAGAAAAAAAAAAGGGAAAGAAAAAAGGAAAGAGGAAAAAAAAGGGAAAGAAAAAAAGGAAAGAGAAAAAAAAAGGAAAGAAAAAAAGGAAAGAGAAAAAAAAGGGAAAGAAAAAAAGGAAAGAGAAAAAAGGGAAAGAAAAAAAAGGAAAGAGAAAAAAGGGAAAGAAAAAAAGGAAAGAGAAAAAAAGGGAAAGAAAAAAAGGAAAGAGAAAAAAAGGGAAAGAAAAAAAAGGAAAGAGAAAAAAAGGGAAAGAAAAAAGGAAAGAGAAAAAAGGGAAAGAAAAAAGGGAAAGAAAAAAGGGAAAGAAAAAAAGGGAAGAGAAAAAAGGGAAAGAAAAAAAGGAAAGAGAAAAAGGGAAAGGAAAAAAGGAAAGAGAAAAAAGGGAAAGGAAAAAAGGAAAGAGAAAAAAAGAAAGAGAAAAAAGGGTAAGGAAAAAAAAGGAAAGAGAAAAAAGGGAAAGAAAAAAAAGGAAAGAGAAAAAAGGGAAAGAGAAAAAAGGGAAAGAAAAAAAGGAAAGAAAAAAGGGAAAGAGAAAAAAGGGAAAGAAAAAAAGGAAAGAAAAAAGGGAAAGAGAAAAAAGGGAAAGAAAAAAAGGAAAGAAAAAAGGGAAAGAGAAAAAAGGGAAAGAAAAGAGGAAAGAGAAAAAAGGGAAAGAAAAGAGGAAAGAGAAAAAAGGGAAAGAAAAGAGGAAAGAGAAAAAAGGGAAAGAAAAGAGGAAAGAGAAAAAAGGGAAAGAAAAGAGGAAAGAGAAAAAAGGGAAAGAAAAGAGGAAAGAGAAAAAAGGGAAAGAAAAAGAGGAAAGGGAAAAAAGGGAAAGAAAAAGAAGAAAGAGAAAAAAGGGAAAGAAAAGAGGAAAGAGAAAAAAGAAGCAAAGAGGAAAGAGAAAAAAAAGGAAAGAAAAGAGGAAAGAGAAAAAAAAAGGAAAGAAAAGAGGAAAGAGAAAAAAAAGGAAAGAAAAGAGGAAAGAGAAAAAAAAAGGAAAGAAAAGAGGAAAGAAAAAAAAGGAAAGAAAAGGGGAAAGAGAAAAAAGGAAAGAAAGGGGAATGAGAAAAAAGGGAGAAAGAGAAAGAGGGAAAAGAGGAGAGAAAAAGGCAAAGGAGGGAGAAAAAAGGAAAAAGTAAAAAGAGTAAAGAAAAGAAAAGGAAAAAAAAAAAAGGAAAGAGAAAAAGCAAAGAAGAAGAGAAAAAGACGATGAGGAAAAAAGAGATTAAGGAAAGGCAAAGGTGAAAAGAAAAATCTACAAACAAAAAATGTGAATAACAAAGTAACAAAAAGATTTCAGGGTAATGAAAAAAAGAGAAGATGGAGGTTACCAGGTTGTAAGATGTGCTTGAGATATTTTACAGAAGTCGACATTGGTGATGGGAGGTGTGTGAGGCTCAGGGGAGAGATTACAGAAGTTGTCTGAAGATTTCCCAATAACATCATGCTGCGTACTCACTTGTAATCTAGAGAGCACTTACAAGTCTATAAACAACAAGGATAAAGAGTTTAAAACTGAGAACAACAAAGTGCATGTGAGTGAGATTTGTTCATTAAAAAAAAAAAAAAAAAAAAAAAAACACAAAAAGGAAAGAGGAGAGACCTCTGGAATGATTCCAATCTTATTTAATTAAAAACAAAGTTCCTTGGGTGGAGGTCTTGTCGGAATTTTCCCTAATGTAAATTTCTGTGCTTGATACTGTTCCAATTCTGCAGCTGTAAGACTATCCATAGGGGTGTACATTGAAGCTGAAATTTCAGAAACTGCAGGTGATGCTTGACCAAAAACTGAACCCCCAACTGAAGGTCCAGCTCCAAATGCACTACCCTCAGCAGGAGCCACCATTCCAGATCCAAAAACTGACTGTTGGCCGAAACCAGAAGCAGGGACAGCTGGTTTACCGAAGAGACCAGCCGCTGGGGAAGCTCCACTGGCAATGGTTGGACTCCCAAAGACAGATGTGCTACCTCCAAAAGCACTACCCTGTGGAGTGGGAGCTGAGCTCTGAGTCCCAAATGCACTTGCTCCTGGAACCTGGTTCACTGGCTGTGACCCAAATCCTGGGTTTGTTGCATTGCCAAATACACTTGAGACTGATGAGCCCATCTGACCCCCAAAAGCACTGCCACCACCACTGTTTCCAAATACATTTGTCCCTGGTGACTGGGCAGGGCTTGAAAATCCAAAGGCACTGCCAGTGGATGATCCAGCAAAAGCATTGTTTTGACCTGTGAATGGATTTGACGTCGGCTCAGATTTACCAAATAAATTAGCAGAAGCATTTCCAAAAACTTTAGAAGCCTCTGCCCCAAAACCTCCTCCCTGTCCTAGTACACTTGAAGATCCAAAAGCTGAACCTGAAAAAGGAGAGTAATTGATTGATTAGTAGGATTTATACACATGGATATAACAGATTTTATGGTGAACCCTTGTTAAAACAGACCCTGTTAAGCCAGATATTGGATAAAATCTGAGTCAAGAGAGTGACCAGAAAGCTCATTACCATCATTCATAGCATAGTATCATAACTGGACCACTTCAAAATTACAACTACAATTACCTCTCCATACTTAGAAATTAACAAACTTACAACAGTCCATTGATTTTCAGAGGAGACAGATCCTAATTAAACCTGAACTTAATTAACCTCAATATATGTAGAATAATTTTGTAATGTATACAAGTGTTTTATATAGTTATATGATGTATCACATTCAGTTCTTTAATTGTTCATTCTATTTGCTTTGTCTAGGATGAATGACACATTCACCAAGTAATGATAGGAGATCATTTCAAATAAGTTCCTATATAATATAATACAATTTATAATCATTCTGTTGGATCATATACATCCATTTCTTAATACATATCTATACACAGACATGTATAACAATTATCTTTCCGTAGATTATATCTCTTTTTGTTCTTGAAGAGAGATGCATACCATACACAGTGAAATACAGTAGTCAAAAATATCTGATATGAAAACTGGTAAAATGATAGCAATTTCTTTCTCTTTTTTTACTAGTTTCAAAATTTTACTTTAGAAATTTAATTTTTCTTGTCTTTTCTTTCTGTGCTATATTTTTCTAAATTTGGTACTAAGAATTAAACAAACTTTTTTTATGAAGCAGACTTTATTTTCTTACTTACCACCAGAACCTGAAAATCTTGAAGAACTGGAAAATAAAGAAAATTTTTTAAAAATATTGAAAAACTCAAATCAGAAATGAAACAAAGCAAAAACAGAAGAGTAAGAAAGAATAATACAAATAACATTACAGTGTTTTATCAATAACTTTGAGAAGAGTCAGTAACATTCCAAATTTTCTTCAGAAAAATGAATGTCTTCTTTGTAACCTGGATGTTGCCAATGCTGTTCAATAGTAAAACTACTTTTCACAACCTCCTCACTACAACTTTTTAGCTTCACATTAAAGAACTTTGGACTTTTTTTTTCTTTAAAAACATTGAACTACCTTCTTTTTTTTTTAAAACACTTCATCTGTATTTTTGAAAGGTTCAACTTTTAAAAAAAAACAAAAAACAGTTGAACTTTATTTTTTTATGGATTTGGACTTCATATTTTTTTTCTAATCACAAAGACACTAAACTAAAACCAGACGCCACATTGATCCCCATTCGGAGATCTTGTGCCAAAATTAGAACAAAATGCTTTTGTACTCAGTTGTATGTTTTCATACAAACCAACAGAGTGATCGCAGTCATTGCTTTATCAATTGCTTGTTCAAAGGGGCCTAATCTGCACTCCATTTGAGTAATTCTGGCTGGTGGTAAAGTCATCATAGTTTCGAATGTTTCCCCCCATCCGGCAATTCATAACAGCTATCACAATGCTCCAGTATGCTTTGTACGATATCGCCCACTTTGAGAAGCACTGAACTTAAATTTAAAAGAGGAATTTCAAAGTAAAGTTCAACTTTTTTAAATTGAGGCTAAGAAGGTGTAAAATTGATCCCTTCAAAGAAATGGATCTGAGAGTTACTTATCAGAAGTCTGTCAAAATATGAGAGGGTCCTTGATGCCAGAAAATATAGAATATATCTTTCCATCAGTTCAAGGTTCCGGTTTATTACATTCAAAGAACCAAAAATTGATCAAAGCAATTTTTTTTTTACTTCCACATATCTAATAAGTAAAATGCGAATAAAACCAAACAAAACATTCAAAATGAGAATGAGGAAAATTGTTTGCTTACCCGTTCCCAGAAGTAATCGCCTGTTGCTTTCTGCTTGTCTCTATAAATTCAATCTGGATTTTTAAAAAATCATATATCAATTCACAACTTGAAACAACTGCTGTATATTTTAAAATATTGTAATATTCTAATCATCCATATCTTTCCAAACTCCAGATCATTGACTTTATTATTGTAATTAGTTAAATGGCATATTGAAAGGGGGGAGAAAGAGTAGTGACATGATATCATGTAGTGTCAACTTGTAATAAAGAGAGAAAAAAAGAATTTAAAAAAAGGATGACAGGAATTTTTATGATATCTTCAGAGATTTTGTTTGTTCCGATCACAGTCTTTTGCAACATCTGTAACATGAATGAAATATTATTCATGCTACATCTGTTGCATGGAATCCTATTTTGCAAAATCAGTTAAATGAAATTCTAATTTCCTACATCTGTTGCATGAATTAAATTCCATTTAGCTATATCTGTTGAATGGAATTCTATTTTGCTACATCTTTTTAGTGAAATTCTTCTTTGCTACAACTGTTGGATGAAACTCTATTCGGCTACATCTGCTGGGTGAAACTCTATTTGGCTACATCTGCTGGGTGAAATTCTATTTTTCCACATCTGTTGGATGAAATTCTATGACTAAATGACTAAAATTCTACTTTGTTACATCTGTTGAGCGAAATTCTACTTCTCTACATCAATTAAATGGAATCTCATTTTGCCACATGTATTGAATGAAATTATATACAACTGCTGTATTAATGAAATTCTATTTTGCTACATCTGTTGAATGACAAAAATTCTATTTTGCTACATCTGCTGGGTGAAATTTTTTTTGGCTACAATTGTTGAGTGAAATTCTATTTCCCTGCATCTGTTGAGAGGAATTCCATTTGGCTACATCTGTAAAATGACTTAAATTCTATTTGGCACCATCCGTTGGATGAAATCCTATTAGGCTACATCTTTTGAGTGAAATTCTTTTTCCCTACGTCTGTTGAATGAAATCGTACTTTACTACATCTATAATGCTACACCTGTTGAATGAAATTCCTTTCGGCAACATCCGTTGGGTGAAATTCCATTTGGCTACATCTGTTGAGTGAAATTCTACTTGGCTACATCTGTTGGGTGAAATTCCATTTGGCTACATCTGTTGGGTGAAATTCTACTTTGCTACATCTGTTGGGTGAAATTCCATTTGGCTACATCTGTTGGGTGAAATCCCATTTGGTTACATCTGTTGGGTGAAATCCCATTTGGCTACATCTGTTGGGTGAAATCCCATTTGGCTACATCTGTTGGGTGAAATTCTACTTTGCTACATCTGTTGGGTGAAATCCCATTTGGCTACATCTGTTGGCTGAAATCCCATTTGGCTACATCTGCTGGGTGAAATTCTATTTGGCTACATCTGTTGGGTGAAATCCCATTTGGCTACATCAATTGGGTGAAATTCTACTTTGCTACATCAGTTGGGTGAAATCCCATTTGGCTACATCTGTTGGGTGAAATCCCATTTGGCTACATCTGTTGGGTGAGATCCAATTTGGCTACATCTGTTGGGTGAAATCCCATTTGGCTACATCTATTGAGTGAAATTCTACTTTGCTACATCTGTTGGGTGAAATCCCATTTGGTTACATCTGTTGGGTGAAATCCCATTTGGCTACATCTGTTGGGTGAAATCCCATTTGGCTACATCTGTTGGGTGAAATCCCATTTGGCTACATCTGTTGGGTGAAATCCCATTTGGCTACATCTGTTGGGTGAAATTCTACTTTGCTACATCTGTTTGGTGAAATTCCATTTGGCTACATCTGTTGGCTGAAATCCCATTTGGTTACATCTGTTGGGTGAAATCCCATTTGGCTACATCTGTTGGGTGAAATCCCATTTGGCTACATCTGTTGGGTGAAATTCTACTTTGCTACATCTGTTGGGTGAAATCCCATTTGGCTACATCTGTTGGGTGAAATTCCATTTGGCTACATCTGTTGGGTGAAATCCCATTTGGCTACATCTGTTGGGTGAAATCCCATTTGGCTACATCCGTTGAGTGAAATTCCATTTGGCTACATCCGTTGAGTGAAATTCCATTTGGCTACATCTGTTTGGTGAAATTCCATTTGGCTACATCTGTTGGGTGAAATCCCATTTGGCTACATCTGTTTGGTGAAATTTCATTTGGCCACATCTGTTGGATGAAATTTTATTTGGTTACGTTTGTTGAGTGACTATAATTCTATTTTGCTACATATGTTGGATGAAATTCTATTTCTTTATTCTGTTGGATGAAATTCTTTTTGGCTATATCTTTTGAGTGAATTCTATTTTGCTACGTCTGTTGAGTGAAATTCAATATGGCTACACGTATTGAATGAAATTATATTCTGCTTCATCGGTTGCATGAATTAAATTCTATTTTGCTACATCTGTTGAATGAAATTCTATTTAGCTATGTTTGTTGAATGAAATTCTATTTAGCTATGTCTGTTGAATGAAATTCCATCCGCTACATCAGTTGTACGAATGGAATTTGAGTTCATTTTTATTCAATACACCCGTTGTATGAATGAAATTCTATTTTGCTGCATCAGTTCCATGAAATTCAATTTTACTACATCAGTTTCATAAATGAAATTCTATTTTGTTACATCTGTTGGATGTATAATATTCTATTTTGCTACATCTTTTGCACGAAATTCTATCCGCTACATCAGTTATATGAATGGAATTCTATTTTCCTATGTTGGTTGCATTCTTTACTGTGTCAGAAGACAACCGTACATTGGCAATCATTATGCGTTATGATCTAGACTTATTACGACCATGCCTTTTTTCAAAAGTAAAAGAAGGTTATATTGAGCAAAAATGATTAACTATCATCTTTGAATACCAGGACCCTCCCTCATGAAATGAAGGATATGATTGAATACTTACTAATTTGTCTCGAAGTTGATTGGAGGGTGACTTGAGTTCCTGCCTTTTGGCACTATAGTCATTGTGCATCTGTTGCACTTTAACAATCTGATGAAAGAGAAGAAATATATTTCAGAGAAAGAAATGAAGAAAATATAAAATGACAGGTCTGGTTAGTCACTCAATAGAAACTGTCACATGACTGACATCTGTTGGCATCATGATGCATTGGGTGTGATCAATTAAAACATATGAAGGGGGTGATCAATGAATAAATCACTCTTCACACCAATGGGGGGAGGACAGTAATCATTAAAAAGTCTGAATTTCAAAAAAACAAAAAAAAAAACAAAAAAACAAGTAGGTACAAACTAAGGGCCAATTTAGTATAAATTTACATTTCAAACTGAACCCCCCATTAGAAACCTATTTATAAGGGTATTTTTTTTTTAAAGTTTTTTTTGTAAACAAGAAGCATAAATGCTTAAATTTTCAGCCCTCTAGCTCCGATGATGCAGCTTATGTGCTAGATAAATACATAGCCTTCAAAAGAAGATGAGTAGATTAATATTGATGAACTAGATCCCATTTTCGAAGTGGATTAACTTGTATTTGCTATAAACTGTTCTGTTCTTTACTTAACTTCCTCCACTTTTCACTGTAGATTTTATAATCCATTTTTGAACGATTTTAAGTGGATTAATCAAGATCAAACAGGCCAGCTTCAGAATTTTTATCTGTTAAATACAATATCATTCTTCACTCTCTATTGTCTATTTTAGATTTCAATATGCAAAAAGCCTCGATTCAAAAATTCATGATATCCACAAACCTGGTCTCATGCTTGCCGGATAAATGATCCAGAACTGTAGGAGAAAATTTAATAACTGGATCAGCAATAAAGTGCATTCTACTCTGTACAACCAATTGTTGAAGTTATATTCATTTGTAATTACCAATAGACTAATGGATACAATCAAAATATACCAACCTATACTGTAAGTAAAATATGTTTCGAACTTACATAGTCTTGAAAGTGCTCACTCTTCTGGGCTTCATACGCTTCAAAACGCAGTTCTTCAGGGGACATATCTGTCATACCTGGAACAGAACAGACACTACATTTCAATTTTAAAACACAGTTATTAATACTGTCTACAACTTTGAGAATATAGATTTCAGAGCAGGAATATTTTGAATAGTCAGTTTAGATTTAGTGCCTTGTATTGTTAGCCTTCGAAAATAAGAAGATCCCATAAATTCTAAAAAGAAAGGTATACAACTAATGCATCCTCCCGATAGTCCCTTATGGAGCTGAAGCATGGAACTTAACCAAGAGACAGACCCGCAAATTGAGAACCATGCAATGTGCACAGGAAAGAAGACACGAGACAGCACAATACATCCGGGAGAAGATGGGAGACAGGGACATCATAAAATCCATTAACAATCTCAAATGGTAATGGACTGGCCATGTAGCAAGAATGGCAGACAATCAATGGACATCACAACTCACGACATGGATCCCCAGAGATCACATGCGCAACCAAGGCCAGCAGAGTATTAGATGGAGAGACGAGCTAGACAAATTCAGAAAGTATTGGCTCCGCAGCACCCACGATAGAGAAGTGTGGCAAATCCTGGAGAAGGTCTATGTCCAACGACAGACATTAAAAGATTGATGATGATGATGATTGTTGTACAAATTAATGTAACTAAGTATGAGCTGAAATCAAAAACACTTTAAATTACAAAACATTTGAACAATGCAGTTCTGAACAGATGGGAAATTTGGGAACAGATCAACCACATTATTCAAGGTATACCCATACAAAGTGATTTTCTTTGCTCAGCTGGGAAGTTGGGGAACTTCCTCACACCATGAAGAAATTAGAATAACCTGAGTTACATTGTGGTGGTGAATGGTATCATCTGTGTATCTCGCATCACTGGAGTAAATTGATCAGGTTAGTACATTAGCAATCATTTTATTTGTATCATGGGACAAAAAAAATGTGAGGAAGAAAGAGACTATCTTTCCTTACGGAATGCTTTGTGCCTGGGGATCCATCTCTCCATCGCTATAACAGAGTGGGGTCAGTCAGTACACCCTGATATCTACAGCAATATATTAATGGAAATAGGCTATCTTTGCATCAAACCCACGTACAGGAGTGTGAAGGTTCCCACATTTCCTCTTTTTGAGAGTATGAATAAATACCAAAAATCCTATCTAACCTCACAAATAACCCACCTGGAAAAAGCTGTTGAATAGATCAGCAAAAAGTGTTATGGTAACAACATAAACAAGTTCAATTATCTAAATTAAACTTGGATGATTATGTATATTAATTATTACAATGAATTCACAAAGAAATAATACAATTGCCAAACAACCATAAGAAAAGTTGATCCAAGTTTCCTTATATTTCTTAAAACCAAAAATATAGAAAAATTCAAAGTGGTTTAACATTAAACAAATTTTTTAATTCAAAGGTCTTTCTCTGAGAACAAACGATGTAACTAAATAATATTATAGATTTTGCATCAACTACAAATACAAAGATAAGAAAATTAGCACTGCTTCTTTTTGACATAATAACTAATAGAAAAATGCAGAAAGACGACACATGAGAGTCTGCTCTGATAGTGTAATTTTTAGCACATCTACATCACACACTAAAGGTCCCAGTTTGGTTCCCAGTATGAGCAAAGAGGGTGGAAAAATCTCTATTACGACAAATTTTCTGGTGCACTCAGCAGCTAATTGAGTACACCCTAAGCTGTGTGATCAGAGTGTAGGTATCCCTTTGATGGACTTGCATCCTGCCAAGGGGTTTGTCATAAAAACTTGTAAAAATTAAATTCCTGGTTTCAACCAGACTTATAACTTGCAACAATCACTAAGCTGAGGAATACAAAAAAAAACTGGGACTTCATCAGCAGCAGTTCATACTCCAATGGGACTTATCTCCTCAGAGACAGATGCTTCACCATACTTGATTTTTGAGTCTCTCAGAGAAAAAAAAACAAATTATGTATTCTACAATCTTATGAAGTTTTGTGCTGAAAAATCAAAAAGGAAATCTTTACCAGGAATTGATGGTCCAGACTTTTGAAAACTGACACAAGATAGGAGCCACATTTTTGATGATTCCCATGTTGTAATCTCTCTTGACAAACCAGAGCTGAAAAATAACAGACAATTTGAATTGATAATAATCTCTCAATAGAGCTGAATACTCATTTCATTATTCAAAAGTAAAATAACAAAAAGAGATCTATATTAGAATAAGTAATACAACTGTCACACTTTAGATAATTTTATAATGTAAGGGGTGAAGTTGGAGGAGAGGTGCTGAGAATGGAATCACAAAACAAAGAAGGGAAGAAAGAGGGAGGTAGAAGCAAGCAAAGAGTAGGGTATAAAATAGAGATATTCACTGAAGGAGAACAGTTGAATTCAAAGGAAAGAAAGGTGAGATTAAAAGGGAGTAGAATTGAACTCTTTTTCGAGTGTCTGTGAGTGGAAGGTTTGGTCAAGAGGCGGATGTTCACTAGAGACAACTCCTACAAGTTTTACCAGATGCTACAGCACTTCAGATTCTACCATTAGGTATTCAGTGACCAAGGCAACAGGAATTGCACCAATCAAGATAAATAATTTTCTTTTTTAAAATCAATGCATGCGACCAATGAAATCATAAGTACGTTTTTTAAAGTAGTTGGGAGATGATTTCGTACATAAACAAGGATGTTTTGGTACTTCTTTATAGAAGTGAAAATCAAATATTAAAAATAAGAATAATAACAACACTGGCTGCTACAGTGTCAGACTATCTCTGACAGAAACTTATAAGTTTTTGAAATATTTCGACTTTTCTAAAAACATTTCTCCTCCAGCTGGAAAAGATCTTTAAATTTAGAAGGGGACTCAATAAAATAGTATCTAGATATTTTTCTAGATAAATGGCATGGAAATCTGGATAATTCTAGATATAATTTGAGGCAATTCAGATATTAACTGAAAACTCGCATCCCTAACATCTTTTCACTCTCTCTCCCTATCTCTTTCTTTCATCGATAAATGAAGAAGGAATAGAATCCATCTCTCTTTTTTCCCTCCTCCCTTTATCCATCATTCTAATCTTTTCCCTTCGTAGTCTTAATTGGAAGTCAGAAATTGTCGTCATTGTTATTAGGTGAGGAAGATTAAGTGAAAACCCAGGAGGAGCTTGACAATAACAACATTTAAAGTCTAAAGAATTTATTTTAAAAGCTGAGTGTATGAAAAGTAAAGAGGGGTCAGGAATGGAGTTAATTAAAAGCAATCACATAGCTATTTCTCTTTTTTTCCTTGATCAATATTAATTTCATAAGCCAGGATAGAATAAGTAACAGCTCCTCATCTTCAACAGCAATTACCAATCAACTACTTCTCCTCCATCAGATCTTCAGAAAAAGCAGCTTCTTTACAAGTGTCATACTATTTCATCCTGAAATGAGCATTACCTCCCCTGAACTGCAGTGGTCATCAAGGAGGCTAGTTTGTATGTAGGGGTGGTGTGAGCTAGTCTCGCAGACCAGGTTTGCCAAATTTGGCCTGATGGAATCATGACCCAAACTTCATCTCAGAAATTTCCAAATTCAATGCTCTTCCAATGCCTGTTTTGGAGATGAAGCTTGGATTATTTCCCTTTCTGGCAACCCTGTTCATCATCATCATCATCTTTAAATCATCATCATCATCGTCTTTAAACATCTGTTATTGGATGTAGACCTTGTCAAGGATTTGCCACACCTCTCTATCCTGAGCGTCACAGAGTCAATACTTTCTGAATTCGTCTACTTTGTCTCTTCATTCATAGCCAGCCTCCATTGCGCATGTGATCTCTGGGAATCCATGTAGTGAGTTATGATATCCATTGGTTGTGTGCTTTTCTTGCTACATGACCAGCCCATAGCCATTGGAATTTTTGAAAGGATTCTATATCTCGGGCTCCTATTTTCTCCTAATATACTGTGCCGTCTTGTGATCCCTCCATGTGAGGTTGAGCATGATTCTTTCAAGTGCATATTGCATGCTTGGGCAAACTATCAATAAAGCAGCGAGTTCAAATTTCTACAAGGCATCTACCATAGCACAATAGCTAGCAAGCTAGTCACATGGATCATAAAGTGCATAAAGTTCAATCCTTGCTGGGAGCTCCACTATTATAGTCTTGTGCCAGAATAAGCTAATCTTAGTATACAAAATGTTACCAAAAAGTTCAGGGAATTTGAAACCTATTCATCTGACAATTTACCTAGTGCCATGATGTCACTTTATAATAAACTTGTGTCCAAGAGTTGAAGCGTCAACGTGTTCAAATGTTTGAATTGAACGTTATGTCAGAACTGAATGTTATTTAACGATAAGTTTTCTGGTGGGCCCCATTCAGGTGTTTGTTCACTTATTTTTACTGTCTACCAAACGGTAATAAAGTTATACTTGTATTTGTTCTGCATTTACATAAATCATTAAGATTTTGTCTGTGCCAATAGTTGTAATTCGGATTTATACATAATTAGACTCCTGTTGAAGTTGGCGGGGTGGCAGCATTCCCCCTCGAATCTTCCCAGACATTTCACACATCTCGCAAAATCACTCAGCCAGGAAATAAGGAATCTCATTTTCTATCAATATTTTTTTCCTTTGAGGAAGCCATTTTGTGCTTCAAGTTCAACTTTTGGGTAACATCTCAAAATACTAATTTGAATTAGTTTCAGTAACCATAAAGTATACATGTCTTCAAAATCTTGACTGGTTTTAAATACATCAAATCCTATTTTAAGACTGAATACAGTTAAATATGAACATTAAACTGATGTTTTAATTCAATTAATATAGTTGATTACCCTTTATCCAATATGCTTGGGACCAGAAATATTTCAGATTTGGGGCTATTTGCATCTACATGATAGTGAGATATATGGGGGATAGAACCTGTAATGTAATGTAGTCTTTTTATCACAATTACACATAAGGGTATCAGCATCCTTTTTTGACATTTTCAACAATATCTTTGTACAGATAAATGTACAAGCATAAATTAATAAAATCAATACGTATAGGTCTGATGGTGACAAAAACTAATTTGGATTTGCTTTGTTTGTGATGGGAATATTGTGTAACTCTTTGAACACTTAAAACTAAGATAACCAAGCTTCTCCTGTAGTCAGAACAAGTTGACTGCTTTGGAAACCAACCTCATCTCTTGTCATTGAATCACAATACAATGAAGTCAGGTGTGGGATTTTCCACTTGTAATGTCATAATGAGTTTTAAAATTTGGGGGGGATTTTGGAACATTTCAGTTTTTGGAGTTTCAGATAAAAGGTATTCAACCTGTACCAGGTAAGTTATTATAAAGCTTGATATTTTCTCTTATTTTTATTTTACAACAACAATCAATGAGAAGAACTCAGCCAAGATATTTCCACAAGCCACAAATCAAATGTTGACAAGCCGCAATTCAGTCACTCGTCATAAACGTAGAACCAGGTCTCGATTTTCAAATCGGAGGTATGTATAACCAACTCATGTCTGCCCTTACAAATTATTTGATATTAAAATATAATTTTCAATTTCAAAAATCCATTTTCATCTTCAACATTCCTGAGGATAAGTTGACCCAACAAAAATTTCAATTGTAAACAGTCTTTTTGGCGTCAATTGAAGCATTTTATTCTATTTTAATTGACTTTTATACACAGGAGTTCCCTTCTTGTCATGGTTTGTGGATAAACAGGGACACCATGAGAAGATTAACGAGGTACCATCCCATCTGCACAATTACATCGCTAAACCAGCCCTATCTCCTCCCGGACACAACTTCTTACACAAGGTATGAGTTAACTTGAACTGCATAAAATCAGGCTGCGCCAAAAAGAAAGAGGTCCTACCTAAAAAAGATTTGGCACTGAGGCTACCAATGTGGTTCAAAACAGACCCTGGCACACATCTAGACCCAATGCTTGGTACTGAAGCTTCCTAGTGGAACTGCGAGCGTCAAGTCACTGGACAATGCAACTATCGGTTGGCTGACCCACATGAGCACATGTTTTCAGACATGGACAAACAAACACAGGAATCATGCTTACATCACAGTTGATGCGGTCTCACAAACAGAAAGGATATAAAAGCTATGAAGTGAAGGAGTATCAACAAGAAAAGGCTATGAAGCTTACAAGATAAAAAAGATTTAATTTCTCTATGTCTTTCTTAATTGTGCTAGCATAATATAACACCATCCAGAAAATGCTTACATGATTTCTTGTGGGGACATCAACTGTTGTTGTTGCTGTTGCTGTGAGGCTGAGTTGTTGCCCCCAAACGACGATAAGTGCGGAGCTGTCCATTTATACTTATTCTGCTGTTGCTGCTGGTTTCCTTGCCGAGCATTGGACTGAAAACCACCACTCCCACCTTGGCCACTGTTAGACTCGCCAAAATTATTGAAATTCAGATGTCGCTGGGCACCTGGAAGAATAAAAAAAAGTTTTAATGTGGAGTACCTTTTTGGTAAACTATTCATTTCAGTGACAATTCTGATTACATTTTGCTTCAAATCAATGAATAATGAATGCTAAAATAAATCTGAAGAGTTCCTCAGACTATTGAACCACTTGTTCATGTTGTAAACAACTTTTGGCAGATCCATTCTACGGCCTTCTTCAGGTGTACTATCTGAATGCGATGGTGGTAAACATTAACAAGAAGGAGTTCAATTGTCTGAAAAACTCTTTAAATGATAATGACCCTTCTCAAAACTATAGAGAGTACGAGAAAATCATTTGCATTCAATCAAGGATGGCAAGTAGTAATCAAAGAACTCAATTTAGAGGCATTTTTTCCCCCATTATGGTATCTTCTGGATCTATCAAAAAGACAAAAAAAATCTTTGAAACAAAGTGAGCATCATATCCAAATATTTGCTTGCAGGTCTGTCAAAATCTTTTCACAGGCTGGAGGTTGCCTTCCCCTGATTAAGTACAAAAGATGAATATGATGGTGGTAAAATACAGGAAGCAACAAGAAGCAAATGGAATGTAATATTAAAATGCTTTTATATATAGGTTTATGGTGATCAACTAAAAGATTCAAGATTACAGATATTAATTGATTAGAGCAACTGTTATTGGTGATAAATTATATCTTTGCTTCGCTTCTCGTATTTTACCAGGACCCAGTCACTTTAAAATTCTATTGTTTCAATAATTTAATCCTTTTTTAATATTTCACCGGAAATAATTTTATTATTGAAATGAAATTTTAGTTATTTCCATTCTGAAAAATATGTTAATGAGCATTTTGTAGAAACAATTAAATGATGCAGCATTGTTACACATAAGATATAGGTTTTCTTAGTGATTACACAAGTACATACGTATAATTATTCAAGTATGTATATTCTCATTATTCACCCTCTTTATCTGATTGAATTTACGAGGTTACCACATCAACACCAAACAAACAAGCTTGGCTACTCTGGGGCCAAAATTAATTATAATCTAAAGGGTAAAGGAAACAGAATTCATTTCTCCATACAATATTATTTAAAAACCACAAGTACTGTTCCAACTCTTTTATTAGTAGTTCCTGTAACAGAACAAGTCGAGCTGAGTTGAAAGATTAAATTTGTCATCAGTTGTTGCGTACATAAATTTCATTTGAGCAGTCATGGCTTTTGGTGAGGTCATTGTCATGACAAATGGAAATAAATCAAAACTCAATGGTGAGAGTTTGACAATATTTTTTATGACAGAAATTCAATGTTTACAAACAGTACAGCATCATTTAATGGGGACATTATAACATAGCATAGAGATATTAGCATTTGGAGTTACAGGCCATTTTCCACTATTTTGGGGCACAAAACTGAATACTCTTATAATAGTGGAGTTCAGGGCATAATATGTACAGAGATTAATATCTATTCCCCTTGCATTATTGTACTTAGATAAATTATTTCATAACTTTGTATAAAATTGTGTATCAATTTATTGTTTTTGAATTGTTTTGTATTAAATTAAATCATTGTTTCTTTGTGAATTTATGATAAAATCATTGTTTCATGAGGGTTTTTTTTGTGTATGTCAATACTCCAAAATTGAAAAAAAATCTTACAAAGCAAATAGCTTTTAGTCTTTTACACATATTACACCCTGGACCCATCTATTACAGGGGTACCAAAGATTGAGCAAACTTATAGATAGACAGCAAATAAGGGATTTATCAGAAATTGTGTTTCTTAGAGGTCAGAATACATTCATTATCATAATGTACATGGCGCTATCCTATTAAAAATATCGTGCCAGCAATCATTCCAGAATATATGTTGTTGAGCCTCAACAGGATGGAAAGGATTAATGATGTGTATCCCATCTGGTAGCTACTTTCCAGCTGGTGAAACATGAATAGGTGTCAATGTATGTTGTTACATGATAAATTATTAGGCATTTAAGTATCTTTATTTTCATACACATCAAGCACACAATATACAGTTATTTTGGAGACTGTCTAGGATGCAATTCTCTAAATCATTACTAAATTTATTTCGAAAAATATTTGAAAAAAAAGAGCACCATAACGAATCAGCACTGAATGGAGTTGCACTATGCAACTTATTACTGTAACGTCCCCTTTTTCGAATTTGCACCTTGTCTCCATTTTGTCCTCCACACACTACAGTGACAAATACCTACTTTCCAGCAATGCTACTAAATCTCTTGGGAATCCCCATTACTTCATTCTTTGCCTACACACATCAAAGAAAAATTGGTACTGAGTGTTCAACAAGTTAGCAAATTTGAAAACTATTCTATGAAAAAAATATCTTGGTAATGGTTTGTAACTAGTTTGCGAACAAAAATATCAAAGGGAAGTAACAAATAACACCAACTTCTACGGCTGCTGATATAACAAATCAAGGAACAAATAAAAGTATAAAACTTGACCATTAAAAATCGTATTTTATCAAATTTAGTTTTTGGGTGGTTCAATAAATTTTTATTATTCATCGCTAAAGTATATTCTTTTTAATTTTATAATTATCGAAAAGAATGTTAAATAAATTTTTATTGTGACTAACATCCCTAAAACTAAATTATATCCGTTATAAACATATTTGATAAAATAGTTTTAAATTTTAGTCTTCTACTTTTTTCATTTATTACTTAATATGTTAGTAGCAGCAGAAGCTCAAGTCAGAGCTACTTGTTACCTACCTTTAAATTTCAAGTTTGCAAATCAGTAACAAACTTTTACCAAAATCCTCTTTAAATGGACATTTATAATAAGAAAAGATTTTGATGACAATAGCATTTTATTGTATACATATCGATTAGAATCAATACGATTACAATGAACAGCTATTATTATCTAAATCTTTTTTTCAATTCAACTATTTGATTAATCAAATGGTGGTTGAAACGGGGTTATTTTCTTTAGTCTGCACCACACTAAATAAAATAACTTTCACAATACTGTTCTGTTCTAAACAGATGTAAATAAAATAAAGGTGAGGTAATTTCGTCAACTCGGCTATCATTCTCTCATCGAGATAATAAATAACCTATGATTATGGTAAGTATCAATCAGTCTAGGCAAAGGTTAGTATAATTGCCGGCTCAAAATTTTTTTTTAGTTATTTACGTTTTAGCAAACAAAAATACGGTGAGCTGTAATAGCCATAATTATTTAATGTGGTCAGAACAAACGACAATGACCCGAGAATTTTTTTCAATAGCCTAAAACAGTCACAAATAAAGAAGAAAGTTTAAGACATTTTTCAAATTCGTCATTGTTCTGTTTCATTCATTTGTGTAAGTACATCGTCTTGTTTGGAGATAACACTTGCACCTTTGGGGTTTTTTGCGGGGGGTGTAGTTTCGTTTTTGCTACAATTCTAAACCTGTCACATCAATCCGCAAGTGAGATCTATAATTTGATAACAATGAGATGAAGTAATAAAAATCCAATAAAACAAAACAAGTAATCGCTTAAAAAAGAAACTGATAAATTAAATTTATGGAAAACAATATGACGAAATCGATACTCACAAATATTAGAAAAAAACGTTGACAAAAATGCATTTTTCGTTACATTAAAAATTTACAAATCAAGATAAATAGATTTATTTTATGTTTCAAAGGTCGAACAAAAAGTTTCGAAATGATAAGAAATGAAAGTGAAGCCAAGTTCAAGAGACAAAATAAGTTACAACATTGAGCGACTGAAGTGATTCTTAAAACTTAAAAAACAGATTCAATAAAAAGTAATATGAAAAAATAATTGATAGTGAAAGATAACGTAACAGTATATATAAACTTAAAAGTTAAAAAGAAATAATATAGAGTTGCAGGTATAAATATTCTTCTATTCTCAAAGGTACAAAACAACAACGCAAAAAATTGGAGACTTTTTTTCTCACCATTGGCACCGCTTGGATGCTCGTACCAGCATTTGCTACCGAAGTGACAATTTCCTTGAATAAAAAATTTACAGACATTCATCTTGATGAATTAAGCATTTTCCAGTACTTGAAAAAAAAATAAAGTTTCAAGCAATAACTTGAAAACAAATAAGATTAATACTTATAACAAGTGTTTTGATTTCGGCCATGTGTGCCGTGTGATTGTATTGTATGTGTACGTTTGAATTTGGAGGGAGGCGGAAGTCGCTAGAGTTATCTGTCCTTGTTTCCTTTTTATCCGGTTACGAAAAAGAGCGTGAAGCCATCAATCTGTTTGTTTAGGAGTAGAGTTACTTGTTTTGTCCAGATTCCCTCAGAATGCAGGTAAATATATTTTAATTTATATTTGCATCGTCTATATGAATAAATGAAATCTGTGGTGTCTTATTGCAGAACCCCCTTAAGTGTATCATTCGATCAAATACACGGTTAACTTTGTACGAGCGATGTTCCTCTCACTTAGGTCTTCTTCTCTGATGCACAGCTTTGTATATTTTTATTAAATCATTTACTTTTTATGGTAATTTCTTCAAAATTGACCCCCTTACGCACACACGACTTCACGTTGAAAGAATGTGTGTGACTGGAGACCAACCAGTAAAGCAGCGAAATAAGCGTGAATGTAAAATCTCTTTCTATACACATGGTTGACATTGACAATAGAATCAATAATGGTGACGATGGAATAGATTAACCGATCGGAATATGTAGTACTCACTACAGATGTAAACGATTTCAAGAAGAATTATGATATTTATCCACAGTAAATGTGTAAGGCATTATAAATATGTGTTCTTGTATATACAATAGAATCTAGAAACTTTTCTCACACGAAAATGTCCTAAATGACTCGTATCTTGTCGAATCCATGTGGACATTCTTGAATATGGCATCATTTTATCATCATTTCGAAAAGTACTGGTAGATCACTTCTTTTTAGACATTTTAGTGGGAACTTAGATAACTATGTACCATTTTTGAGTCAATTCATTAATCGAGTTTGAAATGAGTAAAAATTATTTAGGGTTGGCTGTTCTGCAAAAAGCATAATCCTAAATCCCAATATCCCACTGTAGGTGTCGATATCAAAAACGTATTTTGGATTTTCCTATAAAATAACACCTTTCGCGAGATATGGCGTGGAACTAAAGTGTATATTAACTCAATTCAATGTGATATAGTTTATATTTCCTGCGTGAGAAAAATTAGGAAAAAAATCTCCGGTTGTTTAATGTTTGTTTACGTTTCTTATAGTTTCTTCATTTTAATATTGACAATTAAATCGACTGATCATATGTTTTTGCTCCATCCTCTGAACAAGACTAAAAATCTTCGTCTTTATGGGGTTCATTACAGCTATTTTGAGGATTTTTTACTGAGGCAATCCTAGAGAGAGAGAACTATTGAAAAATGAGACCATCTAAAGAAAATTTTCGATTGAATTAAATAGCGAATTTTTCGTTGATAAACTTTTAATAAAGGAAATTCTCTTTCTTTGCTGAAACGAAATTTCTTTTGGGCACTTGTTGTTTATTTCCCTCCTGTCACTGGCTGTGTGCTTGAACGGTACGCGTTTTAATAGCGAGCCAATCCCATATGATCAGAAATTATTTATTTTACCACCGTTATTCATGTTGTTTATGTTCTTTCAGTAGAGAGTCGGCATTTCTGGTATTTATACTTACTATTACCATTATCCACTAATTTCTGATTGTATTTTTACACTGATATAAGAACTGCCGAACTGGTTTGTTCAATGTTGTAACCAGTGGTATGTAATCAGAGTAACGTGATCTCTCTTCAGCTGAAACAGTGGCAAACAGCGAGTCATTCAAGAAATGGGGTTGGGTGCTTGTTAAGCAGTGGAGGATTGACTTGTTAACCATATTAGGAAATAGTTTACAAGTTGCTCGTAGCCGCGAATTTTTATATTATACGACTAGTCAGCGGCCCTGGTTCTATCGGAATCACCTTTTATGTTTATGAAACACAAACCAATATCGATTAACAAACTCGGATCTTCAAAATTTGTCTATTGAATTTCTTTGGCCATGAGGTGTGGAAGTATTGGTTACGGTTAGGGGACAGATATCGAGAAATTTCTTCTCGATTGAGAAACTGTTTTTCATTTTTTTTTTTTTTCGTACTTATGTCTTTTTTATTTCGTGGACATTACATGAATTATCTGTAAGGGTCAATGACCTTTTTGAAGAAGGATATATCTATAGTTTCCCCCTGCATTGTAACTATTCGTGAACTGATTTTCACTCGGTTTTTAGTGACGATGCGGTTGTCAGATAAATGCGCACTCTGCATGCTTTGTAGTTTTCATACTTATTATTAGATTCCTCTGTGATAGAATTTCAGGAGTTGTTACTTTTTTTTACTTTGTTTTCGTATGTTGCAACAATGACGGATGACAATGACCAGACCAAAAACCAGTGACATCATACACGAATAACAATGACAGAATGACTTACGCAAAAACTGAAGACGAGTTCACCCTCACTTTTAAAGCCCAACTCAGGTCGACTTGTTTCGCTAAAATTAGCAAATCCCATTCACAGGAACTGCGAATAAAGGAGTTGAAATGGGACACAAAGTTTTAGAATATTGTATGGAGAAATGAATTCTGTTTTGTTTACCTTTTAGATCTTGATGAAGCGAAGGACAAGTTTGTACGTTATTTCTTTTTCATACACTTATGACTTTATTCAAGTTTGTCCACTCAATATCTCCAAGAGTTCTCAATGAATTTCAATGATATTTAGTAGAAGGGTTTGCCATAGACCAGGGAAGAATTTATTAAATTTGGGGCGAATCCAGGGATTTTCATAGTTCCTTTCCCTGCATTATAACTATTTGTGAGCTGATTTTCATTCAGTTCTTAGTGGCAGTAGGATTGACAGAGGTGTGCACTCTCTGTATGCTTTCTAGTTTTCACTATTATTATTATTAGAAGACTGTATTTACTTGTCACAAATGACAGGGTCATTTTATCTATGGATTGGCACTAAGGAGCTTGAAGCTATTTTACTGTGTGAATTTTTTTTAATAATTCAAGTATCTTAATTTTAAGTCTTTTATCCAACTGTTTTAATGTGTGATCATCAGACATGAAGTCTTGAAGGTTTCTATTATGTCTATTTTATTGTTATGTCGTAATAAAAAGGTGATCATTTAAGTATAAATAAACAGAAACAGAAAAATTAGCATAAAAGATTAGATTCCTCTGTTTCACAATTTCAGGAATTTTTCCACAAATACTTCCCTAAAATTTATGCAATCATTCCTAGTGAAATTCACCTTGTACCCAAACAATTTTCAAAATATTTTATTTCAAGTGTCTCAAGTGAAAGATATTTTTGATTATGACTTGGTTTTCCAAAAACATCATCTGATGGTAAAGTTGTCTTTAGATTCAAAATTTTAAGACAACATAATTAAACAAAGTAACACTTTCTCAAATGATTTCTTCGTTTCGATTTTTTGATTTATCTGAAAGTTCCCTTGCATTTTTTTGTAATTTTTCTTATTTTTCTTAAATTCAATTTACAAAAGAGTTCCCTTTTTAGATGGATCCGCACATTTCTGTAAAATGCTTATTGGTCTGTCCCAGTCATGTTAAACAACGGAAATAGGAAGGAAGAGGTGTGATGTCAATAAAAGGTGTAACATCTATTCAATTTTTCTAACCAACTGCTAATGATGTAATAATAGAATATCCAAGGTCCGCATAATCACCAAAAATGGTCATTTTGCAATTTTTATTGTAAAATATCACAATATTTTACAAGTATGAAAATCAATTGACTCAAAGAAAGACTACTTGCTGCTCCTCCTCCTCCTCCTACTACTACTATGAATGGTGGATGTTTCATTGAATTTATGGTTCTTGTTTTTTTTTTATTCTCTTAATTGAAGAGTTCCTCAGCAATTTCAAGCTGTTCATCGATCCAAGACTTGAAAAATGAAAATTCTCATTCCATTTTTCACTGTGCCCTGAGAAAGTCCTTGATAAAGATTTTACTTCCGTCTTGCTTGATGTTCGCATGTATGACTGCTACGCATCCAGATTGTTTTCCCTTCCCTTTATGTCCTCCATCTTTTCTCTTCAAGCTTCATCGCCCATCTTTGCAATGTAATGAACAAGTATGATCATGGAAGTGGGTGCTTCTGCTTGAATCAGATCAAAAAGAATTCAATTATCACTATAACCACCATTCATTCATTATTCCTCCCTACTATGTCTAAGGTCTAAAAGTCAAGTTTTAATTGGTAGTACTAGTAGACCACATGAATAAAGACTAATAGCCAAAGAAATCAATTATGATAACAGATATATTCGATTTGCTTCTGTATGTTGTTATAAGTAATATAGGTTCATTAGTAATATGAATTACTCTAACAAAATAATGTTCTTTAATTGCAGAAATATTTATGCCAGAGTAATTATGGTATCTTAGATGTCAACACCCATGGAATTCTCTCATGTCATGATAGTATTGAATATATATTTACAATATGATCATTGCTCACTAGAAATAATTTACCTCTGCCCTATCAGGCAGGTTTCCTGCTAATTCCTATAGAAGACCTCGGATGGATCCTACTAATTTTCAATCCAGAAATGAGAAATTACTTGATTGAACAGTTATATCTTTTAGTATAAATGTATTTATTGCATAGAAAAATAATCAACACGAATAGTTTCCATTCAATGAGAAAAAGGTAAACGCACTACAGCCAGAAGAAGGCAATTGTTGCTAGGTTACTTGCAAACAGTCAATGGAGATTGAGTTGAAATTCTCCCCTAATTACTTTTTGTTTGTTTTTATTGGCCAGAAAATTACAGGATTATTTATGTATGGATAGATCACATGAATATATGAATGTATTTATTGTAAAGAGGAAAAAGATTTTTTTAAATATCACCACTGAATGAGTTAATGGTCAGAAAAGAAAAGGCAACTCTATCATTTTTTCCTTTTTAGGCTTCTGTAGTTTGAAATTATAGATGCTAGTTTTTGGCTGGACAAAAAAGTATTTGGAAATGTAGTTCAAAACCTACTCCAGTAAGATATTTTTCACGTAGAACCATTTCCTAGGGGTAAAACAATTTTCTGTGAGAAAGATTACTTCAACCATTTACAGCAATTTTCCATCATAGGGGCAAATTCAGGAATTTTTACAGTTACCTCCCCTACATCATGAATATTTGTGAACTGATTTCCATTCAGTTTCGGAAACTCGAGCATTTGCGCTTTCAAGTAAGGAACTGTTCATCGAAACTGTAAACATTGATTTCTTTAGTTTTCAAGTTGGTCTGGCTGGCTGATTATGTATGTATCATGTGTAGCTGCTGTACCAATGGAGCTAGGGGGTTGAAAATTCAAACATTTACTTCTTATTATGGCTGGAAAAAAATTTATTTTCTCTTTAACTCCTCCTCCCCGATTGTAAGTTTATACTAAATTGATCCCTTAGTTTGTGTCTGGCAGCAATCATGCTTGTTTTGTGAAAATTCTGACCTTTTTAGTGATCACTGCCCAACAAAAGGCATGGTAAATAATTCTTTTTCCAATTTCTTAATTGATCACTCTTGAACAAAGCATGTTGCCAAAAGATGTTGGTCATGTGACAGCTTCTATTCATTGTGAATGACTAACCAGATCTGTTTTCATAATGTTTTAAAAATTAATGATTGACAACTTATCAATTTGATTTATGAGAAAGCCCATATATATCAACAGAAGCATCAATGAATGTCCTTTGCCCTTTTGTAGTCAAAATAAAATTGATTGAATTTAGTAGTTCTCTTTTCTTTTTTTTTTCTTTTCCTTCTTTGAGGCTTTTCAGTTCATACTGCGTAGAAAAATATGTACGTCTTGGCACAGAACTTGTGTTAAAGAAAAGTTTATTCATTTTCTAAAAAATAATTTACTTTTAGATATAAGACAATGATGGTTCCTTTTTTTTCTTCCTTGGTAATCCAGCAAAATGTTTTAAAGATCGTACAGATCATCATCATCATCATCATCCTTTTGACACCCTTTGTTGGACATACACTTTTCCCAATATCCACCAGTTTTCTTGTTCCTGATCATCATGGTGCCCTGTACTTTCTGAACTTGTCTGAATGACCAGATCATTTTTTACAGGCCAAAATTTCACATATCGTCTCAGGGGATCCACGTTGCGAATCATGATTCAATGAACAAAACTTTTATATCTATTTATATATATATATATATATATATATATATATATATACTCATCAACTCTTTTTCCTCTCATCTGTCCTTAAAAAAAAAACTAAGATCTCACAACTCTGTGGTGGAATTGGGACAGACATAATGCCCGTAATGGACACATTCAATGCTCAAAATATGTGTTTGTGTATTTGGAAAAATTTACACAGTACACTTGGGAGAGAGTCGCTATTCACAGTTTTTAGGATCACTGCACTTGAAGGAAAAGTAATTGAAATATTTTTTCCACCTTGTCCTCTATCAGCCGTGATTTGTAATGTGATATAAACCTTTATCAGACACCTTAGATGATATCACACACTGCCTCTGCAATCTTTGCCAAGTGCTGAAGAGTAAAAAGACTTCCAGGTTATCTTTGCTTGTCTAAGGGTTTAAAAACGTTAGCTATAAAATATCCAACTTTAGCAATGTGGCTTCTCCTTTTTTTTCTGTACACTTTTTGTTGTAATTAACATTTGAGGCACATCTATATATTTTCTATGTTCTTATATTTCTCCTTACAAAATGATAAAATAGAATTCTTTAAAATAAATCGTATTAGTAAAATGAATTTAATTGTCCCCTTCTTGATTGAAAATAAAATTGTTTTTTTGGTTATGCAACAATTAGTTGATTGTTTTGCCTTACTTCATTAGGACTTAATTTTTTGTTATAAAAAATCTCATAACCCTAGTCACCTAATAACACTGAACGGTATTTCATCTTGAGCACAATTGTAAAAAGTTAAATGAAAGTAGCCATATTGCCAGAGTTAAATCAAAATAGGCATTTTTTTATAGCTAACCATTTAAAACCCCAGATAAACAAGATTAATCAACTTCCAAGGTGAGAAAATTACTTTTTTTGTTGTAGTTGAACCTAAAAGTAACAAATGATTTTTCATTATTCCCCTGATCACTCATCAAATTAAGTTTTTGATTGAATTATTGCATTCTTCTGATGACTACATTATTTTGGGGGGGAGATTTTGGGGTAGGTTAAAAATTTTGATCTAGAATGCCAGTATCACCGTTTTGGTGATACTGGCATTATAACTGACAGATATGTAGATATTTACTTTCAAAACCGCGGAAAAGAATTTTTTGAAAACAAATTTCATGTTTCATCATCAATTCTGACTACTATTTCTCTTCATCTTGATTTTTAGTTAGTTTTTATCAGAACTTTTAACATCGACCTACAGTGCAGATTTGAAATAAAGAATAATCTCTTGGTTAGATTGAACTCCACTCCTTTTTACCTAGGGAAGCGTGTTAAACACTCTATTGCTCTTAACCGTCTGAACCACGAAAATTCTTTGGTTCGCCAGAAAATGAAATCGAACCCTTAAACCTCTGTTCAATTCCCAACCTCTCCAGCACAATTTTTGTTATTGTTCCCATACTGGTTGTATCAGTAGGTCAACTGCCTGAGTTAAGTTGATAAAAAGCTATTGGAAACATTAAAATGAAGGAGAAGAAAATAATAGTCAAAATTCATTGTAAAGATTTCATGTACTCCATATAATAAGAAAATAGAAAAAAAATTTCGAATAATAAAACATATTTGTTTTACTGGTTCAATGATCGTATTGAAATAAAAAAGATTAAGCCCCGCATCAACTTGAAATTATTGGTGAAATTGAAGAAAATGGTCACCAAATCTTTTTGTGTGCTAGCCGAAGTTTATGGGGAAAAATTCATGTTCTATGCACATATGTTCAAATGGAACAAGACGTAAATACTTTGCTCAATTTTTCAATGGATCATTTTTACAACACGTCAGAAAAAGATTGCTTCAAATGACATATATATGTGAACTTTCAAAAGTTGTTTAGGCCAGCCCATTGGTCAATATATGTATCATGTAGACCATGCACACACCTTCCAAGTCTTACATATTTTGATACTTCCTCACTCATGGAAGGAAAGATCTTGTGCATTTTATAAAAAGTGTTGGATTTATGTAGATTTATCAAATTGGTTTAGATTTCTGATAAAAATCTCATCTTAGATGGAGTATGTTTTGAATAGGCTTCTAGAAAACACTCTATTTCAGTAGTTAATATTCTTTGAAATGCTATTTTAGCCAATCTTGAATACATTATTTTCAAAATTTTCTGGCAGAACATTCCTCCATAGACTTTCTTAGAAGCCCTCCCTGCACTTGGAATTTTTTTTGGGGGGGGGAGGGGGGGTCACACAATTCTCACTCATTCTTAACATGGAAACTTCACAATGCACTCTGTAGTTTGACCTACACAAGCCTAGACTTGTTATTTAACAGCCACACCTTGTATGTATGGATTTTTGATCTATTTTACAAATCAAACAATCAATAAATGTTTTCAAATATGCCTGATGTGAACTATTGATCTATGTCTGACAATAAAATGAAGAAATTCGATGTTACTTGTTAGAAACCGTCAACCAAAACTGTCATCATGCATAGATTTATTCAGTTTTTAAGCTTGTGTTTGCTAGCTATGTATGTAAAGACCATACCAAGGGGGCTAGAAGGCTGAAAATTTGAACATATTCCTAATCATGTCTACTAAAAACTTTTCTTTTTTTTTAAATCCCCCCCCTGTCCCAAATTGGTTTCCAGTGAAGAGATTCAATTTACAAAGCTAAATTGTTCCCTGGTTTGTGCCTGCTTGTTTTTTTCTTAATTCAGATCTTCAGTGATCCAACAAAAGCCATGAGAAGTAACTTATCTATTGATCACCCCCTTTTTCCAATTTTTTAGTTGATCACCCCAACATGGTATGCTGCCAAAAGATTTGTGTATATATATATATTTTTTTTTTTTTTTTTTTAAGAGCAAGGATCCAAGTGAATGAAGATGGAACATTGAAGGACTTTGAAAATGCTATTAATGCTATCAATTTTTTTTCTGGGACTTTTCATGTTTGTTTATTTTGTAGAATCCAAATGAAGACACAGAGTGGAATGATATCCTTCGTTCCAAGGGTATCCTTCCTCCGAAAGAAGAGAAGGAAATTTCCGAAGATGACATCATCAAAATTATGGAGAAAACCATTCAAGAAAAAACATCAAGTATGACTTTTTGAAATTTTTATTATTCTCTCAATGTTCAAACATCCGGGAGTTGCATTTCATATGATTTGAATACAATCTTTCTGATGCTTGGCCCAAAAGTGTATTTTGTGAATATTCCAGTCATTTAGATTTTTATACCTAATTGCAGTTGAAGAAATCTCTGTGTGTATACACTCAACAACTGTCCATTGTACAAAGTTGAGATTTGCCAGGTATATTAGGCAGTACACAAGGCAGTGCAGTGTTGAGTTTGAAGTTTTCGGGGATCAGTGGTTTTCGAGAAATCTAATAAACATGAATAGAAAAAGACTGATTATAGATCTTTCTTCATAAATTGTATAAATTATCTCCCTTGACTTTGGAATAGTGACAAGAATTTTGAATGACAATCATGGAAGGCTGCTCTACACATGGCCTTTTCCAAACATATAGTTCTGGAACAGGCACTGCCCTAGTTTTAAGTGAATATACAAAATATCGCACGTATATTTTTATTTTTATTTTCATTACCATCTTCATTTTTGTTATTGTTTGCTCTGCCACAATGTAATAATGTCCTGTGTAGTGCAACCCCATTTGTTACGCTGTTAAATTTCCAAAATAAATAAATGATAACATCATGGAGAGTCTCTGAAATAACTACATACTGTATACTTTGGTCAATGTCCCGTTTGTATAAGAATAACCAGGTATACATACACCATAATTTATCATGGTGCTGTATGCATCGACACTTTGTGCTATTTTCAGCTCTAGAAAGTAGCTTCCAGATGAAATACACAGCACTTATCTATTCTATCTTGTTGAGGCTCAACAACAACATCATAAACCGGAATACCTTGGATAGTGCGGGTTTCGATGTAGTACTGTTAAGGTATTGCTGTTAAAATTGATATAAGTATAAGCTGAAAAAAAAGCACATTGAATTATAATAAAACCTTGCAGTCTTGAACAGTTCAGAAATTTTAGAGCCTTATTTAAATGGGTTTATTGATAAGATCTAGATTCTCCAAATTTTTCTATTCTATTCTATATGTTTCCCAGTTGGAAACACCAGTGATGTCATGAATAGAACTTATTCTGACCATGTTTATTCTTTGTTGGAATTTTTTTACTGGACTCCAAATTTTAACACTACAGTTGTTCAACCATTGATTGATGGCATGTTTTCTCTGTATTTTAAATAGGAATAATGGATTTTGTTTATTATTTACAAAGATTGAGTTCTAGTCTTTGCTCATTGAACTGGTTACAAATATCTCTGGGGAAACCAAACAGCCTGGTATCAGACGAAGCTAATCCTAGACAGATATGTACCTTGTGAATAAGCAGATTTTTACCTTCTATTTTCCTCTTTATATATTAATGTCTGCTTTCAGGCAAATCGATGGAAGATATGGATCTTGATGAATTGAATGAAAATGAAGATGATATTGATGAAGAAGAAGAGCGGATATTTGAAGAATACAGGTGAGCTGTTTTAAACTTCACTTTTAAAAATAATCAAAAAACTTAAAAAATCTTTTTTAACTAGATTCTTCAACCTGTTAGTTGTAGTCACAACATTCTGACCAAAATACCCAACAGCCTTCTCCAGTAAACTCCTGGGAATTTTGAGGGGATAGATTTTTCTCATTCCACTGTCTACATCAGGGGGTATATTAGTTAATTCTTCTTTGTGGTGCCATTTTTTTTTCTTTTTTCACAATTCTTGGGTTGTGTGGTTATTAACTTCCATCTTCAGATGGAATTCTGTCTTTAGTAAATGAAAATTTGGCTGTGCAAAAAAAGGCTAAATTTGCATGGAAGTGCTTAAACTTTTTTTACCATTTTTAGCAATTTTTTTTTGGTGTTTTTTGACTGTTTTGGGCATTTTTTGTGTTTGGTATTTTTTGCACATATTGGCAGTCAAAATATTTTTTGAGTTGCCTACACCAAGTTTCAGTTGTGACAATTTTTTCTGCTAACACCCATGTATATGACTTTCACAAGCTATCATCTAGCCTGGGCAGCAGAATGAAAACCATTAACTTTATTTTGAATGATAGAACACTTAAATAAAAGACAAAAAAGTTTGTCCATTTCTGATCAAATATCTTAATGAATTTGCCTCATAGATACACTTCAAAAATCTCATTTACCAGAATTAATTTTGTTTCTTCTGAATATAAGAAAAATTATGTAGTTATTTCTATGAATCAAAATAAAGAAGAAATTTCTTCAGCTTTTAGCTAAACTATTATGATATCCGTAACTTGCATAAATGAATCCCAGTTGCCCATGGGTGTACTAGAACTAATTATTTTTTTTTTTAATTACATATATATATATATATATATATATATATATATATATATATATATATATATATATATATCTTTTATCTAAAATTATCTAAAAAAAAATGTCAGCACAGGATTTGGGTATTGTTGGTCAAAAATGACCATAAAGAGCCTAAAAAGCACTTTTTTGGAAAAAAACAAAAATTGGTTTTTAGATGATGCCTATTGGTGTACTCATGCAAATTGGGTTGTAACCTCAAAAATTTAACCACAAGTGCCTGAACACACACACACACACATCACAGATGAGCAAAGAGAAAAGAATTTGTAGCCCACTTGGCTGATTGGTCAGATGGGCCTTTTGTTGGGCTACTGTGATTCAATACAGTAGACACCTGTTATAACGAATTCGCCATTATAATGGGTGGATTTTATTCATAGTGTATTAATACTGATAAATCAAAAAGCACAGACAATAATGACTTACTGTTACTTTTTCAAGGTCTATTGCCTCTTCTACAGGTTAAAGGTCTGCAAATAAAATGAATCAACCAAAAAGTAATTCTGCTCAATATATACATTGTGATGTGCAGTTAATTGTTTGGTAAATGTATCAGTAAATTCTCAGAAAATATCTTGAAAAGTTTTATGCAAAAATAAAGGAATAGTTTTTTTTTTTGTTTTTTTTAATCCAAGTTAATAGGAGCAGTTATTTATTCGAAAGCAAACTCGCTATTGAAACGTGTGTATCATTAAATAGTGCAGTTAGAATGAGAATTTACTGTAATATTTTTTCTGATTAGCAATCGTCAATGTTTTATAACCTTTCTGACTTGATTCTTATCCTGGTCTTTTTTTTTTCCTTCCTATTTCTCGTCAGGCGTAAACGCTTGTCTGAAATGATGGCAGCCCAACAAGGTGCCAGATACAGCGATGTGTTGGAAATTTCTCGTGAGGATTACGTTCGTGAGGTCAACAAAGCAGGAGATGGCGTATGGGTTGTTTTACACATCTATAAACAAGGGTAAGTTGTGTAGCCATTTATATGACTGGTATCAGAACAAGTTATAAAATATTTTCATCATTCTATTAGTTGTTTGGATTTGAATTCATTCTTTTCCTTTTTGCTGTTACCACAGGGTTTTGGCCAATTCATTCTCCTATGAATGATGAAAGGTTGCATTCATAACAAATCTGATAAAGAGTGCAAGGGAGAAATCAGCAAATCCCTTGCAGTCATTCAAGGAACATAAAAAAGCCATATCCCAAATTTCTAGAAACTGTCAACTTAGGTTTCTTCAGTTTTAAACTTGTTCAGCTGGCTGGTCATGTATTTATGTATCACACATACAGACCACCCCACTGGAGCTAAAGAGCTGAAAAATTAAACACATACTCCTTATTAACGTTTGTTTTGTTTTTTCTAATTCCCCGCCTTAATAGGTTGCTGTGTAAATTTGGGCTAAATTAATCCCTTACTTTGTGTCCAGCAACGTTTATGCTCGTTTATTGAAAATTTAGACTTTTTCAGTAATCACTTCCCAACAGAAGGCATGAGAAGAAACTTATTGATTGATCGTCCCTTTTTCCAATTTTCCTAACAGATCAGCCCCAACACAACATGCTGCCAAAAGATGTTGGTTTCATGACGGTTTCAATTGAATGACCAACCATACCTGTTTTTCACATTTTTACGATTTTAAAAATAATTTCAAAGATAGAGAGAGAATGAGAGAGACCCATCTCTTTCCTCGTGGATTTTGCAACTGAAGAAGACTCTCGAACAGCGGTTTCCAAACTTGTTTCGACAGAGCCATCATACAATTTTCCAGAAATCTCAGAACCCATGCTATATTTAAGGGACAATCCCCATCACCCAAATTTTAATGAGACATAAAATGAAACAAAAATTGTTTTAGAGAGAAATGATTCATATAAAAGAATGTATAATTTTCAAATTTGTGAATACCATTTTTTCAGGGGATCCACTTTGAGAAACATGGCTTTAGAATATTTTGAAATAAATGCTGTGGTAAGAGAGATAAAAAAATAGGTTCAATTGTCCCAACTCCTCTTAAAATGAAAAAGGCACAAAATAACTTCTTCAGTTTTTTGAGATCTGCATGGATACTCCATAGAAAAATTTTGTGCTGTAAATAAAAGTTGATAGAGGAATGGAAAGTATCCATTCTCCCCGCCCAATGACTGATACATTTGGAATGTTATCAAATCCAGAATTTTTTTTTAACTTCATTCATGTCTGTATCTTGAATAAAAAAAAGATATAAAGATATTTAATATCTATTAAAAGAATTTGTAACTGAATGAATGTGTAGCACTGTCAAAATATGAGTTCTAATCAATGTTCGTGTCTACCATTATCAATAAATTCAACTGTTACTGGCTGAATACCCATAGAGGACAAGTTATTCGGTTAGTTCTAAATAAAATTAATTCAACATTTATATTGTGATATTCAACGTGTGATTAAGTTTTTTTTGTTTTTTTGCCGTATGAAATATAAATATTTTGAGACAATAAGTAAACAGATTCTAATGTAAAACCCTGAATAAAGAAAACTATATTAAATTTATTTCAAATCCACGTATTTATTTTCTTTTTTTCCCTTTTGCATATGAAATAAAAATGCTTTTAGATAATAAATAAATATATATGATGATGTGTATAAATGAAAAAGATACAGAATAAAATCCAAAATAAAGAAAACAACATGAAAATTTACTTAAGATTAACATGTTCATTTCTTTTCTTTTCTTTTTTTTTCTTTGTAATGTGAAATATCCGTGTTTTAGAGAAAATCATTTTATAGATCTATAAGTAAAACCCAAACATCAGATCGGTTTAACGTCTGTTGGCCAATTGGTAATTTCAATAAATTTTGATAAAGTTTTTCAACAGAATGTCCAGTAGTGTCATTGGTGAAACGCCTGTTCACTGTTCCATCACATAGCAGCAGCAGTTTTGGTTACATATACTTACCTTAGAATCATTTTAAATAAGGAAAGAAAAGATTTTGGGCACCTACTGTAGAGTAATATTGGATTACCTTAGTTTGCAAACAATGTTCTACTGTTGACTGATTGCACAAGCAATAAAGAGCTGAGTGTGATCCTCCTAAGATTTCTCTAATATAGTTCTAAAGATGCTGATTTCCATCTATTTTTTGTGAAATCTCCCAGACGTATGGTTTTAATGTGATCAAAGAATTCATGATGGTGATAATTTTCCAATAAGATATGATTCAATAAATACATCATCTAATGGGGTCTGTTCACCATTGAGGGTCGAACAAATAATACTTGGTGGCCAGTAGCAGTGTTCCCTCTTGAGCTGACATTGCAAATCTTGTGGCTGAGGAATATCATTCATCACACAACTATCAAAAACATGATTTTTATACACAGACCTGAACTATATTTAGGAATCGAATAAATGTTATTGATTTTAAATAAATATGATTTTTAAAGGTCAAAAATAGCTTCTTTTTTTTTTTTTTTTTTTTTTTGTAGTTTATAATTTGATTTGAAAACTAAATCCTGGAGTCCGCCAGAATATTTCCATTATAGATAGGGTCCTTGGGTTTTCAAAGTTTCGAAACCACTAGTCTGGTGATTACCTCTTATTAGGGCCTCAGACCCCATTTAGATCTTAGCAGGAACTAACTGAAAAAATCTGCTTATAGGATGGGTTTTCTGCTAGTCTGTATAAAGATTTTTTTGATACAACCTTTATTTATGAATATTGAATGCATTTTTTTTTTTTTCTATTTCAGAATTCCCTTGTGTAGCCTCATTAACCAACACCTGACCCTTTTGTCACAGAAATTCCGTCAGACTAAGTTTATTAAAAGTATTTCAAGTGTGTGTATCCCAAATTACCCTGACAAAAACCTACCCACCATTTTTGTCTATTTTGAAGGAGAATTGAAAAAACAATATGTTGGACCTTTTGCCTTTGGAGGAATGAATCTGACTATTGAAGGTAAATGCAAAACCTTCTGTGATTTGTTTAAATGATTTTGATTTTTAAAATATCATCAATCACCACTGCCCACCACAGACTGGTTTAATCACTGATTGGGGTTTAAGTTTTGATATGTTCTCACATTTATATATTTTTACCACCAACGCAATGTAGCATATACGGGTTGCAGTGATTCATAATTTCCTTTGGAATGTTAGTTTTATTTAATCTATTAGATGAAGCATTAATAGAACTATACCTATAAATGATGAATTACTAGCAAGATAACCTGGATGTTGACTTCCTGCGTTAAACTGTTTTCGGTATAGTGTTTCAGGCAGTTAATGGAATATTTTCCAACCTTCTTCAAGTGAATTTTTATCTGTTTTTTTTTTACCCTTTAAAATGTTAAATTTGAAATATCTTTGACTATTCTTGTTAGATGACCATATCAAATACATATATGCTTAAAAAAATATGACTTTTCCAAAAAAATAGGTTTCAAAGTCTCTTAACAATGGATATAATTTTTGCTACACATGCTATACAGTTCTGTTTTATTTTTCCCTCAGAATTAGAGTGGATGCTGTCCGAAGCTGGTGCTGTGAAAACTACAATGGAATCTCGGCCCGAAAGAGAAAGAGTTCGTGATGTCTTTGGTATGGCAATTCAAGACAGCAAAATAGATGATGATGAAGATGATTGGTAGTTACTGAAGTTATGGACATCTGAAATTTTAAACTACTAAAATATCATCTGTAAACATCATCTGCCTCTGTCCCCATCAACATAGACTTCAACTAACAGCCAATTGCTCTTGTTTTGGCCCAAAGCTTTTCTATTGGTCAATCTTGCGGTTTTACGCAAATGGACAATATCTTTTTTTTTTAACCTATTTGTCTTAAATTATACAAAAGAGAATTTCAATTCAACTTTGGTTTTGTTATTTTTATATGGTCTTGAGTGATACTGAGTATTTGTAAACTTGAAAGAACTTGAGCAATCATGGTTTCTGCAATCGAATCATCGTAGCTCTGCAAATGGCCCGCCTAAACCACCAGTCAAGTTCTTCTGTCTTTGCTTCTGTGTGTGTGTGTGTGTGTGTGTGTGTGTGTGTGTGTGTGTTCCTCGTAACATTTTGGGGCTACTGCCTTGAGAATTCACATGAGTACACCTCTAAAACATTTTTGAGGTGGGGGGGGTCTCTATGGTCATTTTGGACCAATAATGCCCAAATCTTGCGCTGGTCTTCTTCTTTTTTTCTTTTTTTTTTTTCACAATTAAAGAGGAATTCTCCACAAGACATCATCTAAAAACACTTTTTGTTTGGTTTGGTTTTGGGTTTTTTTTTTCAAAAAAGTGCTTTTTGGGGGTCTCTATGGTCCTTTTAAGATTTTTTAGATAATTAGGTGTGGTTCATGCACGAGCTATGATGGTTCATTTATACGAGGTATGGATATTGTACTTCCAATACTTCCAATGCAGTTGTGTATCAACCTGATTATATGAGTCAATTTTTTGCCTTAGAGGGCTTCTAATGTCTTCCATTGGGTCTCTCTTCACTTATACCATCTGAAGTTTTTGGATAAGTCAATCAACTGATGATGATATTTCTTAAAACATGCAAGAACTATGAACAGGAAAGCCACGTATCACATGCAAGATATGTTCCAGGAATGCGTATAGTAGCCCGGCATGTTTTGTTTGTAGAAAACTGAGAATCACTTTATGTAAAACTGATTTAAAGCATTGTTAAATTTCATCTCAATGTTGGCAAAAACTTTTAATGTTGAAAACTTCTTTCTCGAGAAGCTAGCCTAACAGACAATCAGTGTTACCTAATAACACAGTGATTCAAGAAGTTACGATACTATCTCGATGAATGATCCACTGACTCTGAGCCTTACAAAGTACCAGCTTGCAGTAGCCAATATCAGAACTAATTTTTTTTACATTTGCTTCTAGAGTTTCCTGAATAGTTTAATCACAGAGACTACGTAAGATGTTATTCTGTGGTTTTCTATGTTCATCATACAGGGTGGTGCAATATTCTCAAAGGGATTTAAAACAATCATAAATTATTCTTTTTTTAATGTTTTGTTTTTCCTCTTCTCAGATATACAAAGTATACCCTGGGGAATTCATCATGGAAAAGTACACAATGAAGCTGCAAACTAAAAGAATAGAATTTTATCATGAATACCTTTACTGTTAATTCAGGGAGCATATTTTCGTTATTTAAAAGTGATCTGAGCCCATGATTCATCGTTTGTTTGTACGTTTTTGAGAATTGTGCCCTGTTAGTGAGTGGTCACCCCCAAACAGGGAGACCACATTCAGTCCAAAATCCTGAAGATCGTGTGCATGTGCTGAAGAGCAGATATTCTTCCAAATGCTACGCAAAATCTAATTAGAAGAGCAAAAATTTGTGAAATTGAAAATGGCGGGCATTCGAGAGAAACAATTTTCCATACATAGGTTGAATTCCTTTTGTTTAAATATTTTATTTGTCAAAAACAATTTTTAAAAAATCATTGAAACTAAGAAGATGCAAATGTTTTGAACTCCTTCATGACTTCTGTGCAATGCAATCTGGGATTTGTTCAACTAGAAAAATAATTATTATAAGCTGATTCATTCATGCTAATGTCATCATTTTGGTTGTTATAGTCTCAACGTTTCGGCTGTTGTACCCTCCGGCCTTCTCCAGTTGTCTGTCATCATTGGTAACCTTGAAATTTCAAACTGGCCCCTTTATTCAATCCACAAGGGTAGATTGTTCTCAATCTACCGTGTATGCTAGAGCGTATCTCCTGTCAGTTACTTCGTCCTTACAAATTCGCTTATCTGCCTTCCGCACTGAATCAGATTTTTTTTGCACTACCTGACCAAAGGACTGAACTCATGACTGCCAGCTACTATGGGTATTTTAGTAGTAGTAATAATGATTAATCTCAGAATTTACAACATTATTTATCTGTCTGACTTAGCTGAAATCTCAAGAGTTTAGTTGGCAGATAACCAGTTTTTCTTTAGGTACCCACATCTATTACAGCAATAGCTATCACCAACTGACTGACTAATCTATGTATGTCTCATACCATCTCCACAAAGTGATCCCTTCTATGAAAGAAATGTTCGTAGTTGATATTGCTCAAGTGAAGGAGTTGAAGAAAGAATGACATAACTGTAATTCCAATAGGAAGCTAACTAACATGTTTTTTTGGGGGGCGGGGATCAAGTACTATAGTTTTTCAAATTTCTATTGTTTATTTTCTGAACGTAACAATAAACCACTTTTGCTTCACAAATAGATAACATTTTTAATAAATTAATTAATGTTAAATAAAATAGATTTGGAAGATTAAAGTAACATTTAATTTATTATTAATATATTTCCTAGATTATAGGCACAGGCTGTCCCCTGGATACAAACAATTTCCGTTCCTAGGTCTGTTCGTAAATCGGAACAGTTAGGTACAATTATTCAGCAAAAAGTACTTTAATGTTCGTCTTAGTATATAGTACCTTTCTGTGTTTAAAAATCACTAATGAAATAATAATAATACAATAATTATGATAATATTTTTATTATTAATTTTGACTAGCTTTTATTTTCAACTTTATTCTTAGTTTCTTTTTATCACAACTTTGACTTGAACCATCACTCTAGGGCATCGAGTATATGACCCAATCAGGAGTAAAGAGTGATAAAAAGCAATTCATATTCCAAAAAAGAATACTTAAACATGCGTTGATTTAAGTAAATCTTATGTTATTTCCTAATTTTTCTTAGGTCTTTTCTTACCAATCGACACCTTATTTCAAAGCCATAATTAATAAACATTTTATTTTTGCAATTTTCTTGGCTTTGCTAGAAAGAGAAGGCCCAGATTATTGTCTAAAGGAACGGAAGAACAAATTTTCATTAATTATCAAGTAGAAAGGGACATTTCAAAGCCAAGGCTCAGATTCATTTACATTTAGATTATTGGCTAGATATCAATATGCTGTGGTCTGATGATTGACAGTTATTTGATATATTATCAAATGAAACTTTTATATACAAGTTTTGTTTTTTGTTTCAATTTTCTTGCCAAATTTTTTCTCATCATTCATAGGGGTTAAGATTCTTTTTTTTTTCACATATGCAGCTCTGAAATTATTTTTCTTTTAATTTCAGGTGCTTCCAATCAATTAGAGACCCTTTATAGCCATCCTGTGATTTGTTAGTTTTTCAAATAAGTTTTTTTTCCAGGTTTTAGGTAGGGGTTCTATTTACAATGTAACTATAATGCTATAGTTTGCAATAATTGTTTTTCTAAAAACTAAGAAATTTTCGAATGGTTCTGGGATCTTATGGACTGAAAGCATCAAAAATTGAAAGGAAAAATATTTTCTTCTAGGCGAACTGCATAATAAAAAAGAAAAGACAAATCTTGACCCGTTTTTTGTTCAGACAAAACTTTAGGCTTTTTTTTGTTTTTTGTTTTTTCTAGCAAAACCAAAAAAGACTTGACAACAAAATTTCTATATTTTGATTAATAGATTTTTAAAATATCATCCGATTGACGAAGCGGCTGCTGGTTAAGTGTGTTGAAGTAACATTATTTGGCAAAAAGTCTGAGAGCCAATGAACTGTTAAACCAAACTGAAAGAAACAAAACTATACAATTAATTGAATGGAGCTTTGAAAATTATCCACTTTGTTTTTCAATGTTATTACACAAATAATAATAATAATGGAACCAAGGAGGATGTGTATGTTAATGACGAAAGCTAATAAAATACAATGAATGAACATTTAATTTGAAAATGAACAGGAACAGGTAAGAAACTTTTTTTGGCTAACACCACCATAAGTTTTAAATATATATATATATATTTATATATATATTCTCATAAATAAATCATTAATAATTATATAAAAATTATTGGTGTGAACAATATACACTTGGTACCATAAAAATTTGCATTAGAAAATTTTAGCCCGGAATACACTCAGATTTTTCAATTTTTCCTCTGAAGACGAGCGATGTTTTGATTATGGACCACTGTCTGTAACATGACAGTCCATTCGTAAGTACAAGTTGTTCGTAAGTCAGGTATTCCTAACTTGGGGACTACCTGTATATATCTGGAGAATTTAGATGTTTCAAGCTGTTTTTTTTATTCAATTTTAGAAGTAAACTTGAAAATAAGGTTAGCCATACTGCCCTTGAGAGATCTTCACACTAAAAAAGAACTAGTGCATCTGTCGTCTGACCTTTAGGCTTGTTAAATATATCGCTTTCTTACAATCAAGTATTTTTGAGTTTGTTCCAACCTCCTGGTCTTGGAATTGTCTACTGTACAAGATTTTTTAAACTGTCAGGTTATTATAAAATAATTTTATTTCAGGGTTTCTCCGTAAGATCAGAATATCTAATCACAATGTATCTGCAGAGGATAATGAAATTACATGAATTTGGCCCAACAGAGAAAATATAGTCCAGAAATGAATAATTCAATTATTCAGCTCATTAATGTTAACTCAGAAATCAGATATTCCTCTCTCTGGTGCCAAGTCATTGCACTGATTTCTTATTCAATCAATAGAACTTTCTGAAGCATTTTAAATTGCAAAATACCAGGGATAATATACTAATTTTTAGGGTATGGAATAGTTTACGTTCTTATATAAAAAAAATAATGCAAGTCTGGATAATTTTAAGAATAAATTTGATCACCAAAGAAACTAAATCAATCGGGCAATTTGGGGAGTTATTAGCTGAAATATACAAGATAATTTAAGAAAATAAATAAATGTGCCTGCCCTGAGACCACATACGCAACTGAGGCCGGCAAAGTGTTAGATGGAGAGACGAACTAGACAAGTTCAGGAAGTACTGGCTCCGTGACGCCCATGAGAGGGAAGTGTGGCAAATCCTGGGGAAGGTCTATGTCCAACGACGGACACTAAAAGACTGATGATGATGATGAAATGTTTCTCTGTATTGATAGAGCTTGTAATTTTTTTCACTGTATATTATAATGTTGAATACATTCTACTAATGTTGCTCTTATCATTGAGCTAAACTGCGTCCGGTAATGCAAAAGCCCAAATAACTGTTTTATTCCCATTTTTGTTGATTCACTGGCTACATCTGCTCTATTTGTTTCCTAATGTGGACAATTATATTATTAAGAAATGGATCCTATCTATGCTTGAGGCCAAATGATTCATTCACTGTGTAATGACGGGAGATCATTTCAAATATGAGTTTCAGAGTAATGTATTTAAAATTATTTCTGCTGGATTGTTTATCCATTTCTTGATGTTTTGATCTTTCCATACTTAGCAATTTTAACTTCCAAAAGCTGTTTAAATGTTTTTTTTCTCTTTTTAATAGTCTTAATTCTGTGGCATGAATAAGACACTCTACATACTTGTTGAGACGCCAATTCACACCTCTTTTTCCTCAAGAAACCAGTTTTTCCATAACAGCTGCTCTACAGCTAGAGCTACTAGACCTCTAATTGTTGGCATAAGATCAAGTTTAACATTATGATCTGATCCTTTATTTTTTCTGATCACTGAGCAACATCTTCCTACTCTATCAGTCAACTACCTAATTTTTTTCTCCCCTCTCCTTTTCCTACCCTCTTATTAAATTACCCAACTTTCTTTTCTCTCCCCTCTTTTTCTATCTTTCTATCCTTCTATCAAAGTATCTAAGTCTCCTTTCTTGTCCTCTCCCTTCCTACCCTCTTATAAAGCCATTAACTGCAACAGATGGCAAAGATTAAGAGTTATTCATTGCAATATTAAAGTCTTTGTCCAGTGCATGATAATCCATTGCAAGTTAACTATTGCAAGATGAAACCCTGACTCACAGATACAAATAATTTTACAGACCACTGATATAGATTTAATATAAAAGTCCTCGTCCATTGCATGGTAATCCATTGTAAGATGAAACCCTGATTCACAAATACAGATTATTTTACGAACCACAGTTGTCTATTTCAATATAAAAGTCCTTGTTCATTACAAGCTGAAACCCTGACTTGCAGGTACGAATTATTTTACAGATCCTCAGTGGTCCACAGACCCCAGTTTCAAAACTGTCAGGCATTGCTAAGAGATAGAGATTTATAAATCCAACTGCCATGTGTACTTGTGTATTCTTTGCTTATTATTTACAATTATGATTCAATGAAATGTATACATGAAGCAATGACATGCAAACGTCTTTCTAACAATTTGGAATTATAAATGCAATGGAATGACCAAACTTAGTGGGTTCCTGCCTTTTTGTAGACGGATTTGTACAAGAACAAGTCTTATGTTCAACGTGAAATAGAAAGGTTTCTCAGTATTTCCACTTATCAAAATTTTTATTGCTCTGTATTCTATAAATGTCCATTTCTTTCTCTTGATCTCTTTTTTTTTTTTCTTTTTTTTTTGTCACTCTCTCTCTCACTGGGCACTCCACTTGTATATGTTGAATATATTAGCAGAATTTCCTGGCATGCCTCAAGCTTAAAAGTTGGTTCTCGGTCTGGTTCCCAGAGGTCAGAGCTTGCACCAGCATCATGACCTGACCAATGATTGGTTACTGAGGCTCCACATTGCTTAGCGCAAGAGGCCTAGGATTCTTCCTGTGGCCTCAAAAAATTAATTGGCCTAGTCTGGGGAGGGGGGGAGCAGTACACCCTAGGGCAGTACCTTCCCATTACACTATAATGGATGGGTTGCCTTGACACCTTCGCGACACTAATTGTGAGGACTGGACCAATTTTTGCAGAGCCCTGGAACTGGGATCCCGCATTAACAACTACTTTGTATCTCATCTTGCACTTGCAGGAGTGCAAGGAAATAGGAGTCTGAAAAATTGCTCTAAAGGGCTCAGAATAGTTGTTGATAAATGCATAATGAAACACTATTGGATTCCCAGTGAAAAGATATTTTTAATGTCAGAAATGTAATGGCTTTCCACTATGTTTATAACAGTCCAGTGTCTAATGCATTCTTCAAGTCAGTGTATTTTAGGGGTTCCTTAATTCAAAACTTCTTGGTACAATGAAATACTCTCTCAAATATATACTAGATATATGTATATATCCTTTTAATATAATCTATTAATTCCCCAAATACCTGGCAACAACACACTTCTCTTTCTATTTACACGATTAGAAGATAAATTTTGAACTGTGATCCCACAATATTTTCCCTCCTATTAGAAACCATAAACCAAAATTTTCAAAAACGGTTTCTTCGGTTTTTTAGTTGGTCTGGCTGGCTATGAATATATGTATATATATATCACATATACAGGCTGCACTGAAAATTTGATCATGTACACCTTATTATGTCTACAAAAAACGTTTTTATATACCCGCCCCCAGTAGGTTTTTAGTGGTGGGGTTCAGTTGGCTAAGTACGTTCATGCTGAATTTGTCCCCAGTCTGTGTCCGCTTAATTTCTGAAAATTCAGATTTTTTAATGATAACCATCATTAAAAAAAAGGCAAGAGAAGTAACTTATCTATTGATCACCCCTTATCCCATTTTCTTTTATTGATCATCCCCAATGTAGAGTGCTGCCACATGATGGTTTCTATTGAGTGTCTAACCAGACCTGTTTACTTAAGAATGTTTTAAGTAATGCATGGCCCACTATCAAGTTTGGGTTGCACATTCTTCTGGTAATGATTTTTGGGGGTTGGAACGGTTTCAGGCCAGGCCAGACCAGACCAGATATTCAATTCAGTAGCAATGATTAAGCTTAATTTGTTCTGATAGCAATCAGACTCTGCGGACAAGCTAGAGGACTGATTTCTGGATTCTGGCACAGTGTGTGCTTATTAGAAACCATCAACCAAAACTGTCACCATAGGTTTCTTCAGTTTTTAAGTCTCTGTATTTATATATGATGCGTACAGGCTGCACCAATAGTGCTAGAGGGATGAAAATTCTAACATTTACTTATTATGATATAATGATATTAATAATTAGGCTTATAATTAGATTTATCAATTCTGATAATTATAATTCTTAATTTTGATTATTATATTTATCAATTTTGATTATATTTATTAATTTTGATAATTGCATTTATTGATTCTGATAATTATAATTCTTGATTTAGATAAATATATTTGTCAAATTTGATCATCATATTATCATTCCAGTTAATTACAATTATGGATTTGGTAATTATAATTCTTAATTTTGATAATTATAAGTTGCATGTACTTGTCTCTCATTTTGGAGGACAATTTGCATAACTTTCACTAATTTCATCGTGGATCTCCGGTCACAGTGGAAAAAATACCTAAGCTCAAATTTTTTTGATTACAAGTAACAAAACAAAATATTTTTGTATATGTTTTTAATTGATGTTTTAAAACCTTCACTTGATGAATGCATTACAGTTAAACTTTTGAAGGCCCTCATTAAGACTGTACAAGAATTGTGCCCAGAATAAATCATTCAATTAGTTTCTTTACAAAGTAGCAGAGAGTCTTGACTCAGTACCTACGAATAGTTTCCAATGAGCAATAAAAACAAAACAAAAATAATCTATAAAGTATATATATTTTTTACCATGTCAATATATTTAATTATCCTGCATTGTTACATTTTTAATAACAAAATCTCAATTGAGGAACAATAGTGAAAGAATAAACAAGAATATTGAATTAATCAAGATGTTCGATTAAAAATCTCTAAAAAAAAAAATAGAGTGAATATTTTTTTTTACCAACCACAAAGCCCAAAGTATAAGTAAGAAACTAAAATTAAAAAGTTACCCAGAAGATCAATATTCTACTTTTTCTCAGTTTTCAATTAGGTATCCATGCAAAGCCTTATTGACTTTGTTTTTAAAACAGGTAAATGGAACTTATTTCTCTAGAGACATTAGAATTAGAAAAGCTTAATGAGGTAAGTATTGTATGAGTAAAATAAGTCATTAAATGAATTAAAAGAATCATATGAAAAAATTATTTTCTCCCAAATTTTTAATGGAAACTCATTTAAAATACTGTTTTTGTTTGTCGAATAACTAGCTTGGATACTTGGTGTTGCCTGGGGGGAAATAATCAATACTGAAAAGTCATGTAAATTTTAACACAGAGCTTCTCGAAGTTTGAATTGCAACCTTTCAGACAGGTTGAAAATGCCCAAATTAACTTTTTGAAAATGCCAAAAATTGACCTGACCTCTAGAGGCTATAAGAGATCAGTCTTGCCTATCCTATGTTCATTTTCAGGTCAAGTTACCCATTTACAGGAATAAAAACCTAAAGTGAGCAGCTGTCTTGGATTCAGAAATGCCAAAATTGACCAGAGCCTAAATTGACCTTCAAAGTTCACCTGAGGTCATTGCCACCAATTCTATGTTCATCCTGGGCTTCAGAAATCACCCTGTAGGGTGCAGCCACTTCCATTAGATTTGGATATGCCGAAATTGACCTGACCTACAATTGACCTTTAAAGGTCAGCACAACCTATCCTATGTTCGTCCCGAGGTCAAATTACTTTTGTACACAGATTTGCAACCTAAAGAGTGCAGTTGTCGCCATTAGATTCGAAAATGTACCTAAATTGACCTTTATGGGTCACCAGAAGTCATTGCCCAATATCTTTCATTTATCCAGGTACAAAGTATGACCATTAAATTTGAAAATGTTTGCCAAAATTGATTTGACCATAAATTGACCTTAGAGCTATCCCCTGTTCATCCTGGTGTAAAATTACCCTTGTACACACATTTGCAGCCTTTTGGGTTCAACCTCTTCAGTTATATTCGAATATGCCAAAATTGACCTGACCCCCAAATTGACCTTTAGAGATCATTGCCACCTATATTGTGTTCATCCTTGGGTCAAGAGTCTACAAAAAGTTACAAAGAAACAAATATTCGTTCTCTTTATAGTATTAGATGAACTAAAAATTTAATCAAAATCTAATAATGTATTGATTTTCGGCGGATTTTTAAAATCACCTAAAAAATTTCTAAAGCAAATTCTTTTTTTACGGTTTTAATTTTCACACTCAATGCTATCAAGTTCCCCAGTTCTATTGAGTATATAGAATTAATTTTTCATATCAGATTTTTTCCAATCTTACTTCTTATTAATATCACAAAGATTTTGATGATAAAATCAATTTTATACAAGTTACTACATTCCAAATTTCAGTTTTAAGAAATTGGGGAAATTAAGAATATTTCAGGTATGTTACAAAAGTAGCATATGCAATAGACCCCGTAATTTCAAGGGCCTTGCGCGAAATGCTTGCTAGAAATTAATTCCGATTCAGTGATTCTGAACTTGCTCAATTACACCTGTAATATACTGTCCTGAACTACTGGGTGGTTAACTTGATGTTTTTGCCACCGATCGCCTTCTGTCTGGGTTATCAATTTCAAGTAATTATTTGGATTGTCGTACCTATTTGATACGTAAATATGAAGATATTTAAAACTGAAGTCATAGCCGTTGCTCAAAGAACAACTGAAGCATCTGACATATTTGATTCAAGTAAAAAAAAAAATTGATATTTTAATATTTATGAGTATTTTCCTAATTCAAGGTCCTTTTATAACGTAGCCTGCATCTTGACATGGCCCCAAGATGGCATCCCCCACCTCTGCTTTCACAGTATTTGGGACAGGGTGTCCAAAAAGAAAAAATATGTCTTTCTCATTAAATACGTGAAAAAGAGAATAAATTTAAAGACAAAAAAAAACAAAAAACAACGAAGTGATATCTGATCTGGCATTTTCCACTTACATTTCAGTCGTTTTTTACCACTAGAATTAACAAAAGAGTAAAAAAAAAGAAGACCCATAAGTTCAACGATGCGTCTATCTTCTGAAGTAGTAGCAGGAGAAGGAAGAGGGAAAAGAGCAAGTAGTCTTTCTTTGAGTCAATTTATTCTCATACTTGTAAAATATTGCGATAAGAATTATTCATTATTTTCGATAAAAATTGGAAGTGGCTATTTTTGGCGTGGGGGTGCATTTTTTTGGCACTTTTTCTATCAAGACATCATTAGCAGGTGGTGAAAAATTGATCGGAATAGATTTTCTTTTCATGCATTACACCTAATAATGATATCACATCTTTTAATGACATACCTTTCAATGACATCACATCTCTCTTTTCCTTTCAATATTGGTTGTTAAAGTAAGTGGGACCGACCGACCGACCGAATAGCGTCTAACAGAGATGTGTGGACACATCCAATAATCAAAGAAATATACCACAGAACCAATGAATAAAGGAAATATATGAAGAATAAGTCGAGAGATATCTCACAAAACAACCAATTGACGGATGGACAGAATGTCTTATAGAGAGGTGAGGACGCCTCTAGAAATGTGTTTTGTTTACACATTTCTCGTGTGCTTTGTAAATGATGATATATAACAGAAGCAGTAGTCAATCAAAGCGATAGTTTCAATCTATTTATTCACATTGGTTTCGGTAAACACAATGCAATTTTTATTTCATCTCATAGAAGAGAATCCGAAAAGAAGAGATGGAAACAATTCTTGTAGATATAACCTTTAAATATGGCGAGTAGCATCGGATAATTCAAAGACAAAATTAACAGCGAAATTAGGCTGCATAGCAACAAGTAGGCACTGGTTGGCACAAGCCTTGACCCTAAATTCTCAAGTGGCTCCTGGCAAAGGTTCGAGTGTTAAGTGGCTCAATTGGCGGAAATGGTAAATTCAGTCTTAATTGACCTCGACAGAAAAAATCGAGCATCTAAATATTTTGGGGCTAGCCAGCTGAAGCGGGTAATTAGAGGCAGGAGAGCAGGGAGAGACATCGAAGATATGGTAGGAGTCCAAAGATTATCAGAAAAGATATCCGATATAAAAGCTGGAGCCAGTAGCAGAATGTAACAGAAGTCTGAGCAGAAAGAAATTCATTCAGAATGGACAAAGCTAGTCATTAATGTATTTTGCATCCTGTATTTGTTGTTTCACTCCAATACACCGTCTCGCGCTTTGTGAACAAAAAAAAGATGTCTCCCCAGGGAATGAAAACGAGATGTTTATTTTTCAACTGAGCATGTTCTGTCGTTTGTATTAACAAGCCAACCTTTTCGGTGCTGCCTCTGAATTATCAAGCACAAACGATGACTACGTAATAAATATAAAATTAAACATTAGCTCAGGACACGGTACATTCCATTATTCCAGAGGTGGTAGGAAGGACTCATTGACTTCACAACTGCAGGGGGGGGGGGCTTTGGCGGCACAATATATCAGAGGATCCAAACAAAATCTTTCTTTTTTTTTTTAAGTTGTAAAAAATCCTTTGAAAAAATTATTTTTGAAAATTGGGCGGGGTGGGCATAGTTCGACCTAGTGGAATGGGACTATTTGGCGAAACCGATTTGGCGTGGGGGTTCTGGTGTGAGCGTTTAGGCGTCTTTTGATTTGCGGTGAACCCATTTGGCGACTGACGTTTGGAATGAAGGAAGAATGTTGATTGATTCATCATCATTCAAATAATTTTAGTTCGTTTGCAAATTCATTCAGCAATTAAGAAGATATTGAGCGAATGAACTGTAGCAAGTAACTGCGAAGTTTTTGTAATAAATCAAAGAATCGGATGTATGATAGAATGTGAAGTGAATTCAAGGTCTATCTAATTAAAATAAAACCAATTTCTACGTTGTAATTCGTGCAGAATTGAGAAAACTTTGGGATAGAGGTAGAGTGAGGCTAATCCGGTGAGAAGACAGAAATAAAGATAAAGGAAAAAATGTTACATAAGAAAGTCACACTTTGACAATACATACATATGTTGCAAAGCAGTTTCCCAATCTATAACTTTTCACGCTAAATTCAGCGTGTGTCTTGTTTTGGCAGCTTAAAAATCCAACGAGTAGCGCCGTTTCTTCCGCAATTTTCGATGATTTTCAGCTATTTGTAGACTAATCTAGCAATTTTAGCTATTAGAATGGTTATAAAATGACTAATTAAGATTTCGGTACGTTTTGTTGTCTTTTACGCTCTTTGGTTGATTTAGCACGAAAAAATAAATTTGAATATGTAACATCACCTGGACCCCCATCCCCCCAGACCCCCGCTGCTGAATTTTAATAGAAGTAGAAGTGTAATAAATGACCAACTAAAACTTCAACACGCCATGTAAAATTATAAATAGATCTGAAACTTCTATCAATAAGAATCGAGTGGCAAAATGTAAGGTTTTATTCAATGTAAAATTGTTTAAAATTCATATACGTTTTGTTTTTAAGTAAAACGAAAATCGATTGAATATTAATAAAAATCAAAGATTAGATACTTTGTACTTAACAGAAATGTGAGAGCGAATTTTTATCAAAACCGTCTTTTTTTTAACTTTCAAGTTTTTAATTTACTGCACAAATAAAGTTAAAAATACAGTTTTAAGGCTTTCTAAAGTTTCATCTTTGAATACTGATGAATAATCAATCAACTTTTATTCCTCATACCAAAACTATAGTCGCCAAATGGGCTTATATCAAAATTGGTGTGACGTCTAAACGCCCACACCAGAGCGCCCACGCCGAATCGGCTTCGCCAAATAGTACCGAACCCGGAACTAGCGCCCCTATTGATTATTTTTACATATGATAACAAGCATAAAGTAATTTATGGCATTTTTCTGTCATTTATCAAAGAAAGCATATTTTGGATAATGTATGTGGTCAGAATGATTTCTCTGTAAATTCATTTCAATGATTCGTGTGTGAAATATTACACTCTGATATTCGCATTTAAAAAATACCAAGTGCATAACGAAAGAAGGGATAACAGATGGTGTAAAAAGTTAATAGATCGGTGCCTCAGCGATAGTCCTGGCATCGTAATAGAGCCCCTTGGGAATTTCGGAGTCGACTAATGAAATTAATTGTATTTGATAAAGGGGCCCCCAGTGAGTAAGGATATCTTGGGTAAACATTTTCGATCAGTTGAAAAAAAATTTTTAGCATCGCTTTTCGTGATAGCAGATTTTTACTGCAATGACCTAGTGATAAAAAAATAATATTTTCATCAAATATAGGCATATCTCATATAATTAGAAAGAAGATTTTATGCGGAGTAAAGTTTACAAGAGAACTGTACGCCCCAGAGCAAGTTATTTCAATCTATTTACAATCAAATGTCATAAACGCTTGTTTTAAAGACTGTGTAGACTGATAGCTATGATGTAGGGAAGATGATTGTGGATTGATCTGCACCAAAACTTGATCACTTCTTCCGTCGTCCATTGCCAACCCTGTCAATAGATTTCACTGAAATCCCCTGAGAACATTTGGAGATATCGTGTGGACAGGAAAAGGTCCAGGGGGGGGGGGCTAGCGTGTGGTGTGGACAGTTGGTTAGTATGTTGGGAGGTAATAGTCCACTCCGAAATTTGCAGACTCCTCTCCTAGCCTATTGTCCAACCATCGATCAAGTATGATTGAAGTTCATCGAGAACTTCTGGTGATATCGTGATAAACTTTGGAGATATTGTGCATTGTTGACATTGTTGTACGAGAAGAAAATTCAACGAGGATTCGCTCAAAATTTCGATATCTTATTACCGAATCTTTTGTCCACTTGTCCACGAAATTTAAGTACATGTGTGGAGGATTGTGAAGAGGCTCACGCTTTCATGCTTTCTATGGATAGAGTAATATTTCTGAAAATTTTGTCGTTTTCAAACATCGTTTTAAATGATATATGATTTTTTATGGGGCTTGATTTTTTAAAATTCGTTTCAGAAAAAAAGCATCTAACTCTTTCGGGGGGGGGGGGGGTTACTTGCGAGCTGAGATTCACCAAAAGTAAAATTATGGATATTCATGAAACTAGGATAACACCGAATGGCATCTGTTCTGTCTCTGAGGTGGAACATTCCCTGGGGCATATTCCTGGGCGAAGCGTGCGGGGATCCTAGGATCTCCAGTCGTCAGAATTCCCCTCTCAACCTTGCCGATTCAGTCGAAGGGAGATCAGAGAAAGCACCAGTTTAACTGCAGGAACGACTGAAATGACGTGAAAGAAAGCCCCACTCCTTGGTTTCGTATTAGAGTTATCCTTCCCCTAGACTGGTTGCTTTCACAAAGCTAGAGAGACCCATCTGCCCAGCAATTTTATCCATTGCTAGGGTCGGATTCATGCCTTCCCCAGGGGCATTAGTGCGTAATGAACATAATAAGCCTCGACCAGAGTTTGATAACATTATATTTTTAATAACTTATTTTGAACCACAAATAAGCTTGAACTCATACAGTTCTTTTAGCTGAAGAATTAAAGATCAATGAGAATGGTTGAAATTCTTTTTACTGAGATGAAACTAAAACAAACGGCGGTTTAAATTTTATGTCTTCCAATCAAAATTGAACGTGAATGTTGATCAGTAAAGACCTAACTCTATACAGATATAACATGATTCATCTAGGGAAAAAATATTTTTGTGCATCCAAATAAACCATCTGTTTGCTCTCGAACCCCTAGACTTGAATATAATCAGCCTAATGTCTAATCCAACAGAGCAAAGGGATCTTAACTTCAATGCTTGTACAGAAAGATCGTGATCGTGGCAAGGATTCACCTGTGTACATTTTTTAGATGAAAGTTATTAATTGACAGACAAAATGAATAAGGCTTTCTATTTATGACCCAACCAACACGGAACCTTTTAACAGCGTTGCAGACAGGTTACATTTTGGTTTGAGGATATTTGACGTAGTGGGTAGGTTACTGTTATGTGGCAATTTTTTTTTTCTGAACTCAAACTGGCTGATAATCCCAGACGTTGCCACAGCGTTATGGTAACGTTGCAAAGTGCTGTAGCAGAAAATCTAGCATCTTCTGGGGAAAAACCATCAAAATCCCCTTTTTCATAATTATATGTATAGAATGTATAACATTTTTTGAAATATTGCTTCATTTGAGAAGTGCTAATTCAGATAATACATGTTCCTCTAATATCCTCCTGACATTTTGAAAAAACGCTGTCTGCGGCAATGTAGGGATGCTGTGGAGATTCTACAAAGAAACGTTAATGTAACTTTACAAAAACCGTCTAGTGACGTCAATTTGTTAGCTGAGGGAAGAATTTATTTTTAACAAGTTAACATTAACTAAAAGTTCGGTAAAAAGCTGTCTGCTCATTTTCTGCGTACAGCAATATTTGTAAGTGTGACTGTCCTTACTAGCAGGATGTAATTTGATTGGTAGTAGTAGTAGAATGTAGATTCACATTGTCTTGATAGTGTGCTGCGGGGTCGGTGGCATGAAGTGAATAAGAAATTCTATTGAATTATGTGTAATTATATTGAATTTCATCTACGTATTTATTATTATTACAAAGCACTTTAACGAACTTTTTTCATTGCAATATTTTCTATTAACTAATTGGGATGGCTAAGTGTTTGGGGCCTCCGGCTTTAGACCCCTCAGCTGAGGATAGATTAGTCATAAATTAAACATGTTCACCATGGAAGAGAAGGCCGATGTCATTGACTTTGCCAACACCATGCCTCCCAAGAACTCCTTCCTAGCAATTCCTATTCTTGCCTTGAGGTTTCCTAGGATGATAAGCTCGTTACTTTTTGATGTTGTCTTGATTACTAATTCGAAATGTTTGTAAACTTCTTCTTTAGTATCATCCAAACTTAGATAGCAGAGGCATGTGATGGCGATGTGTTTAGCCTTGCTGAGGAGAATACGAAGCTTCATGAGACGTTCGTTTATCCCCTCTTGGGTCACACCGTATGTTTCTAAGCAGTGGTACCCTGATGGCAAAACCAACCCCATGTATCCTGTCTTGAGCTTTGGGACTTCCCTCATCAGAAGTATGTGTATCTGCCCCCCTCCTTCCTCTTCAGAGAGCCATCCAGCAAGTCAGATTCCCCCAAGTGGAACGATATTGATTTTTGTTATGCTGAAATTCCATAGCGATAAGTTTTTCTCTCTCGTCTTTTGGGATCGACTTCGTCCGATACAATCTGGATATTCCTGGCTTCCATGATTAGATTCTTTTTTTTTTCCTTTTCCTTTGATGAATTCGATCACTGTGGGTAGAGTCTGCCAACTGCAGTATGCTAGCCAGACACTTTGAAGGCAAGCATTTGGTGGGGGGGGCTTTTCTGTGAGGATGGTCAATGCTTTCCCAAAGAGGCAGTCCAGATGCTGCTGGACTTTCCTGTTGCCCTGGGTCCAAGAATAGAATGGCCACTGGCCCATTGCTACAGGTCTTGTGTTTGGCGAGTGAGTTGACAGATCGGTGATAAGTTGCATAATGGACCTGTGCCAGAAGAAAATAAAGTGGGGAAACCATTTCACTGGTGGTATGGGCAGTCCTGATCTGGTGACTCGCGAAACTGTTGCGACTGGAAACTTCCATACCGGATAGATGACAAGAAAAAATGACATCACACCGCTGGCGGGGCTCCACTCGAGATTCAGCATCCGTATCTTTCTTTCCAGGCGCGCAAAGCACCACAGTTATTCAACCATGGTTTGTCTAATGGATTCGGTTGGTGGTGATTTTGGTGAAAAGTTTGTATACGCAAACCTCTCACAAAAATCATCACTCGATGAAAACCAACCACGGGAGCAAGCTGGCTTTAGAAGAAGTACTCGATCATGGACCACCAGCATCCAATATATGAACTGAAAAAAAAGCATCAGAATATAAACTACCACTCACCATAGCATCTATCGACTTCAAAAAGGTGTTCGACTCAGTAGAAATCCCAAGGTCATGGAGGCCATCACTTGACAAGGTGTAGATCCAGTATATGTTGAAGTGCTGAATCATATATACAATCATAGCAGCTCCTTTATTAGGTTACATAAAGACTCAGACCCCTTTCAGCTCCAGAAAAGAGTAAGACAAGGTGATACCAACTCACCCAAACTCTTCACAGCCTTCCTCAAGATGATCTTCAGAAGACTAGACTGGGAGAGTAAAGGATTTAGAATAGACGGCGAGTATCTGAGCAACCTCAGCCCTTTTCACAGAGAACCTACACAACCTCCAACTAATGACAGATGAACTCAACGAAGAGAGCAAGAAAGTCGGCCTACACATGAACTTCAGCAAGACGAAGTTCATGAGCAACAACCACATCGGAGATAAAAACACTAAGATCAAAATCAAGGACACAGAACAGGAGAAAGTAGATCACTAAATCTACCTCGGACAACAAATCTCTATGAGATCCTCAAAAGGAGAAAAAATCAAGCAAAGAATTACACTAAGTTGGCAAGCCTTTGGCAGAGCTAGCTCAACCTTCAAAAATAATAAGATCCAATTAATCCTAAAAAGAAGGGCGTATAACCAATGCATCCTCCCAATAGTCACTTATGGAGCTGAAACATGAAACCTAACCAAGAGACAGATCCACAAATTGAGAATCATGCAACGTGCACATGAAATAATTATGCTGGGCCTCACATGGAGAGACCACAAGACAGCACAGTATATCTGGGAAAATACAAGAGTCAGGGACATCACAGAATCCATTAAAAATCTCAAATGGCAGTGGGCTGGCCATGTTGCAAGAATGGCAGACAACTGATGGACATAGCGACTCGCTGCATGGATCCCCCGAGATCACATGCGCAACTGAGGCCGGCAGAATATTAGATGGAGAGATGAGCTAGACAAATTCAGAAAGTCCTGGCTCCACGACGCCCATGATAGAGAGGTGTGGCGAATCCTGGGAAAGGACGTTAAAAGACTGATGGTGATGTCTAATGGGTGGTAGGTGTCAGGGCATGTCCACACCTCGATGGGCCATACATGCTGCATCTGTGTAGTCCATAAGCGTTCAGGCGAGAGGAGGCACCAAAGTCAGAGGTTTTGATTCGGGAGAGGTTATGAACCGACAGGATAACGACCTACATAGCTGCTTGTACTTTCAGCAAAAGGCTTGTCAGTCGTGGTCGTAACTATAAGCAGACGACGAGGCACTACTAATACTCTATTCACAACAGTAAGCTTTGTGGTCTGCATCAATAACACAATTTTCTGGATGTAAACTATCCAAATCAATGGAGGAAATTTCAAACCAGATTTCCCCTTCATGTTTAAAAATCTACGGAAATCCAAATAATTATTGGAAACTGTGGTGCAAATGGGTTTTGGGAACTAGATATATGATACAGTAAATTTCATTATTGACAGTGAACATACAAAAATTCTGGAAATAGATAAGTAGCTATATGATGCACCCCCGTCTACACAATCATACACACCACTGTTTTTTGTTTTGTTTTTTGTTTTTCGTTTTGTTTTGTTTTGTTTTTTTCCTTCAAAACTCTCTTTCAAAGATAACGGCGGACACAGTGATTGGAAATACAAAAAAAGATCCTGAATCATAAATTTCAACAAGGTCTTCGTCTTTCACTGAATTAACGAATCTTGACCCAATTTTTTAGTTATATTTATGTTCAAGTAACACTTAAGAATCCTCTTGAACTTGTCAAGTGATCCCTTTCAGGGGAAAATTGCTAAAATGATCCTTGAAACATTCAAGACATCGGACTTCAACCCTAAACCGTTTATCAGTGAATTTTGTGAACCTACTGGGTGGACTGCATATAGAGTCAGATTGAAACGAGCAAAAGTTCAGGATTGAGAAACTGTATGGCTGTTGAGAATGTCTATAAGAATTTTTATGTGGCGTGAGAGATTTGGTGACGTAATGCATTCATAATATGTTATTTATGACGGAACAATATCTTCTTCAACTTTATCAAAAAAAAGGATTTAAAAATGAATGCATTCTTATATGAATGAATAATATCTTCTGATACCCTCTCTATTTTCCATAACTTTCCCTAAAATACGATGGTCTGCAATTCAACATCCTTTTCCCCTTAGACTACTTAGTAGGGGGAAGGTTCTAATGGCCACCCTAGGGGTATAGTTGAGTGATTGTAAGGACTAATTTTTCTCCTCTGACGGTGCAAAATTTTTTTAAAGAGGATGCTTTCTCTAACGGTATACATTGCCACACACACACACACACACACACACACACACAAATATATATATATATATATATACATATATATGTATATATACTTACTACATCAAAAGGTACTCCTGTGTATACCGTTAGAGAACGCATCCTCTATTAAAAATTATTATATATATATATATATATATATATATATATATATATATATATATATATATATATATATATATATATATATATATATGTATGTGTGTGTGTGTGTGTGTGTGTGTGTGTGTAGTTTAGTGCTGTAGAAAGGCATGGGAATGGTATTCCCTTACTTTGTTTAGGACAGAGAACGACCTCCTCTCATATTATTAATATACTACTAAAATCCTCATTTTGTTTATCTATTAGTTCGTACCCAGAACGGTACCTCACAGTGGCAGCTCTATGGTTGGTGTTACTCGGAGTGGTAACTCATGGTGTCACCCACCTCCTTCCAGAACTTGCTCTCTTCCCAGGATATCTAGACTTTTGGTGATCTTTCTTTACTGATACTATTCATTATTCATCATGATTCACTCTTATTAGTCAATGTGATGACGTAATCCTACATTTACAAACAATTTCATTCATCTTTAGCTTCTTATTTCTCAGTTCTGACTTTATGAAATGATTTGAAGAGAATAAGAATGGGTACCATTAAAATATATCTATTCAGTATCTTTTTAAAAAAATCTATGAAATTAAACTAGAAAGCATTCAGCGTGTGCATACCTCTGCCAACGTCATTGATAGGGGGGGAATAATTGCATCTGGATCCGCCCCAAAATTTAATCACTTCGTCCGTAGTCCATTGCCCCCCCCCCCAACTCCCACAAAATTTCTTTGAAATTCATTAAGAAGTTTTGAAGATATAGTATGGACAGTCATGAGCATATACAAAAATGTATTTAAAAAAAAAAAAAAAGCAGGAAAATATCTCTCAATGAAAAAAAGGATATTTTTGGTTCTAATCCCAAATTCAACCAACTCGTTCTTACTACATCGGCCGAACTTCCACAAAGTTTAATTGAGAACTTATCGTATGGAGAGACATGAATTTTGAGGTGATATTATGTGATGTGGATATATAACTACGTTGTAAGGGAAATAATTTTGTATGGATCCGCCCAAAAATTCAATCGCTTATTTTGTAGTCTATTTTCTATCCTTCCACAAAATCCCATTGAAATCCTTTCTTTTTTTTTCTAAATTCTGGAGATATCGTGTGGGCAATCATGATCATATACATAAATGAATGGAAAATCGGGAAAATATCTCTCTATCAAAAAATTCGTGGATCCTCCCCGAAATTCAACCATTTCCTCTTTATCCAATTGTCCAGCCTTCCACAAACTTCATTAAAGTTCATGGAGAACTTTCAGAGATATTGTCCGGACGGACAGATGTTTCATTATAAACAAGATGAAACATTTTTAGGCAGTCATCTTGATATCACCCATCTGATGATATCGCCTCATCCACCTCGCCACTGCCTTGTAGCTATGTATACTGAATGAGGTTACCCCTTAAATGCATCCCACGCCGAACTGCCCGGCTGTAGAGGCTTGCTTCACCTTCAACAGATCGCCACACTCACAAGAGCAGACAGCCCTACGTTTGCTCATTTCTTTCTTCGGCTTTATACTACTATTGCTTCTAGTTCACTGGTACAAAAATGCCTATCTTTCAATCGTTCTCATTCTCTGATGCGTCAGAATTGAGAGTGAAACTTTTCGACTCATAAAACAGAGCTTACAGTTAATCATATTGATTACTTTCAGGCATAAATTCCGTCAGATTAACTATTCCGCAATGCGTATCTTTCAACCTCAAGCGTATTAATATTGAGGCTAAGAAAGAAAGAGAATTTAAGGCCAGAATTCGTACTAGATTCTAATAACTGTTGCAGTTATGTTTGGGTCTCGATTATACCTTAACCACCAACTGGAAAACTGTTACCGATTTTAGTGGTGCAAATCCCAGAGGTTCATAAAGCTACAATAGTCGTCGCAGGGTGAGAAAGAATTTGGTCGAAGCTCTGCGAGAGTTACCTCCCTTAAACCTGTCTATTCCGAACGGAATTTCGCAAAAATGGTGGCCCTATCTGGCTTGGCCGCAAAAAGACACATGAAACGGAACCTTCAAAATGACAACAAACTATCCCCGTTCAATAATTTACTAAAGAATATGTCCACAGTTAGGTAGGTACACAACTTCATTTCATTACGTTTCTTTTTCGTGAGCGCGTGACGAGATCTCTACACTAAAAGAAGGAACGATGCTCCTACTAATGAATGAATTAAAAACGATTCAAAGAAACAAAACAAGGCATTGCTTTTTTTTTTTTTTCAGTATTTACGGACTCGAATGGGTTTTGTTATTGTTTACTTTGTTGAAGCTTACATCCAGATCCAAATTGATATTCTGATCATACAAGTTTGTTTGTTTTTTAAAAAATACGCATTTCTTGTTTTTCTTTTTCTTTTCTTTTTATTCCTTGAAAAATTTTCAAGCTAATTTTTGTTTTGTGGCATTGTTAATATTTTGGTTTCTCTCGTGTTATTTCCTGCGATGGTAATTGGTTTTGGGAAGAGGGTATACGAGAAGACTGGGCTTTTGGGAACTAGGTATACGGTAATGTCTCCATTTGTAGAGATTGAACATATTTTTTTTAAATGGATTGAGAAGTAGGTATACACCGATCCCCCCCCCAGCCCCAGCCCAATGTCTACCTCTGTTATTTACCCCAACATTTTCCATGCATCAAGAAAAAAGCGATAACATTTAAGCTGTTCTATTTAAAATTCTCATCTTTTTAACTGCTTAGCGATCAGAAAGTCTACAAGTACAATGTATAGACCGTTTAAAAGTTCGGATGGAAAAAAGACCTGCCTAAGGTCTAAATTTTCAGTAGGGTCAACGTCGAACAATACCTGGAAGCTATGTGCCTTTTAGGTTTGTTTTACGAGTGGGTATCGCAGATTTTACGAGTACCAAAAATGTGGTGTGTCCTGAATACGAAAGACTCTCTAAGATTTAGATACCTGTTACTTGCTTTATCATATACAAAATGCCTTTATCACAAACGCCTTCACTAGACAGGCAACTTTTTTTTCTGTAATGACGTGATAACTCTCGCACCAGAAGCGATTTTGAAATCTGTTGTAACTAAAAGAAAACAATAAAAAAAAAACACCCACTTCCTAACAATTAACATTTACATCTTGTTTTGTTTGTTTGTATTTAATTTTAGGAAAAAATATTAATGTCACTTGTTCGAACGAAAACAAAATCTCTTTATTTGTCCCAGAAGATCACGAGCAACTTCATCATTCCAACAAGTGGAGAATGAGCGAGTAAGGTTTTCAAAATATCTCGTTTCTAAAATAACTGACTTCCTGCTCTCCCAGTTGTAGATAACTCCAGCCTGAGAAATAAATCGATATGATTTCCAACAACAATGAATGAAACTACTTGATAACATATGTTATCAGGACATGTGACGGTCCTACGTTAGTATTCAATGCCAGGAAAGAGAGAGAGTTCATTTTTCTTTTCTTTTTTTATGATATTAGCCGCTTATATAAAGCAAATGAGCTATCTTGTTGTTTAACGTCCCAAATTATTTTGGTAATTGTGAGTGCACTTGGCCAGTTATAGCAAAATCTAATATTTGATGAACACTGTGATCTTGTTTCGTTTCTCAGTTCGTAACTATAGACTCTTCCACTTGGCAATTTTTTTCTGATAGAAATACATCGGTAACTGTTTGGATGAGGTTCGCGAAGAAAAGGGAGGTTACTAGTATAGATTAAGATTTACGTTGCTTTCATTTACAGCATCTATACTAGTTACCTCCCTTCTCTTCGCGAACCCCATCCAAACAATTACGAAAAAAACACCACCTCATGATTTTGTTTTCACGGAATTTGAATAGAGTGTAAGCCGGTCACAAATCTATTTTTTTCAACTTTTCAAAGACATTTATCCGGCAGAATTTAGTTCAACGTACAGTTGTGAATTTAAATCCTGAATGAAATAAAATAACTGCTTTCAAAACTTGAATAATAATTGAATGAATCGTGCGATCCCGACTTTGGTAAAATTAAAATGAATAAACGTGAAATAGCTGATGGAGTGTACTTTCTTTCGGGGGGGGGGTCTCCTACACTTTGTTTCTATTAGAATTGATATCAGCTTAGTCTGTATTTTGTTGTAACTGACCGGGTACCTTCACAACAACTGAATCATTTGGAATGCCAAACTACAAGATATATCCATCTAAGTCTTGGAAGTGCAGTGCGTGTGTATGAATGTAGTGCCCATCAGGCCAAGGAACCTAGAGTGAAACGGGGTGGGAATAGCTTCAAACGTAAAATACCCAACGTTGTACGCGTTTGTATTGCAATAGAGAAAGTGTTCTTAGGTAGCAATACAGTTTTGTGTTTAATCTCACAGTTGAAGTATGCGTTTCTTAGGGTCGAAATTGCTTGTGCACTACAAGGCATGAAATTATAGAATCTTAGACGGCTTTACGAAAAAGTAGTTCGACTTGTATAAATCATTTAATCTATTCCATCGGTGAATCTGAACTATGCATTCCTGGGTAGCCGGATAGCTAAGACTAAATTAAATAACTAAATCCCTACCTCTAGATATGCGTAGTTGAGATGCGAGACTAAAAAAAACTATTATTACCACGTGTTGTTAACCTTAAACGGTGTACTTCTATTCAGTGGCGGGCCTGTGGTTGGTGTTACCCGGAATGGTAACTCATGGTGTGATCCCATTTCGTTCAGAACTTGCTCTCTTCGCAGGATATCTAGAATTTTGGTGATCTTTTTGTACTAACACTATTAATTATTCACGACGATTCTCCCATGTTATTGAACGTGTACATTTACTAACGGTTCTATTCATCTCAATTTTTCAATTTTTCATTAAATCAAGAAAAATCCTGGATCAGTTTCAAAATTCCACCAACTCTTCTTCATCCCATGACCCACCATGCCACAAAATTTCATTGAAATTAATCGTGTACGTTCGAAGATATTTTGCAGACAGACAGATGTTTCACTAGAAAAAGGAATTATTCACTGACTATATGATTTTTTTTTTTATCTAGACATTTTGGTGCCATCCTCTCCAATGGTGTCACCCGGGGCGGGCCACCCCCTCCGCCCCCTACTTGGTCTGCCACTGCTACTACACGATCATTTTTAGTACTTTAACATCGCTGCTTCCGTTTCTCTTCTCACCGCCCTCTATCCTTCTCTGTATTTTTTCTGGTTATACCTTTTCGTAACTATCTCCAGGCAATCTTATGCAACAATTGTTTTGTTTATGTGAATCTCTTCCTTTCAGTTGTTGTGTTATATTGCGAGAGTTTAATTATATTTCATTTTGATGTTACTGATACGAAAAATAAAATACTTTTGAAAAAATAGGTAAAGGCTTCGGACAAGATGATGTCGGCTTCACAACTCAAGCCTATCCCAGAAATGTGTCATGCTATGTTATCAAATATGGCGTAATTATTGATTTTTGTCGATAAAGGTAAATATTGACTTCGGAACAGTCCAATTATGCATTATGATAAATACAAATTTGTTTTTCATATTAGACAAATAGTTGTGCTTTTTTTTCTTTCAAGAAACAATTTATGATCGAATCTTTTAATCTTATAACCACATTCCTTTTTTTTTTTTAAAAAGAGTGCCGACTTCCCGCTGAAAATGTTTATTCTTCCTTATTGAATTTAAACACATAAACGGGACAAAAAGATTGGGAAAAGGAAGATAGAACTGATTGATTTATTGTGAAGGTGTCTTCTCTTTCCTGTGGATTTTGGCTTCTGTGACCATGACGTGCTTTGCAGAATAATTTGAAAACTGCGATATTCTTTATTTTTAAGAGCTGCCTGGGATATTTGCTAGGGGCCCCGTATTTTGATGGGCCCCGTGCTAAATACTTGCAGGTTATCAACTTTAATTCAGTGATTCTATACCAGTACAGTACTAAATAGCCTTCAACTTTAGTGAATGACTGGTTGTTTAAGATTAGCGATGGAAGCCAAGTATCACCTGGAGTTACAGTAATTGATGGAAGCGTGGTATTCATGAGATACATATACGATACATAAACACAAAGGTATTCGAAAATCAAGTCATAGTCGCTGCTCAAAGATGAAGGCGAGAATAAAGTGATATCATTACTGAACTTGAGTTAATTGCAATTCATTTAATTGCAAGTAAAAAAAAAATATGTGTTTCAATATTTATTTGTATCTTCTCAATCTTGGGCCCTTTTATTACATATGCTCCACGATCTGTACTAGCTTGGCCCGGGTGTCATTAAAAAAAAATATGAGTACGATTCATTGGAAAATAATCTAGTTTCACTTTCACATTGCTGACTTATATTTCCGTTTTGATTTTCAAGTTGTTTATAAGTCACAGTTTATCTGCTGCATTTATACTGACAAACAAATTGCATAAATATTAGTCCAACCTTCGGGGTTGTTTTTTTTTGTTTTTTTCACAAACCTATTAATTGATTGTGCTGATAGTGAATACTTATCTATTGTGAATTTTCTTTTTTTCAGAAATAAGTTTTAGTTTCACTTTACTAGCTTTTATTTTCGTTTTGATTCACAAGTATTTTTTTGTTTATAAATTATAGTTCATCCCCTACGTTTCTACTGACAAGGGGTATATTTGTACATATATGAATTGTATAAATAATATTTCAATCTTAGAGGCTTTTGTTTTTATACCAATTAGGTGATAGCGCATATTCATCTATTAAAAATTTTCTTTTTCTTTCTTTTTTTAATCTATTTTCACTTCTTTATTACTGACTTTTCTTTTTGTTTTGATTTCCTAGGATTTTCAATGTCGTAATTGCAGATTGGAAGGTGTATCGAAAAAAATCTTGGATAACTCACTCGGTGTAACTAGACAAAAAACTAATATTCAAATCTGGTGTGTATTTCAATGTGTACCCCGAATACTTTCATTTTACAGGGGTCAAATTTAGTCTTATACTTAAATTGTCAGTGAGGGCAAAGTGGCTTTTTGAAAACACTACCCCCTCCCATATGAGCCCCCAATGGAAGGTGCCCGCCAAAAAAAATTGTAGTTCATCTACTGCATTTCTACAGACATTATACAATAACAAGGATATACCCGTATATACATGAATTGCATAAATGATAATCCAACCTTGAGGGTTATTTTCATCAATTGAGTCATAGTACCTACTTATTCATTACAAATGTTCTTTTTTCTGCAGATCACGCTAAATGTTTGGTGGGAGGTCCATTCAAGGAGCTATGCCCCCAGGCCCCCAAATTTCTAGCTACGCCACTGGTTAGCCTTAGGTGTCATCGGATAAAAAGAATGTGTACAATTCATTGGAAAATAATTTAGTTTCACTTTATTGACTTTCATTTTCGTTTTGATTTTCAAATGTTCTTGTCGTTGATACAATGGATTGGAAGGTGTCTCGAAAAACTGTTCGATAACTCTCTAGCGGTGACAAGAGATACAAAGTATAAAAATCTGATGTGTATGTCTATGTGTATTTTCACTACTATCATTTTTCAAATCAAAATAAAGGGTCCAGTTTAACTTTACCGTTACATTGCCAATAGAAAACACCCTGAACCCCGAAAGATTATTTTTTTCTCAAAACTGACAAATTTCTAGAAGAAACAAAGGTATTATTAATAGAAAATGCATAGAATTACCTAGACAATTTTTTTTTCTACGAAAACGACAATATAAACTAAACCGGAACTTGACCCAGTATTCTTCTCACACCCACTCCAACTTAAGTATTTTTTTTTATTTTCCATTTTAGTTATTTGGGCGATTTTTTTGCACGTTAACTGACTTGCAGAATTTCGGTGCATCTTAAATAATCAAAAATCATTTTGTCAAATAAATGTACAGTTAAGTGACACTACAAGCGTCGATTTCCGAATCAGAAAAAAAGATTGAATTTCGAATTTCGTGTAGAGAAGTAACCCATCCCATGATTGATTGACGTCATACGAATTCCGACCGCTGACTAGCAATCAGTCTATTCTGGTATCTGCAAATATTTTGATACTCAAATCATGGTATAATCGTGAATGCAGAGGCGTAGCTGAATGGGGAGCTATTTAAAAAAATGACCCCAGGTCCCCAATGGAGGGTTTTCCACCAAAAAACTTATGAATTATAATCCATCAAATGCATTTCTACTGACATTATATAATAACAAGGATAAATTTGTACATATATGAATTGCATGAATAATTAAGCGTTTGGGATTGTTTTTCACCTATTAAGTTATAGTGCATGTATATTTATCGGAAATTTTCCTTTTTCATCAAATCTTATATGTTAGACGGGCTTCTTCAAAGAGCCAATCCCCTCTCCTTGGGCCCCAAAATCTCTAGCCACGCTACTGTGTGAATCTTTGTCCAAATAAAGGATTTCTTTCGTTAAATATTTAGAAAATGGAATAATTGCTTCAAGCAACACACACACACACATACACACAACAATTGCATACATAACACGCTTGGCTGCCTCAGGGTCAAACTCCACTCTAGCAGCAACTTATAAGTTTTTGAAATATTCCGACTTTTGTAAAAACATTTTTCTTCAACTGAAAAAAGATCTTCAGATTTGGCCATGGAAGGCAACTCAATTAAAGAGTATCTAGATATTTTCTAGATAAATGGCATGGAAATCTAGATAATTCTAGATATAATTTGAGGAAATCCAGATATCAATTGAAAACTAGCATTCATAGCTTTCTATTTTCTCTCTCTCTCTCTCCCCCCTCTCTCTCTCTCTCTCTCGTTGATTGATGACGTGGGAATAGAATCTGTCACCCTCGTTACTGCTCTTTCCTTCCCTCTCTCTCTCTCTCTCTCTCTCTCTGTCATTTAAAAACTTTTCGGTTTTTAGTCTTAACCTGAAATCTGAAATTGTCATTGTTAATAGGTGATGAAAACGAAGTCAGAATTCAGGAGTTTGACAATATTAGGGGAAAGAAAGGCCGAAAACTCCCCCTTTTTCGAAACTGACAAAGAGTATAACAGCCATAAAGAATGTAAGAGAAAATTGCGACGAAACACTGATAGATTATCAGCTTGTGAGTTCACATGGTCGTCAAAATTTTCATATTGAGGAAGATATTTGTAAAGTACAAAAGATCTTCTGCCTTTTAAAATGATTCACAAAAAATAAAGTTGAAATACTCTCTATAGTTTTGAGAGAGGGCATAACCATTTAAAGAGTTTTTTTCGTACGACTAAACTACTTCTTGTGGTTTGTGCTGTTTAAATGATGTTTCGGCCGATCCATTCTATGGCCTTCTGTGGGTGTAGTTTGTAGCTCTCACATCCACAGGAATTTGCTCACTAAGATGAGTCCACAACGCGAGAAGAGTCTGGCCAATAACTGTATTTACGTTATTCCGTGCAAATATAAGAATATTTATACTGAGGAAAGGGGTAGACCTCTCAAATTCTGTGAGCATGAAAAGTCCATAACTAAAGGCGAAATAGGAAGATCTGGAATGGCTGACCATTGTGAACACTATCTGGGAATAAGTTCGTATTATAGACAAGGAGCGCTGTTGGAAACTGGGGACAATCAAAGAAGCAACACATCTCGACTGAGTGTATATCAAACGAATGCAGTGTTCAACCCAGGGACAATGTATGGAGGTCCAGGACTAACAAGGAGAGAAAAAGATGTCCCCCAAATCCAACGTTATAGTACTGCTACCATTGGAAAAATTCTGTTTACTGCCACCACATTTGGATAGTACACCTAAAGAAGGCCGTGGAATAGATCGGCCCAAGCATCGTGCTAACAACACAAATCACAAAGAGTTGAATCGTTTGGGAAAAAAATCTTTGAAAATCAAAATAGTATTTTGTTTACGATAAAAAAAAAAAAAGTGGTGACAATTTCTCGTTTATGTTGCATCTTTAAGAATATTTCATTTCTATATCCGGACAATCTCCCTTGGATAAAACTCTCCCACGAAAAAAAAACTTACTCAAAGTGTAAAGTAGGACAAAAACCTTGGTTGAATTGAAACATGACAAATTAAGTAATCAGCATCCTCTCCTATTATTCTTACTTGCGAAAGGTGTTTATATGTCCTCATACACACATTGAAACTATGATTTTAAAATTCTGTATATTATTTTTCCCGTTAGCCTACATTTAATATCTCTTGTTAAGTTAGTAAATCAAATATTTTATTTGCACACACTCAAATAAAAAATGCTTTGTTCAATATCAGGTGAGATTCACACACGCACATACACATACAAACCCGGAAATATTACATGGAGAGTGTTTTATTCATAATTGATGAATGAATAATGCAATGTTGGCACATGAAGCAATGCCGGACTTGGGCTTGGTGAGACCATCCACCATAAAAAGTTTAGGAACCCTTCTTCAAAAAAGAAATACGTCAAAATGGCTGATAAAACTTGTAAAATATTTATCCTATCTTAAATTTTTTGAGTCCCCAACCACATGGGCGTCCGCTGCTACTTTTCCCAGGAGGGAAAACGGATACGTATTCCAAAGAAGGGGGGGGGTGCAAAAAGATATATCCAGCGGGTGGGGTTGGGGAGATAATCGGATGGTGGTTGTCAAGTAAGAAACTAAGAAATGTCTGATCTGAGACTCGTCCTAAGCTGTCAATGTTCATAGTGACCACCTGATCACCGGCCTCTCTATACGGTTCCAACTTTCCAACTTTGTCGGTGGGAAGGTCTGATTCAGGGGAGAGAAAATGTCCCATGTTCACCCCCAGAGGACGCCTATGCTTAAGCCGTAGCTTTTTTTCCCTTGCTGACTACACCCGATCATGGAAACAAGTTTTATATGCAGTTAAAACGCTTGGCAGGAAAAAGTAAACACGGTTATTCGATCATCCTGATCACCAAATATCGATTGGAATATTGATGAACGATAGTACACACTCAGAGGAGAACTCTACTCCTACTACTAGTTCTAAATACATAAACCGGTACCTGACTGCATACTAACAACTAATTTCCTTTTGCCAAAACTTGAACAATGAACAAGAAGAACAATTCAAGCGCAGATCCGGAGGTCTGGGGCCGGGCATGGCCCTTATCTCCCAGTTCGGAAGAAGCACGATTAAAAAATATTTTTTTTAATATCGAAACAAATTTAATGAATAAAATTCCGAACAATCCCAAGTGATCACGTATTAACCTTCGAAACAAAAGCTTATTATATCCATTGTTAGACGACACACGGAGGTGGGGAATGGACCCCCAGCAAAAAAAACCTGCTCCCCGCAAAATGTTTCATTTTTTTTTTTTCGTTTGTTTTTTAATTATTTGGTTTTCTAATTTGGCGTACTTTTATTCGAAATCGTCAACCAAAACTTTCACCGTATGTTTCTTCAGTTTTTTAGTTGGTCTGGCTGACTTTGTTTCCTAGCTCATGGGTGTGCAGTGCACATGGAATTCCGAAGAAATGGATACGTAAAAGTAATTTTTTTAAAAAAAGAAAAAAAAGGTGTGGCCTGATAAACTGGAGACGGTACAGTGTCAATCATTTCATAAAAACTTCATCCGGTGCATTGACTCTAATTAAACTACACTAGGCATCACTGATGCCTTCTACAAAAACTGCACCCTGGGGCAAAGACAGCGCCCGGGGGCTGTTCCATGATCCTAGGAGAAGACATATTGATAAACAGGCATTAAGCCGAAGGAAATTTTGCGCACCTTCACGCCTACACCCGGGGCTGCCCACCGACTCTCGACCCCTCTTGATACGCTTCTACGAGGCATATGTATGTATCAAGCATACAGACCGCACCAATGGTTCTAGAGGGCTGAAAAATCAATTTATTCCTCATTCTGTCAAGAAAAACGTTTGGTTGTTTGTTTTTTTGTTGTTGTTGTTGTTTTTCTTCTTTGTAATACCCGTGATAGGTTTTTTAGTGAGGGTTCAATTTTCAATGTAAGTTTATGCTAAATTAATCTCTCAGTTAGTGTCCACTTGTTTTTTTTCAAGTCTGACTTTTTTTAATGATCGCTGCCCAACAAAAAGCGAGAAAAGTAACTTATTCCTCGATCACCCCTTTTTTCCAATTTTTTTTATAGATCACCCCCAACACGGCATACCACCAAAAGACGTTGGTCATGAGACGGTTTTCTATCGAGTGACTAACCAGACATGTCGATTCTTTTATTTATCGATTGAACCTTTTGTTTGTTGTAAGAGAAACAGAAAATAATGAAATTTGAATAACGCGCCTTAGTGTAATCTCTTTTTACCTCTTGAGGGAGCAGTGCGCACGGAATTCCAGAGAAATAAATGCATGCAAGTAAAAAAAAAAAAAAAGAAAAAAAAGGGTGTGGCCTGATAAACTGGAGACGGTACCGTGTCAATCATTTCATAAAAACCTCATCATTGACTCATTTGAAACTAAACTAGGCAACCAAACTGACGCCGTTTACAAAAATTGCACCCCGGGGTAAAGACAGCGCCCGGGGGCTGTTCCATGATCTTCGGAGAAGACATATTGATAAACTGGCATTAGGCCAGAGGAAATTTTGCGCACCTTCTCGTCTACGCTCGGGGCCGCCCACCGACTTTCGCCCCCTCTTGATACGCTTCTGCGAGGCCTTGACTGCGAACATTCTGTTTGTCCCAAGAAACGAAATAGAAACAATGATCATTACGAAGTCAATGTTGCCAATTTAGCGCTTTTCTTGTTTTGGCTAAATTAATGCATGCGTATTTATACATGTTAGCCATTTTTGGCGTGATTTTGACTATTTTTAACATCGTTTTGGTGCGTTCTGACCATGTTTTGGTGATTATTAATGATTTTAAAAAATTCAGCGGGTTTCTCGTTCTGGCAGTGCAAAAAAGCACTAAATTAGTGCAGGCGTGCTTTTACATGTTAGCCATTTTGGCCGTAGCTCTGACTGTTTTTAACATCTTTTTGGTGTGTTCTGACCATTTTTGGTGATTATCGGCAATTTTTAAAAATTCAGCGAGTTTTTCGTTGTGGCAATGCAAAAAAGCACTAAATTAGCGCGGGCGTGCCGATACATGAAAGGCAATGTAGGCGTGGTTTTGACCATTTTTTTACTTCGTTTTGGTGAGTTCTGGCCATTCTTGGCGATTATTATCGATTTTTAAAACTTAGTGCCTTTTAGCTGTCAAACTAGCGCGAAAATATTTCTTGAGTTGGCAGCACTGCGTACTGACTCACAATCTATGTCGATGGTGGGGAATAACACAGTCTAGTCGAAAAAATGTGACCTCTATATGTATTAATGCTAAGAGAGAAATAGAGAGAAAGCGTCTAGTTGTCTATAGTACATAAGTGTATACTAGTATTTGTGTGTGTGTGTGTGTGTATGTGTTGCTCCCGAGTATTGTACGTATGCAAATAAGTGCGTGTGTGTATTTATGCATGTACGTGAGTTAGTATATGTGTGTATAGATGTGCGTTTTGGTGGATGGGAGAAATTCAAGGTAGTGTAGTCTACTAAGAGAAGTGCGGTCCCTCCTACATCGCTACTAGTGCTGCTTCATTTTCGAATCTCATTCTCCAAACTATTTCCTACATTCCTGTTGTAACACTTTAACATGGGGTGATTCAGCAGCACAAAAATTTAGATAGGAAAAAAAGCGATATTACAAGCTCTGGGAAGGAACCGCACTTCTTTCTAAAGACTGCACTTCTTAATTTGCACTGCATTTTGTTCTATGTACAGCTATGGACAATTTATCAGCATGGACAATTTATGGGTGTGGACGATGTCACACGATAATAACCTAATCACCTAGATGGCATTTTTTCACTCATTTTATCTATATTGTCTGCATCATTGAGAAGGCCATTTTCCTTGAAATCCAATATACAGATTTATTTACCTATTTTTCAAAAATGAGATACTTATTTTATCTACCGACACAGGAAGACTCCAAGATTGAATTTTTCACTTCGTCAAATTTGATAGAACTGTCAAGATTCAGAGAATAGGAACATATATGGCGCTTTCATACAGTCACTTCAAATGTCGTGAGAAATGATTTTTATATTAATTGATTCACTTGAATATTTTCAGATACATTTTATTTACTGTGGGATGTTTTTTTTTAAATAAACTTGAAATTGTTCCATTGGAAAACTGCATTGTTTTAAATGGTGTGTAGGAGATATTGTTATCATCAAAATGTAAATGGAAGAACCAGTCGTTACGAAGAGGGAAGCTGAAAAAATTACTCAGTCCATTATGTGTAAGTTGACTAATCATTAAATCTGGAAAATTCACGGAAATATTTGAATTTCTATGAAACGATTTTTCAGAAAGAAAAGTTGAATCTGTTTCAGTTGAAAAGTCCATTGTTTCAATAGTGGCCTGGAGTTTTTTATCAGCAAAATTTCTACACCCCCCCACTCCAGTGGAAGAGTCCAGTGTTAAAAAAAACCCAAATAAGTTGCACTGTTCATTAACCTGGCTTAAGTTGGCATCAGACCATCTATACTGGGAAATCCAATGGGAATCGAATACATTAACAAAAGCTACCAAGATTAGATTGTTGACCATTACTAAACGACGGGCGTCTGGATCCATTTTTTCACATCATTCGTCAACATAAAAGTTTTGAATCAGACCATCAATAATGGGAAATCCAATGAGGATCGAACCCTAAACCCACTGATAACAATTTTAGTTTGCTGATCTTTGCTTCACGATGTGCGTCCTTTACCATTTTCTCTATATTATTTATGAACAAAGAAGTTTTATATCAGATCATCAATAGAGAGAAATCCAATGAGGCTCGAACCCACAACCCATTGATAACAGTTTTAGCTCGCTGATCATTGCTTTTCAACGTACGCCCAGTACCATTTTTTTATATTATTTATCAACAGAAAAGTTTTATATAAGATCATTAATAGTGGGGAAAACTAATGAAGATAATATTGTCCAACAGTTTCAGCTAGCTGATAATTGCTATACGACGTGTATCCTGAAACATTTTTTATATAATCACAGATATATTTGGATTGATATGTTTTTGTTTTGTTTGGTTTTTTGTTTGTTTTTTTTGTTTTTTTTAAGAAAAAGATACTGAATTCGTTGACCAGGGAAAGTAGTGCATAGTTTGAAACTGTAGGTAGGAAGTATTTTCTTTGAGAAATCCGTCCCCACCCGAGCCGAATAGTTATGACCAGCGAACCAAGAATATCCCATTGTTCATTATTAGAATAGATTGCACTTGGTAGAACTGTCAAGATTCAGAGAATAGGAACACACATTTCCTTTCACTATAATCGATACCTTAATTCCCCTAAATATCATCCTCATTGTTATTATTACAAGTGCAATATCCTAGTGCTGGGTTGGGGAGGTACTGAGTGGGCTGAAACCAAGGGCCCCCAACATTTAGCCCAACCCCAATTAGTCAAAAGAAAAGAATGCTATGAGAAAAGTTCGTGAACGAACGCTGTGAATAAATATGTGATGGAAATTGCAAATTGATTCAATGGAATTTCTTGTTTACCTACATATTGTAATCATTTTAATGGAAAGGTCCCTGTTTGAACTTCAGCCAGGGACCCCGTACAACCTTAATTCGACTTGGCAATATTTCATGTTGGACATATTTTAATGTGTGTTCTTGAAGAATCGAAAAATATTCAACAAAACTTTGGTGATTGATCTAACGTTCTTCAAAGTAATAGGTGTTATAAATTTCCTTTTTGCCATTAGATAACTAAACTTTATATTTACGTTTTGGTGGAAAGCAATCCATTCTAGCTGCCGAGTGGATGAGGCTTGTTGCCATGTTCTTGAGCGGAAAAAATATTTTTGAATCTCAAATTCCAGTTACAGATCAAACCATAACCTTGTAGATCGTTGGGTACCATGTTCAGTACTTTCACCCCATAGCATCTCTCAGGGCAATAGAATTTACTTGGCAGTACCCATCTCCTGTCTAAGTAACATGTCATGTTATATTAGGATACATGGTACCAAGGAATAATCTCTGACCTGACCAATTAGAAGAAGTGGAACTTGTCAGCCTTACAGTTTGGAAATAGAGTTGCCCGTTTCCATGACTGGTTGCCAACCCAAAGCTGGGTGCAAAGGCTAGAAATCTTGATCTACTCTGTTATTTACCCATAGTCGGGGTATGCAGATTCATGCCTTTCCAAAGGACATTAATACGAAATGAACACCAACTGTTTCAACCGGAATCTAAATTCAGTTCGCCGATTCCATTTTCCGTACAGCTAACCGTTAGGCGACTATATCTTGTAATATACAGACCGTAAAATCTTGCAGCCAGCCTTGTATTTATGAGAATTATTGGTTGGCAATAAAAGACCTTTCTCCCTAGTATTTTTAAAATACACGAATCTGTAAGTCCCCAGAGAATAGAGTTTCGCAGTTGGACTCGTAGAGGGAGTGTCTCCTGCTAGGCCTCTTGAGTTGGACGGACAGGTCGTGCAATGCACTTGGCGTCTGATTCGGTCCCGATCTCCATTTGGAGAAGAATTGGTCGAAGGTACTAGAGAAAGTCGAAGCTGCAGTTAACCTGAGGTTTCGATGGAATGTTTCCTTGAAGGGCAGGGACCTGAAGTGAGCATTTCGCACATTAACCCCCTTATACTTTCTGACTGTCAGTGCTTCCCTTTCTGTTCACCACACGAACATGTCAAGAGAGAGCTATGTTTAAACTTGGGGGGGGGGCGGGCACAGAGCTCCGATGGTGTGTTTCCATCCTACCAAGGGTGGTCTAGGGATGCCGAACACCAAGAGCCGCGACACACTACACGACTACATCTTCTAAACCGGATGTGTACACAAGAAAAAAACATTGCCGGTTTCGAGAAGTGTGCGCTCACATTGGGGAGAGGTCCACCGTTACCTTCGAAACGAGTGCTCTTATCGCGAATGTCAGCAAATTCTGAAGGCTTTCTAACGTACGTTCAGGGCAGAAAGACCTAACTGACGTTGTCGAAAAGGGAATTATATCATGACGTTGACGAATGGTGCAGGGGGCGTCGAGAAGTTTTGATTGGGGAACTCAGCCTGACGATACTGAAGTATTCTATACAGATAGTCTTCAAATAATCAAGACTGGCGTCCTGTATTTGAAGTTGGATGAGAATTGCAAATCATCCGATTTGGTAAGTAAATAAAAATGTTTATTTACAAGAAAAGACATTCTTAAATCACAAAGAGATTAAATCATAAAGAAGATTAGGCTAATCATAGGAAAATGTGTAGGCAAACATGGTGATTGACATAAAAGATGCGCATGCGTAAGAAGAACAGTACATAAAAATTACTTGGCTTCGCGAACAAAGATTTTTAGGTAGTTTTTTCCCTAACAGTAGAACCATAGACGATAGGGCCAGTTTGTGGAATAACCCCCCAGCCAGAGCAATGAAATTTTAAGGCTAAGTGTGACTTGCTCAGTGTCAACCCCACCCTTCAAACTAACGGTTCGTATACAAGGTGACAGGAATAGGAACTGGGCCCACAGGGACATAGGTTTGACAGGGGTGTCCTTGTCCTATGGGGACCTGCCACCCGTTTGCAGGAATATTCCAACTGTATAGCTGACCTGTAGTTAGACCTCAGGACGTGAACATTCCGTAATTGGTTGATCCTATGACGGTTTCTATTGAGTGACTATCTCTGCCTGTTTTGAGCATTCGTCAGCAACATGTGTCTTACGGTATCAGAAAAGCTCAATAGACTCCCTATCGTGTAATTGAATTGATACTAAGATATAATCCGAATGTACCAATTTTCCCCCGGGAAATATAAGCTTTTGCTCCCTCACCAGGACAAGCGGCAGTGGATGCCAATGTCTATGTTTAATTGTGGGATATAAGATTTGAATAGGAAACAGTTAGACTTGACTTTACTTGTTTTTTTTTGTTGTTGTTTTTTTTCATCTATTAAATGTGCAAAACCATATTAAAGCGAGTTTTTTCCTTTATCAATTTGATTTATGAGACTGACATGCTGTAGACACTTATTTGGGGGAAGTTTTATACATAGCTTCAGATGCATCTGTGACGATTGTCTCACAATATAAGTCAAATGAAGGAAATTTTGTCATTCGTACAGGATCGAAACGACATCTCTTGAGCAGCCTAGAATAAGCGCCAAAATACAATTATTCATTTTTGGACCAACCAGAAGGACCGTTTTGAAAACAAATTTGGGGGGGGGGCTATGCTAACCTATAAAAATGACAGATCCAATCAAAATAACCAGCGGGGACCTTTATAGTGCATCAAATACATTGAAGAATTGTACAATACTATTATCCTTTATGGATTATAAGGTTCCAACTTTGAAACTCTCTTCACCCTAGGTGAAAAGGACTAACTAGGGGCAGGGGATATCTATGAATGTCTTGCCCCCCCCCTTATGCGGACGCCCATCTCTCTACATTTTCCTGCTTTACAGTCTCACAGCATCATGCAACCCTGCCATTTAAGACTGTTATTAACATTATTTACGATTTAAATCAAAGATGAATTTGATTTAAACAGCGATTGATTAAATAAGTTCAATCGCATATCTCGGAATTTTTGAGATGAGGTATTATTATTATTTCCATTAATATTCGGAACATCCTCATCTTTGTTGTTTTTTATACAACGTTTCGGCCGTTGCACTCTACGGCCTTCGTCAGGTATCATCTGGGAGATTTTTTGGAAGTAACGAACCGTAAGTAATCTGATGGTACTAGGTTCGATCCTAGTGTGAGACAGTATAACAATACTACTAACGCTAAAAGAGGGGAGTACGGTCAATATACCCCCGTCGGATAAATAAAGGGTTCGGTTCGTTACTTCCCAAAAATCTCACAGATGATACCTGACGAAGGCTGTAGAGTGCAACGGCCGAAACGTTGTATGAAAAACAACAAAGATGAGGATGGTCCGAATATTAATGGAAATAAGTTCAATCGCACATAAACAAACTTAGTACCAAATATTGCTGAACTTGATAATATGGCAAAAGTATTATTTTCAAAGCGATGAAAATAGTTAAGCATATTGTAATATGTTGGAGTGGATATAAATTGTATGAATGATAGAATATATTCTTGTTTTGAGTGATGCATTCTCTTATGGAATCCGAACGTACAAGGGACTGAATTGACTTTATGTCGTCTATTTATATGGAATTCAGAAGCTCCAAAAGTGAATTTATTAAATGCATTACTGTCCATTTTGATTGGCCCGTAAATATCATTTGCCTTTCTGTGATTGGTTGAGGCAATTCAAATTTAATTTTGGATTTATTTTAGGTAGGCTTTCTCTTTAGTTCCAATTTCTGAGTACAATTTATGTGTAATCAAGCGTTACTGTAATTTGTGACCTGGGAGTGGTAGAAATCACGTCTGGTTGCTACGAGTTACGAGTCTCATTCACTGTGCAGAGGCACACTACACTAAACAATATTTCACGAAAACTAGTTATATGTAATATAGGCTTGGTGTATATATATATATATATATATATATATAAATCGTAAACTATAAAAAAAACCGAAAAAGTTGATAAGGCAAAGTTTGTCTATTTTCCAATTAACATGAATAAAAAACGCTGCCTCTATATCGTATAAATGTGATGCACAGGTGAACAAATTCAATTATGATAAATGATATTTCTTGGTGCGTACAGGTTGAATATGATTTTAAAAGATTATATATCTTGTAGTACAATCATAGACTGGAATTATATTGCAAGGAATGATATGTATCGCTACGTTATTTTTTGGCAGTGTTTGATGTGAGGTTTAATGATTGCATGAATATTTCCATTCTATGCGGAGCAGGCCGAGAGTCACGTCATTTCTCATAAAGTCACGATTTATTTAGTCACTATCGTGATAAAACATACTTCTGGCCATAAAGAGCCTCCGCTATGGCTCGGCTCTGATGAATTTGATAAAAACATCACTCTGAATATCATCATTAAAGTCGACAATGCCTATGAACCAAAAAGGTCAGAATGATAACTGAAATAAGCACCAAAAGATTTTATATTTAAATGCGATAGTAAAACAAAAAAGAATCTATTATTTACTCTTCATAGATGAAGTATTGTAAACCAATATTATCAGAACTTGACCATTACTTACCTTCATCTGAATTTTTTAGTTGTCTTTCTATCGCAGCCTAACTCAGGCCTTCAATCTACGATAGTGAATAGACAGCAAGGACTGGGAATAAAGAATAAGCTCTTGGTGAGACTCGAGCTCGTGTCCTTCTTTGCCAGAAGGAAGTCTTGTTTAACGCACCAGCTGCTATACTCACTCAGCTCCAGGAACTTCGCTGGCTCGCAGAAATCCAAATATAAATGACGGCATGGGTTGAGTTGTGATTAAAAAAACAAGTAAAAAATTAGGATGAAGTAAATAAAAGACATAGAAAATGTCAAAAAGCTATTTTTAGCTACACCTAGGTTATGAATCGCACTTCACATATAAGTTGTGTCTGCACAAACGGACTTGAAAGTCAGACCATAGACGTGCTAGTTCGATATTTAGTTCCTTTAGAAGCTCGTTCTTTTAAAAGCCCTTTCCTCTGAAAGAACCTGCATTTAACACTAATATCATGGTAATATAGAATTCACTCCATGCAATGATGCGTTTAATTTCTGACGTAGTAATATAGTATTCCATGTTCTGTTGATGTAATAATATATTGTCACTTAAGCGACATCAGATTTAAAGAAGTGGGAGGGAATGCTTCGTGGATATGGTGTGAGGTGTTCTCTATGTTGATTCGCCAGATTGTCAGTGACGACGATTACCGCTACAGATGGTATAGTATCAAAAATAGCATGTTATAACCTCACAATAAAAAGTCCTACGATTGTTGCAAAATTCGGTTGTATTAACGCCATACAAATTTGATTTAAAGATTGAAATGAAAAGCATGTATTCATGGATTTATTCTGACTAATTTCCTCATCTTGGTAATTCAGTTCACAACAATTCGGCCGTTAAGCCCATGCCTTCTACAAATGTCTATCTCGGTAGACCAATGTCATGAAAATTCGTCATCACAGAAATTCAGACAGTAATTAATTATAGTTAATTAGGATTTGATCAACGAACAAGAAAACTTGACTGTTTTGTTAATTGGAACCATCAACCTAAACTGTCAATGTAGGTTTCTTCAGTTTCTAAGTTGGTCCTGGTGGCTATGTATGTATCACGTGTACAGGCTGCGCCGATAGAGTTAGAGAGTTGGAAATTTAAACATGTTCTTATTATATTAAGAAAAAACGTTTTGTTTTTGTTTTTTGTGTGTGTGTTTTGACTCTTGATTGGTTTTTAGTGGCGGGGACGGGTGGTCGTTTATCAACGCAAGTTTTCGCTAAATTGAACCCTTAACTTGTGCCCGGTAAGTAACCTTTCTATTGATAAGTTCACTTTTCTTCTCTTTTTTTTTTTTTAAATTTAGACTCTTTTAGTGATCACTTCTCAAGAGATGGCGCAAGAAGTAACTTTTTCATCGATCACACTTTTTTTCATTGATTACACCCCACACAGTATGATGCCAAAAGACATTGGTTGCACGATGGTTTTTACTGAGTGACTAACTAGACCTCTATTCAAAGGGCTAGATCAATTCACCCACAAAAACTATCCGATTCAAAATAATCGATTGGTTTTGTGGACGAATTGAATCAACCCTTGAAATATTAAAATAGTCAAACGTTTTTGTTCATTAATCAAAGACTGATAAACTATAATTGAGGCCACCCCATCCATTAGTCGAATCTAGATAGTTACTTACACAAAGGTCTCAGGGGCGCACTCCAAACTAGAAAAAGTTGTTAAAACACAAGCGATGGCGCGAATCTCAAGTCTCGCCCAGGGTGAAGGAAACGCTTACGTAAATTTCTGGCGCATAAAACTCTTGTGCCAGCCCTGACTACAAAAAATCATTTTCACTTTATGTCAACTGTCTTTCGTGTCAGTTAATTACCGCTACCCACAACAGACCGGTTTAATAGCTGTAGCTGGATTTAGATTATTCATGTGTTGTGACATTTATATTTATAATTTGTACTTATCCAATGCACACTTAAACCACCCATATCTCTAATCTGTGATCGTAGACATACTTTCGAACTCCTTCTTACCAAGAGTGTTGTTAGCTCATTCGGTAGAGCAGAGTCGCGTTAAGACTATCTATATATGCATCTATTTATCCGGACTTCGCCCAGCCCCAACTGTTCAAAGTAGAAACTTGAAATTTTGCGCAAACACCCCCTCAATGGATAGGGAGAATAGGTTTTATTGGAGGGTTCAATTTACAATGAAAGTATATAACAAATTGGGTCCTTAGTCCATGTCCAAGTTTGTATTTTTAATCATGAATTTATGGTTCAAACCATAATGGTGGTATTTTCTATTACCTTTACCACCAACATTTTACGATGTAAAAAGTAGCATGTAATGGTAACAGTGACTCGTAACTTCCCTTGGAATACCAGTTTATTGTTATATCAATTTCGAGGTTGGATCAGTAAGTCTGTAGCCGGACACTTAGTTATTTTTGATCAGAAGTTTCCACTGTATGATGTGCGATCTATATGAATGATATTCACCAGTGAATCAAGTGCATTGACAAGTAAGGAGATTATGTTGAAAATAAATATTTGTGGTGTAAAATAAATGCTTTTTTTCATCATTAGGCTTAGACTTATTTCTATACTTATGTGCATTGGGAAAAAAATTCTTCACGCATATCACTATGCCTGAGAAGAGGTTCGAGGTGAGACATGTGAAATAAGTTCATTTATAGCTTTCCCAACGAAACTGGCATTCTGTGTGAGACAGGCATTTTGATACATTCTCACGCTCACACGCATGAAAGGAAAATTTTCACGCTTTTTATGAAAAGTATTAGATTTATTTAGATTTATTCACTGGCGTACCGACTACGGATGTCATCAGAGGGGCGACACCATGATGTTTTGGTAGCACGAAAATTCAACATTTAGCGCTAATTTTCAGCGATTTTAGCCAGTCTTTACCTATTTTCTAGCCATCTTTAACGAATCTGACCTTTTTCAACTATCAAAATGGCCATTAAAACGTAGTATTTTTTCAGCACGTTTTGGTTTTCTTGACATTTTTTGAGGTCGATTTAGCGCGATTTTTTTTAGTTGGCGACACTGAAGGTGGCACACCTAGCTACCACCCCGAGTGACACTGTCCCTAGGAATGCCACTGGATATATTAAATTAGTTTCTTAGATTAAACATGTTTTAAATAGGCATCTACACAGCACTTGATTTCATTAGCTGATATTCCCTGAGACGCAATTTTAGCCAATCTTGGTTGCATAATTTTCTGGGGGAGCATGACCCCAGACTCCCTTAGACGCCCCCAAAAGAAAACAACTTTTCCCAAGAAGGTGGGGGAGTCACATGATTCTCATCCATTCTTCACATTGAAACTTGACAGGTCTATAATTAAGGATGAACTCACAGTAAATAGTTTATTACTAGTAAAAGAGCAAATTAACCACAGCATCTCAGGGAACTTTTTGAATGTGCGCAAGTGTGTGGGTATAATACAGACAGAAGGAAAAGAGAACGTGTACGTGTATAAGAGGTATCACAGGAGAGAAAGAGTATATGTGCATATAACAGAGAGAGAGGGAGAGAGAGAGAGAGAGACAGTTTGTGTATTTTAGAGAGAGGGGTTGAAGAGGGAGACACCAAGAGTGGGAAAGTGTATGTATGAACTAATAATAGAAAAAAAGGAAGAGAGAATATACTTTCGCTTGGAAAAAAGAGGTGAGAAAAGAGAGAGAGAGAGAGAGAGTATACGGTGGGTGTATATGCGTGTGTCATAGAAAGACAAAAAGGTATAGAATATGTGATATATGAGAGAAAAAGAAAGAGAGAGAATGGAGGAAGGGAGAATATATGTCTATGTACGTTTGTCAGTCAGGCGCTTATTCTTTCTCAATCTATCTGAACCATTTTCTGAATTTCTCAACCCCCGTCAACCTTCGCCTCCATGGACCAGAATTATTGGTTTATATTTTTGGATGTTCCCTAGGCGGAATGAGAATTAGACATGTCCCGTAAAGTCCTTTCATCCTCCTGGGTTCCCAGAGAGCACGTCGTAAAGAGCGGAACGTCAACAGAGGATGACATGAAGGCATGTTCAATCCAAGTGTCACCTGAAGGATTACATTTGTTACGGCATAAAATGTCACGTTCTTTCTTTATAGGTCTCTACTTTAGTTGTTGGGTTGGTGGGGGGTTCTTTACAGACGATTTCTCTCAAAATGCCTTATAAAAGCAAGACTTTTTTGCTAACCTTTACTTTGAGACAAGAAGCGGATGAAGCTCTGGCGTCTTCGAGGTTCTTACATAGTAACTGGGTAAGTTCTTCAATTTGCAACAATCTTTCATGATATTGAGTGTTCCGAAAAGAAATATGAACAATGAAAATATTGAATAACGTTTTATTACATAGAGATTTTAAATGAAATTCCAACAGTAGAAACTTGAGATGCGCTAAAACTTTTCCACATAATTTTAGTTCTTACGCTTCTGTCGTGTGACTACCCGAACAATATGAAAAAAAAAACTTTAGCTTGGAAGGAACCAGAGCTGGTCTGGAACTCAGTTGTCAGTCTTTCGTTTTTTTCTCAAAATACATCATTCAAACATCTCTGGAGAGGCGTTGGGGTGTCATTTGATTTCATTTTGATCGATTTCAGCCCAAGCAGACTTCAACGCGTCAAAAAGTTGCTTCATTGATATTTCTTTTCCAAATCGTTCGTACGGTCACACAACTGAAATGTAAGAACTCAAATTTTGTCTGAAATTCTAGCTGTAGAAACTACAAAATTGCTAAAACATCTAGAAATCAAATTTTGTGGAAAAGTTCAAGCAAATTTGTAATTTCTACAGACGAAATCTCTAACGGGGCTACGGGGACAATTAGGAAAATCTTGGTTTGAAACTACAATCCAAATTGTTCTTTCTTTTTCTGTCGACACGCATTCTAATTACACATTTCAACAACTAAAAATGTACTCAGTGTTCCAAAAAAGGACGAACATTGAACAGAAATTTAATAGTTTTAAGATTTTAAAATTTTAACTGTAGAAACCACAAGTGCTCAAAAACCTTTCCACAAAATTTGAGTTCTTATACTTTAGTTGTGTGGCCACACGAACGGTTTGGAAAAGCTTAGTTTGAAGCTGAAATTCCAGTGGTTCTTTCTTCCTATTTGTCGAAGACACAGTTGAAAGAAAGTAATACTTCTGCTACTTGACTCAATATTACAAACAGTCAGAGAATGTGTCGTTTGTTTTTTTATGTGGTGATCGTATGTGACGTACGAAAGTTAAATCAGAGCAGGTTACAATTCGGGTTTCGAAAAATGCCTCCGAGTTGATATTGCCCCACTGGTAAAACAATATTGCTGACAATGGTCTTTTGCAGCCAAGTTTCTGCGAGAGTTTTTTGTCATTAAGATATTATTTAACATTGATCTGAATATCACTGTCACTGACTGACAAATCAACATAGACATAATGAGAAAATATTTAAATTTCCAGCCCTCAAGCTCTATTGGTGCAGCCTGTATACGTGATGCGTACATAGCCATCTGGACCAACTTAGAAACTGAAAAAAACTAAATTGACACTTAGGGCGACAGTTTTAACTGATGGTTCCAATTAACAAAACAGTCAAGTTTTCTTGTTCGTTAATTAAATCCTAATTAACTTCAATTAATTACTGTCTGAATTTCTGTGATGACGAATTTTCATGACATTGGTCTATCGAGATAGACATTTGTAGAAGGCATGGGCTTAACGGCCGAATCGTTGTGAACTGAATTACCAAGATGAGGAAATTAGTCAGAATAAATCCATAAATACCATCTGGAGCGGTAATCGTCGTCACTGACAATCTGACAAATCGACATAGCCAACGCCTTACACCATCTCCCACTTCTTCTTTGAATCTGACGTCGCTTAAGTAATATTTTATCAAAATATCAGAATTCAAGCACACGTCAATTTCATGAATGGAATTCTATGTTACTATGACATTTGCGTTGTGAAAGTGCTTTCAGAGAAAAGGGCTTTTAAAGGTTGGAGATTTGAACAGAATGGGCCTCTAAAAGAAGGGGCTTTTATAGGCTTTACAGATCGAAGTAGAATAACTATGGTCTGACTTTCTGGATTGCTTTTACCCCCAAGGTCGTTAGGAGAAAAAATGATTATGAAATTTCGTTCAAGATTTTTATATCTACTCATTTTTACGTGTAAAAAAATTATATTTTACATTGCACAAATTTTCCAATCGAAAGATGAACCTTTTTATAATGTTTCCGTCAAATTTCTCTAGTAAACCACTGTCGCTCACTGCAAAAATGCATAAATCTTTTGACGTAGAAGAGTGATGGTGGAACCATGACACGCGTTTCCGCAATGACACAGTGTGTGTTATTAAGTGACACGAGATTAACTTCGAAAAAAATCTTCCTGTAATATTTTTGAGTGCTTCTAAATCAGTAATTTATATCATCATCTTCTTTTTCTCCAAGTGCCATGTCCCTCCAGTGTGCAATCATGGCTCTCCACAGCTTCCTTCTGTTGTCTTCAGAAATCCTTTCTGTTCCCTCTTTCTCTTTCTAGTTCTCTTTCCGTCACCGATTCTTTCAAAGTTTGTTACCTGCTGCCTTCCACATTGACTTGATCTTCTGACATTCCATGTGCCAATTTGTGATCCTATCCATGTTGCGTATAGTCGCTGGATGGCAGTCAGGGGACACCTGCCACACGTGGTCGTCCTTAACGGACGAGGAGCCAGTTGCAAAGGAACTGATCCCTTACAAGTCCTTGTCTAAAATCTCTATATTGTGCATGGCCAGGATTGTTCTTGGATAGCAGAGTATTATCTCGACTTTTTCCCCCCATCAAGACACTATCTCTGGTTGGTTCTATTTACCCGAACCCCGGCGAGAACAGGATATGGCACAAGGCCAGTATAACGTGTAGGGTAGGAACTCCCTCAGAAAATCGTTTTTAGTCCTCATAACAATTATTACGAGGTCACAAGAGGTCAACGGACGAACTCTTATCCCTCTGATCCTGACTACACAGTGCAATGCCAAGTGCAGAGAACGTCTAATTAGCAGACCGTTGACATGTAATTTATCCACCTTTTGGCAGGACTTTTTTTTTATATTCCTGCTGGAACTACCTTCCTCATCCACATCGAAGAGGGGTGAGGGAGTCGGTCTTGTTGCCGACTATCCCACAATGGAACAAGTAATACTGGTTCACATGGTACCAGTAGCAGGCGAACTCCTTATATCAGCATGACTGAATGTTTTCCCTATACAAATTCCATTTCTAGATGAAAGACTTCGACGAGTAGCTTTCCAGCAGAACCTCGTACCAAAATAGTCGTTTATACTTGCAGGTGTAGTTAGGCCCAAACTGGTAATAGCCCAAGGCCATACGGGAAATGTAGGCCCCATTTCAAACTGCACAACAAGTACTTTTGCATCACCATCATCATTCTCCCAGCGTCTGTCGTTGGATACAGACCCTCAGCAAGATTCACCAGATCTCTCTATCATGGGCGCCGCGGAACCAATATTTCTGAACTTATCTAGTCCGTCGTGCCATCTCATTTTTTGTTGACCACAGTTTCTTATTTAATTTCTGAGGATCCACATTGTGAGTCGTGATGTCTATCAGTTGTTTGATATTCTTGCAATGTGACCAGCCCATTGCCATTCGAATTTTCTAACAGTTTCTATGATATCTCTGGCCTCTGTTTGCTCCCTTATATACTGTGCTGTTTCTTGGTACTTGAATTAGGTTTTAAATATTTACTAAATTTAGCTTAGTGTGGTACAAAGTCAAGCAGGGAAGAAGAGGTAGAGTTAGGAAGACTACATAGCTGCAATCGCCCAAGTGGGGCAGAATTTCGAATACTAAATGTCGTAAAAAAATGACGACTGTTTTATTAATTATAGATTATTAATCATAGATAGCTCAACTTTTCGACGAACAAAATGATTTCTTTCAAAATGTATTGTCTGTTTCCTTTCCACCTTTTACATTGAATGGATAGGGGATTGCCTTGCTGCTGGTTGAGTGGCGGGATGTGCAGTGGCTACTGGCTGGAGAGGGAGAAGAAAGGAAGTAGACCGTGGGGAAATTCATCTTGAAATGTCATACTCCCATTCCCCCGTGACAGATAGACCAACCAACCTACACACACGGTGTATTATATGAGTTAGATGCTTACAAAATAAAGTGTGACATGATTCTGCCGAAATGAACATAATTCCTATGAGGCTATCTTCCTGTTTAAACAAGCCTTGTAGTGATTTCTTTTGTTAGATGTAGATGTTGATTTGCCCGAAAGAAACCACTTTAGAATGAGGTAAATCGTTATCAAGCAAAACTGGCTGCTTTAGGGTCAGACTCCAATCTGAATACAACTATTTCAGCCACTGAGCCAAATTAGAAAAAAAGTTTCCCTTACTCATTTATGGGAGCGTGTGTGCGCGAATTTTCAAGTTTCTACGATGGGCAATTGGGGCTTAAAGGAGTAGAGAAAGAAGAAAAAGAATTATAGTGAAGATCTTAAAAGGAAGGAAAAAGTAATAAATTCCAATTAGAAGAATATGTTTAGCGACACCAGATAATTAAATCTAGCATTCATAGCTTTCCATTTTCATTTCATTTTTATTTTCATTTCTCTCTTTCTTTTTCTTTCTCTCTCTCTCTCTCTCTATCTCTCTCTCTCTCCCTTTTGCTTTCTTTCTTCCCCTCTCTTTCCCTCTTCTTTTTGTTGAATGATGACGTAGGAATAGAATCTGTCTCTCTCTTTTCCCTTCTATCTCTATTCATCATTTTAAACTTTAACCCCTTTTAATCTCAATCGGAAATGAGAACTCATCGTTGTTGTTAGGTTAGAAAAATAAAGTCAACTCAGTAGAAGTTTGATTAAAACAAGTTCCGTTTGGGTGGGTTTGAATAATTATCTTTAGTTTGGATAATCTCCATTTGGTGATGAACAAATTGCGTTGCCTTATTTCATGGCTGTTCAATCATCAATTTGTGCTGAGTGTTTTGTTCCTGGAGATCAGTCTTCCGGGAAAACCACACAATTGTGTTAAAAGGCGTAGATTCGGTGGACGTACCTTGACGACTGGGACAATATGCCGATGGGATTCGTCATTTTTGTCACTACCCACGAAAAAATGAATCTGGGTTCCCACAGTGAAAAAAGCCTCCTATCGTATTTAATCAGGAAGATGAATAAATAACACTTTTGACGGACAACGTTACTTAATTTTTTTAGATAAATTTTAGAAATGAATATTGTTAAATATTCAACAGTTAAAATATTCCATGGAAGTAAAATAAATGCATGTATGGACAGTCGTGAAAAAGGCTGAGAAGAAAATCTAGAAATCTACTCTAATAATGAACAGTATTATTCTCTTAGTTTGCTGAGCGTCACACTCGACTTTTGCGCTGGTGGAGGGATAAAATTTTGTGGGAGAAATACTTCCTACCCAACGTTTCAAACTCTGTATCATTCCTGATAAACGAATTTAGTATTTTTTCTAAAAGAAAACAAACCTGAAAATCAGACCTTTGATGCGTTGTGTAAACACGAGTTCTCTCCCTTTCACTTTATAACCGTAATGGCTCTATTAAAAATGAAAACAACGTGTCATGGAAATCAGATTTCATTTTTAAAGACCAACTTACGAATTGGAATAAACCTACCAGTGAAACTGGCTTTAAGCCATTTAGAATACAAGAGTTCAGTATGAACCTTAGGCAACGACTGATACTTAAGCGACATTAGAGAATGAGCGGGAAGGAGTGCTTTGTGGAGATGGTGTGCTATGTCGATCTGTCAGATTGTCTGTCAGTCAGTGATAGCTATCACTGCAATAGATGTATGCATCTGGGAAAAAAACACCTCATTCTAGATGTATTTGTGATTTTTTTTCCCACTGGGATTAGATCATATAGGGGAGAAACAGGTCAGGACAGACGTCATATCACAATGATCAGTAAATTAATCGTGCTAGCCGTTGTTAGTGGGTTCGATCCTTATCAGATTTCCCTGTAGAGATGATCTGATACCAATTCATGTTGTTACTATATTTATGTAATGAACAGTGTGATTTTCTTGGTTTACTGTCCGTGACATTTGACACTCACGCTCAGGGTTAAAAGGTACCCACTCCCTTCATTTGAAACTATAGACTCTTCTGCTGAAACAAATTTGCTCTTATTTTTTCTGTGAAAATTGTTTCATAGAAATTCAAATGTATCCGTTCTTCCATGGGTATCAACTAGTGGTTCAATATTTATTTAAAAAAATAAAAAAGGACGTTTATTAACGAGTAACTTTCCCAGTGGAAAAAAATTAGCTCCAGTGTACCCCTTGCTGATTATGTCTCTAGCCCCAGCCTTTGCAGCCGGCTACTTTTCTCTCTTTCCTTTTCCCTAAGATCGTTATCATTTCGCCGACCTCCCGGCCGATCGGATCGGCCGATCCGATCAGCCGGGAGGTCGGCGAAATGATAACGATCATAGGGAAAAGGGAAGCGAGAGGAAAAGTGGCCGGCCGCAAAGGCTGGGGCTAGAAGCGTAACCAGCAAGGGGTACTGGAGCTAATGAGCATTGGATCATGTGCGTCCAGGGTTTTTATAGGAGTTGGAGGAGGAAGTGACGTTTTCTATACTAAGCTAAAAGAAGGGTTTCGTATTCAATTCCTAATTAAAAGAATAGGAGCGCTACAGTTTAATCAAGAGAGCAAAAAGAAGAATCAAAACAGCAATTATAGCTCGTAATGAATCATGACTCATAACCAATGGTACTACTAAGTATTTTCAGTAAACCTAATGAATCGGGCTCCTCACTCTTTTATGCCGTAACTGTTTCATCAATATTGATTCCCTGGCCGTTGATCAGTCCATTTGATAAAATGGAAGACGATTCATTAAGTAGCAATTTTCCTAAAACCCTTTGTGTGAAACCACGTTAACATTTGATATTAATGACTTTCCTAAGTGAAATTCGCATACATTACATAAGTCTTATGTCCAAAGTGAACTTATATCTTGTTCTCATAACTTTGGGGTGGATCGTATTGGGAAACCTGTCGAAGCGTCATATACATAATTCTGAAGCGTTCACCGAAACATGTTCTGGTAGAGATGACTGGTAAATTATGTAATCAAGTATCTGTGGACGTACTGAAATCTTATATGGAAATAGGCGTAACTGAAATAATAGAAAGAATAGAAATTTAAAAGGGGCCTTCGGTGAGTATGACTAATTTTGATTGACATTCCAGATCAGTAGCAAAAAAATGTTAGCGCCATCTTTTATAAGGTCTGTTTGTAAGTGATGAACAGGAAAGCGGATCAAACTTTAAAGCCAAGATTTCTCTCCACTTAGTATTAAGTACTCAACTAGTACTGAGATTTTATTCATATTCACTTGCCTTGCTTGGTTGATAATCAACCAAAATTATGGGGCACCAGCGAGGATCGAACTCACTTTACGGTGGTCTGCAAGACTTGTGCACTTCCATTACCCGACTGCGAAATGAGGAAGGGTCAGTGGCGGGCCTATGGTTGTTGTCACCCGAGACAGTAACTCATGGTGTCACACCCTCATCCAGAACTTACTCTCTTCCCAGGATATCTAGAATTTTGGTGATATTTTGTACTAATACAAAACATTATCCAGCATGATTCTTCCCTATCTTGGAATGAGGTTGCATTTACTAACAATTCTATTCATCAGTAGTTTTTCATTTTTTTAGTTCTGACTGTGAAATGATATGAAAATAAATATTGGCGCCATGAAAATGTTTCCATTTGGTATCTTTGAAAAAACAAACTATCCACTAAGCTAGAAAGTGCACCGAGAGCGGGTATGTAGGGCTACTCAAACTTAGTTGAATGAGAATTTCGAAAAGCAGGCTTCAGGAGTTCCCATCTAAAAGTGAAACTGAAAATATCAGAAGAAATGAAATATCTGACTCATTCATGAATGCATCATCAATCACACGTACCTCTGCCTAAGTCTTTGTCAGGGGAAATAACTGTGCATGAATCTGCTTCTTTCGTAACTCATTGTCCACCCTTCCATGAAATTTAATTGAGAACTTTGGGAGATATCGTGAGGACAGACATGGGATTTAGGTGATATGTGGAATGGACCCATAGCTATGGCATAGGGTACATAATGGGGCGTAGACCTCCAATAAAGTTCACTTACTTTTTTCTTGGGCTATTTTCCACTCTTTCACAAAATACCATTTTGATTCATTGGAAACTTTTGGAGATATCATATTGACAGTCATGAAATTTTCGGGATATGTGGTGTTGACATATAACTATAACAGAAGGGATATAATTTTGCATGGATCCCCTGCAACATCTAATCCTTCTACAGATTCCCTTCGTGATTCATAGAGAACTTTCGGAGATATCGTGGGGATAGTCATGAACTTTAGGTGAAATGATGTGGTGCAGAATTATAACTATGAAGTAGAGGAGGTAATTCTACCCGGAATTCAATCACGTCTGTTGGGGTCCATTGGACATCCACATCCTTCAACATTATATTGTAATTGACCAAGAATTTTGGTGATATAGTGTGGATTGTCATGAGTATATAAAACCCTGCCTTGGCCTGCCAAAGAAAATCAAACTTATGCTAAAATATCAATACAGCTAATCTAATATCATTATCATTGTTACAAAGTGCTTGAGTGAGTGAGTGAGTGGGAAGGCCAAGTTTTCATAATTTGAGAAGTTGTGCTACACTGAAGTCACCCACAATCAAAATATTTACGTCTTTACCCCAGAATTCTTTGCCGGCTGTTAGGGTCAGATTAACTTACTACGACAAGTATATACACAAGCACTCGCTGAGAGAGGGGAGGGTAAAATTAACGGAGAGATAAAAAAAAAATTATTTGAATAGTGGACCTGACGAGGGGGTGAACGTGAGAGAATGTTGTTCGTGAGGATTTGTTGAATTAAGAAATACAAAAGGCCCAGCGCTAGCCAACAATACAAGCCTAGCTCTGTTAAATCGGAAAGGTAAGAAGAAAAATGATTATCTATTGGTTGAACATAATGAAGTTAATTACTTAAAACTTGATTAAGTTAATCACTCCAAAGTTAATTGAGTTAATTTTCTCCCTGACATGCAACTTAAAACTATTACGATGTCAACTTTTTTTTTCCTTTTTTTCTTCACTTGACTTTTAAAGTTTAATTTATTTCTTGGAAGGTGTTCATAGCAGCAGAAATGCAGTTTTCTATCTCTACTTTTAAACAAACCAGTTAATTATGCCAGCACAATTAATTTTGACAAAAAAAGATTAATCATTGTCTTTTCAAGAAAACAGTAACAAAATGCATCCATGGATTTTATTATTCTAATTTCAATTTTTGGTAATTTGTATCCACATTTCAAATAAATGCTGTTTTGAGTGAATAACAATTGTTTTGTTCGTGATATCGTGTGTGAATGTCATCATTTTTCAGTGTTTTATTTATCTAGATTTATTTTTTTACGTCTTTACAAATCTCTGTGTATCAAATGAAGTTAATTCAACTCATTTATGCCTTGGGCCAGTTTTTCAACGGTTTTTGGTATGGGGTAAAATTGAAAGCACATGGTATTGCAAATTTATTTATAAATAAAAAAAACAAACAAACTTGAAGCATGATGTTTCGAGAATCGGTGTTCATGTGTAATTTGTTCAGCTTTCTTTCATAAATATATTTTCTGTGGGATATTTTTTAAGACTTTATGAAGGTTCATAGGCTTATATGGGTCATATCGGAGTGATTATTTCTCATGAGGTCAGAATGGGAAAAACTACATATTCAGTTTTTTATAGGAGCTGAGAACACGGGAGCGTGTAAACAGTTCCTGTCTATAGTCTGGTGATCCTAAGAGTCAGTGCCCCCTCTAAGTACCCTGCAGGCTCGATGCTACTTAACCAGCGATCGAACCAGAATCGGCGATTCCAGCGTGATTTAACCGTTGTATTGAAGTTGAGTTTTTTTTTTCAGCTACGAAAATAATGATGTATCTTTTTCATCGTGTGTGGGATTTTGCTGTAAAGATGTGTATCCTCCAACTCTAACAATGTTAGTTCTATAATTCTATTACATTATGTATCCCCCCCTCTTTTTTTTTCTTCGCCAAATTAAATGACGGAGCTTAGTTACCGTTAGGTTTTTGACCAAAGGGAAAAGATGAAGAGTAGTAATCGGCTACGAAAGGGTCTCCTCCCTTCATATCTGGGATTACCAGATAGCTTCAATAAATGAAGTTTTCATATGGGAATTAGATTGCACCTCGTAGCACTTTCTGTCATAAGATCATCAAATGAAATTAAGTAGCTCTTAGGCCAAGGTGTTAGAAACAGTCAACCAAAACTGTCAACTTGGGTTTCGTCAATTTTCAAGTTGATCTGACGGGCCAGTTTTATACATCACTAGTACAGCCAGCACCAATGGAGCTAGAGGGCTGAAAATTTCAATATTTATTCATTATGATGTCTAGAAGAAACATTATTGCTTTATGAAAATTACCCCCCCCCCCGTAGGTTTTTAGAAGCAGGTTCAGTTTACAATGTAAGTTTATGCTGAATGGTTTGTGCCATACTTGTTTTGTTCTTTTTTCTTTTAATTAAGACTTTTTTAGTTATCCCTAACAAAAAGCAAGAAGTAATCATTGATCACCTCTTTTCTTATTTTTCAATTGATCGCCCCCAACACGTAATGGTTTCTATTGAGTAGTTTTACATTTTTTCCTTAAGTATTCAAAGTTCTTATTTTTTCACAACTTGAAGTTGTTAGCAATTCCCCATCGTCAACCACATAGTCACTCAATACACTTATTTTGTCTTTAGATAAGATCTCGCTCATTCAGTGCTTTCCAGTATTCTCCAGAACAACGTCCATACTATTTTCATATGAGGTGTTTTTATTTACTGTCTATAGTTATGAGAAGAGCCATTATGACTCTAATACTTGTTGAAATTCATTCTTTTTGTTGCTCATGTTATTACCACAATGCTTCAGCCAATCCATTCTACAGCCTTCTTCAGTGTACATTCTGTAAGGAAAGAGAGGGGTTTTCAATATTAAAATGAATGAACAATTTTTTTAAATGCAAGCAGCTGTCACCATACAATCAAAAATGATGCTCCTAATGACACCTAACAATAAACACAGAACAAACTTTTCAGCCAATTGAGTACTTCCCTAAAATTAACTGGTATTGACAGGTCTTTTCAGTGCAAACCTTAAAATGGAATCCATGTTCAATTTGTGTTTAGTTCTCTTTTTTACAGTTTCAAACACGTCTACAAGCATGAGTCTCTGCTGAGAGGCAAAACAGGACATATGCCATCCCCATTCCCCAGATCAGGCCTTCCAACAGAGGGCGAGGGGGTTGAAATTTGAAACCTTATAGTTAGTAGATGATAATGGTGCAGTACAACTCTTTTATACAACCCTGACTACTGACATTATTGAATTCATAATACTGGCATACAATAATAACTTCTGAAATCCTTGATTGCAAAAGTCATAAATATTTGCTTCAGGAATGTCTCATAAATGGTGAAATTTTTATGGACATGTTTATGTCTCCTTTTGAAGATTATAGCTTGGACAGTCATATAAATCAGGTCAAATATATATATATATATATATATATATGTGTGTGTGTGTGACGACCAAACATTCTGTGTGCTTTTCTGACTAATTTCTTTTTATGTTCGACACATAAGTATCAGATGTATTGAATTTTGAATAACTTTATTGCATTGAGATTTTTAACAGAAATTTTTAACTGTAAAAAACAAAATTTGACTTCATACGCTTCAGTTGTATGACTGCACAAATGATTTGAAAAAGCTTGGTTTGGATCCAAAATCTAAATGGTTCTTTTTTCCCACTTGTCAACACACAGTTGAAAGAGAGTAATCCTTCTGCCTTTGAACCCAACATTATAAACAGTCTGAGAATGTGATGTTTGATTTTTCCATGTGATGATTAGATGTGATAAAGATAACTCAAATCAGTCACCATTGATTGGTCCTTGCTCAATGTTTATTTCTGGTTCCTTCCTAGCTGAAACAAAGCTTTTTTCAAATCATGCCAACACAGCTTCTCTTAGTTTGACCACAACAGAAAATATTTAAATGTTAGATATTCCTGGAAAACCTGGCTTCACATCAAAGAATTTCCTTATTTTGACAATTACTGTTCTACTTAATTTATTCATTTTCACCTTTTTTTTCCATTAGTAATCAGTAAGTCCTTTTGTCTCGGACACATGACAGTTCTTGGCATCCTAGGCTATTGCCTATGTTGCCGCTATCTAGGGCCAGCCGTGATCACCACTTTTGATGACAGATGGTCCAAAAAATTAAGATGCATTTTGTAGATTTCCATAACTCTTTGCAGAGAAATGAATCTGAGAGCAATGCAAAAACTATAAACAATAAAAATTTTTTTAAATTATTCTTTTGTCGAAGGAAAATATAAAATATCATAACCCAAGTTTTAAATATTGTAGCAAGATAATCCCATTTGTGAGATTTCCTTAATCCGTCTTCAATAACATTTAAGAAGAAAAAAAAGTTAATTTTCAATGCAGAACAGTTTACTTACATGGAGGTAGGTATTTTTAGCCTATCATGTGTACTAATATGCAAATTGTCTGTCTGTCTGTCTCTCTCTATTTATCTTTGTCTGTCTGTCTCTCTTTCTCTCTCTCTGTATGTCTTTGTCTGTCTTGATCTCTCTCTCTCTGTATGTCTTTCTCTCTCTCTTTTTGTCTTTCTCTCTCTGTTAGTCTTGCTCTTTCTTTGTCCGTCTGCCTGGCCCTCTTTTTTTTGTCTAGCTATTTTTCTCTCTCTCTTTGTCTCTCTTGTCTGTACATCTATTTCTTTTTGTCTGTCTGTTTCTCTTTCAAAGTGGATCAATAAGTCCATAGCCTCAAAGATATTAGCTAAATTTTGATCTTCCTTTCACTGTATAGTATTGAATCTAAGTGACTAATGGAGAAGCATTGAGTTAAGTGCAATGATAAGAAAAGAGATTATGTTGAAAAATAAATATTTGTTGTGCAAAATAAATGTTTTCCTTTCTTTTTCTCTCTTAGTCCGGTTCTCTTTCCCTCTCTCTGTTTGTCTTTCTCTCTGCCTTTTTTTGGTCTCTATTTGTCTATCTTTCTCTCTCTCTTTTTATGTCTGTCTCTCTCTCAATCTCTTTTTGTCTGTCTCTTTCTCTTATTCTCTCTCTCATTCATTTTCTTTTTTGTCTATCTCTCTCTTTCAAGGTGAATAAATATCTATAGCCTCTCTCTCCTTCTCTCTTCATATGTCTCTGTGTGTGTCTCTCTCTCTTTCTTTGTCTCTCTCTATCTCTTTTTCTCTATCCCTCTTTTTGTCTGTCTGTGTGTTTCTCTCTGTATCTTTCAAGGTGGATCAATAAGTCCATAGCCTCACAGTTATTAGTTAAATTTCGATCTCACAGTTTCACTGTATAATATCAAATCTATTTGACTAATGGTGGAGCATAGAGTTAAGTGCATTGACAAGGAAGGAGATTATGTTGAAAAATATTTGTTGCACAAAATAAATGCTTCTGTCATCATTGAGCATCAAAGTTAAGTTATCTACAGTGGAATGAGTGTAAATAAATATTACCTGGCTATAGAAAAATTTAACTTTGAGTAAAATGCAATGACATCGAAGGGGATTATGTTGAAAAAAAACATTTGGGCAAAATGAATGCTTTTTTCATCATTAAGCTATGGTTTTATTGAGAAACTTACATGTATATATGTATATATATAGTGAGAGAGATCAAAAAACGCACACGCATATATATATGTATCTATATATATTTATTTATGTATATAGCTGTTTCTGTTGTAGATCAACCAACAAAAAAATGAGCAAAACTGTGAAATTCCCCTCTGAGAACAAACAGGGAGCCTGTCCCGGTGTGCTGGTTGGAGACCCTAGCAGTACAAAACGAGGTTTGATTGTACTTCAAGAATGGTGGGGTATGAACCAGCAGATCCAGGATGAGGCTGCCGATTTGGCTTCCAAGGGGCCATTTGTGGCTCTTGTTCCAGATCTTTATCGAGGCAAAATGGCCACAGACCATGAAGAAGCTGGCCACCTGATGAACGACCTTGACTGGGCAGGGGCTATTAAGGATATCCAAGGGGCAGCAAGGTATCTTCTCAAGGAAGTTGGATGTTCTAAGGTAAGAAAACTCTTCTGCCATCTTCTTCAAGCATAAATATCAACTGTTTGGGTTGATGACAACCATAGCCACCAAAGGTGGCAAAGAGTTCTATCCCTTTTTATATGTGTGTTTGTGTATTCCAGCACTCCTGGCCATACCATTTTGTCTACGAACTTGAAATTTCTTTTTTGATCTTTTGACAGGTCTATCAATAGCATCTAGCCTCTCCAGAATCTAGATTTTTTTTTCCACTCTATTTTAGATGTTTTCCAATGATGTCATAAATAGAATGACCATATTTATTCTTCAAAGGAATTTTCTTACATGACTTCAAATTTAGACGCTACAATTGTTCAATTATTGGCTGTGATGGTAAGTTGATAGGTTATCTAAAAAAAATTGTGTGTTTTTTCAAGTGGAAATAAAAGACAATTTTTTCAAAATATTGACTTTTATGAACAACATATTTACCTTCGAAGAGTTTGTCAGATGATTATTTGTGTTGTTAACACAATGTTTTGGCCAATACTTTCTACGATTTCTTCAAATGTACCATCCAAAAGGGAAGAAGTCCGAATTATAGACAGGGAATACTATTGGAAACTGAGAAAAATCAAAGAGGCAATATCAACATATCAACTGGGTGTATGTCACACAAGTGTCAAGTTCAACCTGATGTGGTTCCTACTGCACAACAGGGACAAGGTATGGGAATCCAGGTCCAACAAGGAAAGAAAATGATAACACCCGGATCCAACGGTGCTATCGTTGGAGAAAAATTATGTTCACTACTGTTGCATTTGAATAGCGCACATGAAGAAGGCCGTAGAATCGATTGGCCAAAATGCCACGTTAACAACACAAACAACAAAAAGTTTCAGGTTTGTTTTTTTTTGTTTTTGTTTTTTGAACTCTTTCAATGTTAATGACCCTTCTCAAAACTATCAACAGAAAGATAATTATCATTTTGCTTTCACTTTCTTCTATCATCTTCCAGACAACTTCATAATTATATCCTCCTAGAACTTTTTATCTTTCTCTGCTCAACGTGGAGCCTGGTCATCACCTAGATGGGTGAATACCAAGTGCCATAAAATATTTCTGCAACAGTCTCAGCTTTTGCTGTATCACTGAATGATAGAAGTTCTTGGCAAAGGACCGAGTGCACAGTCCCGTACCCAGACTGTGTGCCCAGTCCTTTTTCTCAAGGACAAGCTGCTTCGTGGACACATGACAATGTGCTTTCCTAGGAATTGCCATCATATTGAGTGGTAGAAATCAAGGTGATGATCTTTCTCCACTAAGAACTTCAGTCATCCAGGGAATAGAAATACTTGTTCATTAAGACTATTCCAAAAAGACCGAAATAAATAGTATTCTGAAGGTGTAATGTCTGATGAAATTGGATGTTCCAAGGTAAAATGATTTCCTTGCTACCTTCAATCTCCACGAGTCTGAATATGACCTATTTAGGTAGTAGACTATAACTAATCTAATGCACAAGGCTCAGAAACACTCAGGAAGATATGATAATGTGTTTCATCTGTCTGGATTATCTGAAGAGGGATTATTGTTATGTATAAGTATTTTCAAACTGTTGTCTTTCTCTCAGTTCATCTCCCCACATTTATCCCCCCCCCACATACACACACTCAAAAAAAAAGTTATTTCCCTTATTTAACGTTCTCCTAAAAAAGAGGAAAGAATCATCTGCCATTTCTTTCATTTCAAAGATGGCCGACTGTATACCCAGCATTTTTCATGAAGGCCAAAAAGACCCTTTAAAAAATGTTTTGGACACCAACAAAATTATGACATGGAAAAACAGACCATCTACATCATTCTTACCTAACAACTGCTGCGTCCCGACATTAAACACCAGAATGAGGACATTCCATCCTCGGGCTTTGACGGCAACATCCTCCCATCTTAGCTTTCTAAAACATCACCACACATGATGCCCACTTGATGAAAGCTATCGGGTAGAACAGCTGAAACATTGTGTTCAGAAGATGAATCGAGATTAGGATTATAGTCTGAAAACACTAATACATGATAAGTGTTTTATTTCTATCAGAAAAGTTTTCTCAAGACAGGTTTACTTCTCCTTAAGCAACATCTGAGAAAGATGGTTATATTCCTGGACTTGAACAATTTTATCTGATAGTTTCAAAGCATTGAATGTAAATAACTCTGAAAAACCCATTTGCTGGTAATCAATATTTGATTAACAAATGAGTCAGGTTATCTTTGTTAAATCTTTCATATCATGATTCCAAATTAGTTCATCGTTTATTTATAAAGGATATATGTGTAGATAGAGATAGAAGAGGTCTGGTTACTTGCTCAATAGAAACCATCATACAACCAATGTTTTTTAGCAACATGTTTGTCGAGAGGGATTAATCAAAAAATTGGAAAAAGGGTTGATCAATGAACGATGTTGGCAATGATCACTAAAAAAAAGTCTGATTTTAAAAAAAAAAAAAAGCACGAATGCTGCTGGACATGAACCGAGGGATCACTTTAGTATAAACTTAAATTGAAAATTGAATCCCTCGATAAAAACCTATTTAGGAGGGGATTTTATTCTAAATCGTAGCAAGCGGACCATTTTCCTTTGAGTTATAAACTAGTTGAACTTTTGTGAAAGCAAAACTTAGTATTCTTATGAAAATGCAACTTTATCAAACTAGTTATCACTCTGTTTATAGTTTTGTGATGCGTCATTAACATTCAAAGAGACTTTTGGACAATTGAACCCAATGTTTTGGTCGATTCATTCTATGGCCTTCTCCAGATGTAATATCTGAATGTGACAGCTGTAAACTGAATTTTCCAATGATGGTAGTTAACAGAATATCCCAATGGTAGCTACATTACAATGTAAGATTTGTGTAATGTTGATTTTCTCCTCTTTCCTTGTTAGGCTCAGATTTCCACACCTTGTACCTGTTGAGTATTGGCACCAGTTTGAACTCCGCACTTATCTGACTTATACATACAGTCGACATGTTGATATAGGCTGCCTCCTTGGTTCTCCTCAGTTTCCAACAGCGTTTCCTGTCTATTATACCAATTTCTTCCCAGAGAGGGAAGTGTTTGCATTTTTCTCCCCAAATATGATCAGCCATTCCAGATCTTTCTATCTCACCTTTGATGAGTATTCCTCCGTTAGGTGCTTAGGGTATTCCATCACCAACTACTGTACTCAGATCAATGGAATCTTACAATGGAACGAATCCAGTAATTTCTTCTCCAAAAATCACCTTCAAGAAGTTCAAATATATCCATTAATTTTTCACAAGGATTAAGTAGACATTTATAGCTGTTAATATAGCCTGTGATATCACAGCTAGGATATATTAAATACACTTTCATTCACACTAATGATTATATATTGTTTTATATAAGACTAATGTCCACCCACACTCTGAATACTATGTACAAGCCTGGTCACCATACGTTGAGAAATATAAAAAAAATCTGTAAGAAAAAATCCACAGACAAGCAACTGAGTTAATACCAAAACTCAGAAGTGTGAATTATGAAGATAGGCGGAAGATGTTAGCGTTGATACAAAAAATAAATATTAAAATGTAATCCATAATGACACAAAATATTCTGATGGTGAGTGAAAAATGAATCCAAGAAGAATCACCAATTGTATTTTAGCACGGACTGCGTTTGAACCTTGTAAACATATGCTTTTTTTTTTTGTTGTCCACTGGTTGGTAATTGTTTGGATGGGGTTCACGAAGAAAAGGGAGGTAAATAGTATAGATGTTGTAAATGATAAAAGCATAAATTACACAGACAGTTTAGAACAAATAGGAGACTGTTTACTTCTTATTTACATGAGTTTGTGTGGAGAAATGCTGCTAGAAATGACAAAGAAAATTCATCTAATCATTTCATGATGTCAATTTCAAATGCATCTTCATTTTAGTGTTACAAATATGAAAAATATGCTTGATTTTTTTTTTTTTTTTGTTAATTGCAACCACAACAGTATCCATGCCCCTAAGCCCTAACCCTAAGATTATATATTGTTGCTATATTTAATGAAATACTGTTCTACATGATCAAGTTTTCTGCTTTCATTTAGCAGGAGCCTAAATAATTGTCTATGATAGATACTTTCCTTCTTTTGCTAACTGTATCCAAACAATTACCCACAATTAATCATCACACCATAATTTCCCTGCTTTAATCATTTTCTGCATAAACAAACAAGATATTTTTGGTGGTTGAGGAGAAAGTTTTGAGGAATAAACATTGAATTTTGCAATACTTACAAATTCTTGCTCAAACAAAGTTTATGTAGTGAATGTTCATTGAAAATCAGGAAGAAAGGGATTGTCTGTGGTCAGGAATTAATGCCTGCATTACCAAAAGACTTAGGCTATTATTATTTCTAGCTGGATCTGTGGAAATTCCACAGGTGTTGACAAGTAAGATTATCCATTTTCTAATGCCTCTGCTCTTCTCTTCCCTTTGCTTGTATCTTTTCATTCTCTCCCTTATCCCTTCCAATCTCCATTGGCTTGTCCATATTTTTGTTTTGATGTTACATGAACATGAATGAGTTTCACATCACAAAACTCTTCCCACCCTCTTGATAAGCTACCAAACTTCCTTTTTTTGTCCTCTCTCTTCAAACACTCTCGTTTAAGTAAACTATCTAACTTTCCCCCATCTCTTCTCACCTTCTTATCAAACTACCTACTCTTCCTCTCTGTCCTCTCTCTTCATGAGCTCTTATTAAACTACCTAACCTTTCCTTTATCCTATTACCGAAAGTGTACCACTTGGGAGCAGATAGGAACAAGCAGAATGATATTATGGATATTTTCTTATTGTTATTATTGCTTATATGTTTTTATTTTCCACAATTTCAGGTTGGAGTGACCGGCTTCTGCATGGGTGGCGCCCTCTCTTTTGCCGCAGCAGCACTAGTTCCCGAGATAAGTGCTGCTGCTCCCTTTTATGGGATCCCTGGTGAATCCATAGCGGATATCACTACCATCCACATCCCTTTACAGTGCCACTTTGGTAAAAAGGATGATATTGTAGGTTTCTCATCTCCCTCCGACCAGGATGCATTACGCAAAAAGTTGGATAACGCCAAAGTTAAACATGAGTTTTACGTCTACGATGCTGGTCACGCATTTACCAATGCCACATCACCTAATTACCATGAGCCTTCCTGCAAGATGGCTCTTGACCGCCTGGTAAAATTCATGACTTCCTATCTGTAAACTTTATCAGCTGTGGGTTGTGTCCCTTGGTAAAATTTACATATCGTCTTTTACCAAACTCTAGTTACTTTGTTTTGCTGGAATAAGGTGTGGTTTTTACAGATCAGCTTGATAAACTGTCTTCACTTGGTTTCTCCTTTTTTTTTTCTAAATAGAATTAAAAAAGAGACAAATGGTTCAAAAATAACTGTTTTTTGTGTTTGTTTTTAGAATTATATTTTAAAGCAAAGAGTAGATGTTTCTGTCAACATGTTATTTTTCTAAAGTTTGACTTTGTTGCTTATTTAAAAACCATACATAATCAACTCAATATTATCTTATTATTATCATAACTATTGTTGAGTACAGCTTTGAGCCTTATGTACCATGAAGAAGCGTCTGGCTATAATTGAAATCCTGCAGTGGAAATATCTTGTTGTTGTTAATTCCAATGAGTAGTGACCTCTAGGCAAGTGTTCATATATAAAACAAAGCTTTTTAGTCTTTGACTAAAATCATTTATCCAAAAAAGAAAAATTAGGCATTTTATTTGTTGGATTCAGGCTTACTATGTCTGGTTGGTGGTCCATAGACAATATTGTGACTTTTATGCAAGAGTTCATGCCTTGCTAATAGAAAGTTAAACAATCTACTCGGTTCATAAAAATGTATGAGAATTTTTTTTCTGTGAGCTTTAGAGGCTAGGTATTTATTCGCCTCCCCACAAAGGCAACACAAGAGGGGGGGCAGCCATCCCATGGCACTCATATGAAGGGACACAGCATTTCCTCTGGCCTAAAATACCTATTGATTAATAATCATGCCCCCCCCCCCTTGCTATGCCACTGCCTCTCCACATGGGGTAGAATGTGACACAAGGTTGAGTTCAAAATGGGAACCCACATGTGCACGTGTGGGTAATACCTAAAATTGTCCAGCTCCCTCAGCACTTCCCTTTTGGAATGTCACAAACGTCTGGGGCTGACCCTGACCTTATTGGAGAGGTAGAACCTGGGGGGGGGGGGACGTGGCCCCCTTGAACTAAAGATTAAGTTTCTCTTCCTTCAAGGTCAAAAGGATAGTGATTTTTTTCATAATAGTACCAATAACCAAGCCATGTATATAAAATTAAACCTTTCATCGAAATCATCAAGAAAGATAATTTAAATTTTTTTTTTTCCGGTTAGGCAACTGTCATGGCAATATTCAATGATTTTTTTTCTTTACAATAGTTTATTTATTCAATCCAGACTTCTCAACAACATTGTTTTATTACAAAATAGTAAAATCATTATTCTAAGATGTTAATTGTTTATTCCTGGGGACTCCGTTTGGAGGATAAGGCCACACCCATGCTGCTGCAGTTTCAGTAGCAAATAGGTTTTCATGGGATGGAATTGCTAGCCTCACACCCAACCTCCTTCTTTTATGTGGGCTTGGAACCAGCTATGGCGACTGTCAAGCTGTAGGTTTTTTTCCATCAAAGTAACCTTTTCTTAGACGAACTGCCTTACATGCCACTGTGCACCTTCTATTAATCTAAAATAGAAGAGCTAATTTTTTAAAGAATGGTTTAACTTCATTAGGACAACTCATGGTTTACCAGCGCTAATATACCCTTTGTTAGTGACTCCTATACTTTCTTGAACCTATCAATTTTATTTTTATAAAAATCTTCTTCCTGCCAATTCTTGATTGATGGATTCATCATTTTTATCTTCTCATTGACATTTCTCTGTAATATTCTCATAATCACACACACTCAGTGGTTATTTTATACTTTTTGAATTCTTATATAAACCATCGTCAGTTATAAGTTTTCTGACTGGTATTTTTTTCATAATTATATGAAGTATTGTAATCTATTGTATTAATTTTGACAGTTATCTACCTTCATCTTCATTTTTTAGTTGACTTGGAGCAATGGCCCGAGTTGAGTTGTGATTAAAAACGAATGAAAAATTAAGATGAAGGTAAATAGTAGTCAAAATCAATACAATAATATTTTTTCATCTTAATTCCAGTTTGTTTTTATCACAACTCTCATTTTGGGATAAAAAGCAACTAAAATTAAGATGAGAGAAATACTAGTCAAAAAGCTAATGATAGCACTCAATGGTTATTCTATGCTTTTCTATTTTTCAAATTAGCAATTGTCTTTGAATCTTACCCTAAATTAAACAGGAATTATGTTAAAATTTCACATACTCCAAAATACAAACTGCTGACTTAACAGAAGAGTTATTTAAAAAAAATTATATCTTTGAAAATTTGAACTTCTAAATCCCACTTCACTGATGTATTAGATTAGCATTCCAGTAGAAATGCTCATCATTATTTGAGAAATTTCACAACTTGATAGCTAATGTCACATTTTATGCATTCAGAAGAGCTTCTTTATTTTGAAATAATTTTTTGCTTGTCAAAGATGTATTAAAGCGGCCATTTGCAATTGCCTGATATTATATCTGTATTTCAAAATCTGAGATTTACTCTTTCTACACAAATTTTGTTTGCTAATTTGGGCTTTCCCAACACTGGACTTTGTAGCAAAAATGATTTATGCATCTTCAAAATTTTGTGAGTAGACAGTCCGTATATATTAAAATGATGAAGGTAGAAACATTGAACAACTTGACCAATTGATTTGTTCAATTTAGGTTAAATTTAAATAATATATTAAATGTTATTAGAGTCTAATTGTATTAGATATTCCTTTAATTTGAATATAAAATACATTACTTCTTTTCATGTGTTGATTTGTTTGTTGGTTTTCAGTCACACTAAAGCAAATAGAAAGAAAGGAAGGAAGGGAGTACTGCAAACATACAGACACAAAATGAGTTGCTGCTGGTAAAGTAATGCTCTTGTGCCTATGTGTCTGCTTGAAATAGGCAGACACCTGCTGCTGGTATTATCACCACTACTACTGCCGATGTGTCAGTTTTGTTTTTCAAGCAATTCTGTTGCCTTATAGTTTTTAAATTTATTGAAAAAACAGAAAATATGAAGAGTTGTAGAAAATTGACAGAAAATTAAATTTTGTTTCAGATATGCATTCTTTATTTGTAATGAATACATTTATACTAAAATATATATTTGTATAATTTAACCATATGTAAATAATGCCAACATTTTTGACAGGTACTATGTTAGTAATAATAATTGTATTAGTTATATAGTTATAATTATTATATTTTAATAATAGTACATATACTTTATAGCCATTAGTTATAATAATTATATCATTTGATAAAATTATCAGTATTGTATATTTTAAAACTATATTAAAATTCTGTACGCAATATTGATAGATATCAATTTGTTATTTGATAAAATATTATTTTAATGTTATTAAATTCTATATTAAATGTTAGCTATTTGTTAAACAGTATAAATTTAATTAGAAAATAAAACGGGTCAACTGCTGATTAAGCTAGTTTCACGAAGACTAAGAAATACGAATACTTTTTGTTTATGCTCAAGCAAATGACACAATTTTTTAAAAGTTCCTATAGGCTCTTGTTCCTCGTGATATAAACACAATGTTTTGGCTGATTCATTCTTCAGCCTTCTTCAGGTGTAATATTCAAGAGTGATGGTGGTAAACAAAATATTCCAATGGTAGCTATGTTACAATGTAGAATTCAGGTAATGTCAATGGATTTTTTTTCCTCTTTCAGAGGCTGAAACATTGTGTTTATAACACTAACAGTGAGGAGTTCAATTATCTACAGAACTCTTTGAATGTTAATGACCATTCTCGAAACAATAGACAGTATCCTGTAGATTCGTTGTGGCGCATAGGGCCGTAATCATACCACGTCGGTAGACAATCAGACAGTCGCTGGGGTGATGCTGCTCCAGTTTCCGTAGCAATTAAGATTTTTACGAGCTGGAGTTGCTAGCCCCACACCAAACCCTCATCTTTTACTCATGATCAAGTTGGACTGCCTTACAGGGCTATAGGGCTCCAACTGCCCTGCTATTTGCCCATAGCTGGGAGGAGAAGTGGATTCATGCCTTTCTCGAAGACATTAGTGTGAATTGAATGTGAATAGCCTCGGCCAAAACTTGAACTCAGTTTGCCGATTCCATTTTCCTGTGTCAGTAACCATTACGCCACCCTAAACCTCAAATAGTACAATGTAGTATTCTTAACTTTATTGAAGAAGATTAACATCACTCAGCCTTCTTTTTGATCGGTATACTTGTATATTTTCCTTTGGCTCTCGAAAGGACCAAGTTGAGTTTTCATTATGCCTTCAATGTTTTTGTTACATTAAAATTATTACTTTGAAATGTTAAACACTCCACTTCTTAGAAAAATCTTTTTTTTTCACCAAGTGAGACAATTAAATTCACCCAAATTCACTGGTTATTTTTTGTACAATCTCCTGTCATTTCTCGTTATATTTTTTTCTTGAAATATTCAACCAGTATAAATGAGATTTTAGTCTAAATCAGTGGTTCCCAACGGGAGGGTGGTTCCCCCAGTCCAAGAGGGAAATAAGGTTACTTGGTAAAAATAAGTCACTGAATGATTTCAACTTAAATGGTAGTTGGGACGTGTTTCTCTTTAATAGACCCTCAAATCAAAGAACTAGTAGCAAAAAAACAAGAACTGAGATCTCATTGATGTGTATATCTGTTATGTTAGCAGAATTCCTATATTTTGGTAATAGATTGGAATTTCAATTGATGTGTACTTAATTATTTCTGCTCGTTCTCTCTAAGTATCAAAGACACGGCATCAACTGAACCATTAAAAATTGAACTAATTCTTATTATAAAGCTGTCTAAGTAAACAAAAACAAATTATTTAAAATTATTCTTTGTTGCAACTTACTTGAATGGAAGTGGGGGCACTACTAATGTTATTGACAAAAGTGGGAAATAAACTTGGAAAGATTGGGAACCACGAGTCTAAATTAATGAATGAATTAATTTGATCTTGTATAGATAATTTTATTCCAAACTTTACTAATAACATAATAAGTAATCTTTAATATTCTAAAAATAAGATACTTTCTCAATGGAGATATTCAATGTAATAATCAACTTGAGATGTCTGAAAGATATTTTGTAAAATTGAAGCTTAAAACAATCTTTCAGCCATTCTTTGAACTTGTCATAATTTTCGCTTTAAAAAAAAGCACTGCTTTATATTAGGAATTGCTTTTGTAGCTGTCATTATTATTATTTATTATGATTATGATTTTATCGTAGTTTTTGTGGATACTCAATTCCAACACTATTGCTTTTTTACGTGTGGAGATAGTTGTGACTTTTTGATTACTTAACTGAGAGAATTTTAGATGAAGAGTTTTTTGGTATTGTAATAAATTACTCTCCAGACAGAATTTCAGTTTTCAAGTTTACTACCAGCAAGTCTCCAGCTTCTACTTGATAGCAGAGAGCTCAGTTGATGTTTTATATATATATATATATATATATATAAAAATGTGTGTGTGTGTGGATTTGATATATGTGACAGTATGTATTTTGTTGACAATTAGGAGAAAAGTTTTATTCAAAATTAAATTAATTCTAGTGACATGTTTTACCTTTAAGCTTTATCAAAGTGGCAATTTCAAATGAAGAAATATTGAAATGATTGTTTATTTCAACTAACATTGTCTCTAAGTATTTTAAAATTGTGAAGATGGATCAATTTGAGAATTGTGGTTTCTTCAATTTTAAAATTGGTGTTTGCCACTCTCGTGTTATGATGTTACTTGAAATAAATGAAAATTCCATTGTGGTTTCATTTGAAATTATCTCTTCGATCAGGCTGAAAGGTGAAACATATCACTTGAATAAATTTAATTAAATAAAACTCTTTTCCTTATGGTCAATTAAATACATACATTCATACATATATGTGTGATAATTAGAAAGACAATTGATTTGGAACTAATTCTTGACACCGATTTTACTCAGTAGCAAATCAAGCAGCTTTAGATCATGTAAACAGAGAAATGGGAATGTTAATTTCTTCATTTATTTACACAATCTAAGGCCACTCTATTTGATACTAACTAAAATGGGTGCCAAGAATTAGTCCCTAATTGTCTTTATAGCTATTACAATGTCTGATATAAATTGTCCATTTACTGATATTTCATATACATACATATGCGTATACATACTCACACACACTCTCACACACACACACACACACACATATATATATATATATATATATATATATATATATATATCAGCGATCTTAAAAATGATCAAACTCACTTGAAATGAATGATAGCAAATCTCTAGTTTTCATTACCTCATTAGATGGAAGTCATTGATTCAAACAAATGCAAAATCAATTGATGTCCATAGATTTTAAATATGTTTGTATAATGTGTGTAGTGTATATATAAATACAATATAATATAATGCAGAGATGATTTTAATATTTACCAATACTCAAATTATCTCCATAGTATATATTAGTAGGAAAAAAAGAATCTGCAAAATAGAAGTGTATTCTACTTATGCTTGTCTACCTCAACCAAGTTATATGTTGCCCTCTGATGATGACTGGAGACCTGCTGGTCAAAATGTAATTTCTTGAAATATCATATAGTTTTAATAAGAAGTCTTACAAAATATCTAATGATTTCCTATTTGTGTTCAAGGGAAGAAGACATTACTTTCTCTTAATGATGAGTTCTGGAGTTATATTGAAAAGATTTACTCTCACATTATTGCTGCTGAATACATATCTATATATATATATATGTATATATATATATATATATATATTATAAGATGATGCTAGTTTCAAAATCTATTAAAGGAAAGAGAAGAAAAATATTGGAAGGAAAACATTTTAGATCATAATATTGTGATTATTTTAATGATTGCTTTGTGAAACAAATAAAGTCATTTGAAACATATTTTGTTTTGTCTTTCTTTTCAATTGTTGATTTTTTTTGTTTCAAACCTGTGGTTCTCAAACTTTTTTGAATGATGTACCTCCTTTGAAATATTTTTTCTGTTAAGTACACCCTGACCAACGCAAAACATTTAAACATCCTGCCAGTCATAAATTGTCCATTTACTGATGTTTCATACATAAATATCAATGGTATAAAAAAAAATCATTTGAAATAAATGGCAACAAATCTTTAGTTTTCTTCACCTCAACAGATGGAACTCAATGATTCAAACAAATGCAAAACCAATTGACAATAATGTGTGCGTGTGTGTATATATATAGAGAGAGAGAAAGCTTTACAGCTTTAAACATTGAATAACTTTAAAAAAATTTTTTTTTGTTTCTTATATTTCCTATACATATATATATATATATATATATATATATATATATATATATATATATATATATATACCTCCTTTGGAATATTTTTTCAGTAAAGTACCCCATGACCAGCGCAAAACATTAAAAAAAAATAGCGACACAGGTCTGGTGAGTCACTCAGTAGAAACAGTCAGGTGATAAATGTCTTTGGACAGCATGCTGTTTTGGTGGTGATCAATTAAAAAAATTGATGGGGGTAGAGTAATCTCACTTTTTTGAGGGCATTGATCACTTAAGAAAGTCTGAATTTTCAAGAAATGAGTGTGATACAAACTAGGGATCAATTTAGCATAAACTTACATTACAAATTGAACCCAATAAACTGAAAACCTTTTATGAGGGGTTAGAGTTTGAAAAAACAGAAAATCTGTAGATATGAGGAATAAATGTTTAAACTTTTAACTTCATTGCTGCATCCTCTACATGTGATACAGATAGCCAGACCAACTTGAAAACTGAAGAAACCTATGTTAGTAGTTTCTAAAAAAGAGGTAAAATACAGCACAGCACCATTGAATGTCTAGAAGCCATCACCATGGCAAACAACAAATTAATTTTCTTGATTTTCATCTGCTAATCTATACTAAAACTAGTTTCCTGCTCATGGTGAACATGATTGCATCTCATTATTATTAAATTCTGACTAGCTTTTACCGTCATCTTAATTTCCTGTTATCACAACATTGAATCAGACTGTGATCCAAGGCAACAATTAAACAGTGCAATCAAAAGATAAAGAGCAACCCCATAGCAAGCATCGAACTCACACCCTCTTGCCAGAAAGGGGACTAGCATACACCTATCTGATTTTAACCGTTCAGCCATGGGGGCTTTATAGTTCAATGGAAGCTGATTTTACACCTTAAACTAACTCCTTACAACTGATATTCTATGCTTGTTGATGTTATTAATTGAAACCTAAGAGTCTTTTAATACGATATTTTGAATTTTTTAAAAATCTATTTTTGGATGAATATTGCAACATTATTATCAATTTTCACTAGCTTTTACTATCATCCTAAGTTTCAGTTTCTTTTTATCACAACTTCGATAGCAATACAAAGGTTTGTTAGAAAATGAGAAGACTCAAATCCATTGATTATGTCTTTGCTTTGTAATCCTTAAAATAACCCAGACCTGAATGAGTTAATGGATTAAGATTGAACTTCAATAGATATGAAGATTGTATTGCATTCCTACAACAACGCATTTCAAAAAAGTCGTGATAAAAAACAACTGAAAGTTATGAAAAATGAGACATAACTAATAATAATGTAGCAATACTTTGTTTTTCTTTTTAAATCAAAAATATTGTATGATTGCATTTGTTGCTTTTGCACTTGATAACACTTGATGACTGGATATAAAATGTTACTTATTGGACTTAGTGATATTTTTTGAATAAACATTTTTTTTTTTTAATCTCATGTACCCCTTGCTGTACAAAAAGGTACCCCTTGGAGTACTTGTTCCCACATTTGAGAAATACTGCTTTAAAAGATGGGGAGTATTTCTTTTTCTTCTTGAATTTTTGCATCAAGTTTGATTCAGTGGTTAACTTGAAATAGACACATATTGACCTTTTTCACGAGTGCCAACAGAAAAATCAGTTGATACTTGACCATAATTCAAATGCTACAACTATTGATCCCTTTTAACCCCGTCTCTTTGCTTCAAATTGATCTATCTTAATCCATCAACTGCGGAAGGTGACAAGTTCAATAGTTATTCATTGCTAGATAAAAGCTCTGACTCATGGATAGAAATGAGTTGCCATCCATCACAATAAAACAAACATTTTTTTCTTGTTAACCATAGATTTAATCTACGTCTAATAACTTTCCCAATGATGTATGACTTCCCAGGGTTTGTTAGAAAATGAGAAAACTTAAATCCATTGATTATGTCCCTGCTTTGTGATCCTTAAAATAACCCAGGCCTGAATGAGTTAATGGATTAAGATTGAACTTCAATGAATATAAAGATTGTATTGCAATTGTATTGTATTCTCCAATATATATTTTGGAATGCCTTCCCAAAATTCCCTGCCCAATATTATTTGAATTCAAACTTGTACCATTCAGATACATTACCATAAATTTATTGTTACACTTTCACTATAAGAATATAAATTTTTTGTCAAATTCTAGCCCAAGTTGAAGTTGATTTTATTTCTCCCCTGTAACAAGAATAACATGAACAATCTTCACTGATTTAGGAGAGTAAACTCTTCACTGTTTGTCTACATTAAACCAAAGATCTAAGACATCAAGTCCCCTCCGGTTTTCAGACCCTGCGGACCAAGAGAGCCGTTGTGATGAACTTCCTCTTTCATAAACTCAAACAAAAGAAGGCATGCACATCTAAAAAATATATTGATTTAAACTTCAAAACTTCAAGGTAAGAAATATGGCTATATTTACTCTGTACACATCTATGGACTGACCACTTTTTATAACTTGGACACAACATAGTTCAAACAAAATAATAGAATTCAAACTTCTTTTCATTTACAATGTAGTCATAATGTTTTGGCAGATTCATTCTACGGCCCTCTTCAAGCACAAATTCTCTTCAATCAGTCTCTTCAGGTGGTTCAAAGCTAAAACAAACAGCATCAAACAGAAAATTTAAATGTAAGCCTTGAAAATGATTCAGCCAAAATGTTGTGTCATGACAACATCATAGATGAAGAGAAGGGTTTGAATTGTCTGAAACAAAGTTGGAATGTTTATGATTCTTCATATAATTATAGACGATAATTAATAGGAATTTTTCTCTTCAAAAAAGAAAGAAATATTTCTGGTGCCCATCTTCATATGATATATCTATCCCAGCACTTCCAATGTTTCATTCTTCAAACCCTTCAAAGGATGAACAGTTTGTGCACACATACAAAGACTTTGTTTATATTTTTAGAAAGTTGACAAACCTCTTTAATTTTCCCTCCTCACTAATTTGTTGCTCTTCTCGATAAAATGTCCATATTGTTTATCGTTGTGTACAACACCTGTGCCCTCATGTATTCAATTTTGCCTTTCTCTACTTTTATCTGCTAAGATGAGAGTCTTATTCCCTCACTACCACTGAGCCAAACATTACCTAAGATTGTGGTAAAAATCTACTAAGACAATTATGATTATGATTAAAAACATATGACCATTGACTCTAAGATTAAGATTAAGACATATGACCTTAACATAGCTACCTCTACCTTAACATTAGTACACAGGTCAAATTTAATTTATTCTCAGTAAGCATTTGGTATATCCTATTAATGAGTCAGAAAACTATTACTGGCTACAATACATTGAATGATATTGCAGTACCTACAAGGAAGTGCAGCCTTTCCAACAGAGCAAGTAGAATTGCTTTATTTTTGCATCTTGTATTAGAATGACTGTGGTCTTGAATTGAAAGCAGTAATTATTAACCTAAGGGAAAATAGACATTACTATGAAAATTAATTCCATGCAGCAATTATAACTTTATTTCAAAACAATTCAAGGCTTTACAAAGAAAATTAATTCCAAGCAGCAATTATTAATCCATTTTGATTATATTCAATGTGTAATTTACCTTTGAGAAATGTACAACAATATATGGTCAAAACATTGCTGACATTTCATGTTTAGGCCTGGGTTAAGGAATTCATTATCACAGTCATTAAAGTTTGAGTCAAGAAAATGAAGCATTACTACCAGCTCTGAAAGGGGTTTGTGATGAGACAGGAAGAATTACTTTCTTGGCTATTCTAAGATAGTATTAGATATGTGTGGTTCTTATGTGGTTATCATTAAGGAATGAGACGTGCAGTGATGTTGGAGACAAAAGATTTTTCTTCCATTTGGTTTGGTGGTAGCATTGAGTTCAGTGGAGATGTGGAAGGAGAAAAGGAGATGGACGAAGAGAATGTGCACCAAGTATGAACATAGACACTGAGATAAAACAAAGTAAAAAAAACACATATAAGTATTTGGATAGACAAATAAGGTGTACATTTAATATCGGAACATTAATGACAAATAACGAATGAAAATGAAATACATATAATGATAACATTAATATGATCCGTTGCGTAAAGAGATGAGAAGAGATAGCAAATGGTGGGAGATTTGTTGTCATTGATAGTACAGGTGTCAGAGTTGAGGCAGAGGTGTCTGAACTGCTTTTGAATCCATATGGCTTGGATCGTACCAAGGAATGATTATAGCGACCGGATTCAATGAGTGTGCCAAACTGCCAAGTTGTGTGTGTGACTTGGGGGCAATTCTCTGACGCTGATAGACACTCGACGGACAGACCATGTAAGACAGAGAACATGGAGTTTTATCCATGAATGTTTCCTGAAGAAAAGAGAATGAGGAGAGATCGTCATGATCATTGGATAGTAAAAAGCTATTTCATTCATGAGAGTGAGAGATGTATACACGTTTGGAGCACTTGGTGATAACACAGTTGCATAGCTGCATAGCTGTGCATATGTGAGATGCCTCAACATTGTTGAACTGAAAAAGGCAAAGTTAGAACAGATATTGGTCATGGTGGAAAAATGGTTAGGAATAGATTGGATCAGCTAGGGGGTCGGCAAAATAATACCGATCTTAAGGAGGGGGAAAAAGAGAGAAAGAGTAGCTGGCCACAAGTGCTGGGGTCAAAAGCATAACCAGCTAGGAGTGCCAGTACCAATAAGCTTGTTTGACCATGTGCGTTCAGTGCTTTTACAGAGGTTGTTGTAGGAAGTGATGTTTTTGATATCTAGCTAAAAGAAGGGTTTCATATTTAATTCCTAAGTAAAAGTATAGGGGGTGCCACAGTAGTCACACAGTTAAAAAGGTTCACTCAATGGCATCTTACTGCCAACTGTGTAACCACACAGGAGAGTATAGGTTCACAAATGTGCAGTGAAGTTCCCTCTGAAGAGTTTGCTAAGTTACATCAAGGCCATGTATTCAGTATGTTTTTCTAAATCATCGCCAGCCTCGTCAGTCATTTATGAGGTAGGTATGGTTGGCTGGAAATGACTAATAATTCTACATCTTGATATGCCTAAATTTATAAATATTATATAAATTATTACAGATGGGATTATACTATTTGATATACTTATATATATTTATTTTACAAAAAATATCAAATTATTGGATAGAATAAAATATTAAAGATGGGAACAACATCAGATGTATTTATTTATAATCAGATGGATAAATTAAAACGAGAAATCTTCTTTTTCTATCATTTTTTTCTTAAAGATGAAAGAAAAATCCTTCAATTTTTTCTTTTTTTTCCCATTAATTCTACCAGCAAAAATTCAGAATTATTATTTGATATGAACAACCAACAAAGATGAAAAACTTCAGAGTTGATAAATTGATTAGGATGTAAAAGAATCAACAACAATATTTCTTGAATATAATGAAAGTAAAATATAAACATAAATAACTAATAAAAAGAAAAAATGTTCAATTTTTATGATTATGAATAAATAAATATATCCAATGATGTTCTCGTCTCCAATATTTTGATCATAACAAATGGTGCAATTCCACCAAATACTTCATTTAATCCTCATACCTACTTTCATAAATAGCCAACATGGCTGGCGAGAATTTGCAAAAAAATGCTATGTATTCAAATGGCTGGATGATTTCCAGACATATAACGTAAAAATAAGTTAATTACCACTACCCACAATAGACTGGTTTAATCACTGTTGTTGGGTTTAGGCTATTCATGAATTCTGACATTCATACATATCTATCTATCCAGACTTCGCTCAACCCTGCCGTACATTTTGCACACACACACACTCCTCAGTGAGTTGAGAAAATGTTTTTTTTGTTTTTTGGAAATTCCTCTCTTAAATAGGTTTTTATTGCAGAGTTCAATTTACAAGGAAAGGTTTATGACAAATTGGTCCGCCCCACGTCTATGTTTTTTTTAAAATCATATGTTTATGGTTCAAACCATACTGGTAGTATTTCCATCAAAGTAACTCAATTTTAATGTCGCCATTGCTTAATTTACGAAGTAAAAAGCAGCATATATGAGTGGTGGTGATTCATAATTTCCCTTGGAATGCTCGTTGTTTTCTTCCACTATCTGCACCAAAATCTATTTTCACACCTATCAAAACTGACACAAAACATGGGAGATTGATACAAGCAATTTTGCCTCTGAAAATTCATAAAAGAGAACCAGAGATAAAAATCAATAAGATTAACTCACTTTTGGAGAATTATCATGATAATAGCATATGAAAACTTCTCAAAATATCTAGATGTTGAGATATGAAGTACGTAAGCAAATTGTTGTTGTTATTGTCATCTGCAGCTGTTGGGAGAATCAGTCCAATACTTTACCAAAAGATCAATAGCCGTCTGCTGTCTGAGGAACACTGCAGAGGTTTTTTATAGTTTGATATCTGTCAAAAACCTGCTGTCACAACTTCCAATGAATTAGAACTAAAACTAGAATCAAATTTATCTCAATACATGTTGCACATCTGTCTAAAGTTTTGAGAAAGGTCAGTAACATTCAAAGAGATCCTCAAACAAATGAACTCCTACTTGTTGTTTGAGTTGTCGACACAACCAATGTTTCAGCCAATCCATTCTACAGCCATCTTCAAGTCTACCATCTGAATATGATGGTGGTTAACAGAATTTTGCTCCAATTGTAGCAACGCTTATGGTGTAGGATTTTTTCTTCCCTTGTTAGGCCTGGATTTTTATACCTTGTCTCTGTTGAGTATCAGAAGCCACATCGGACTGAACTTTGCTCTTGTCTGACTTATACACTCAGTTCACATGTTGATTATAATCCAATGAGCCTATAATCTGGACTACTCCCCAGAGAAGATATCAGATAAAGAATTACAGACACGGGACCCTGTTGGAAACTGAGAAAAATCAAAGAGGCAGATAGAAGAAAGGTATGGATTGGCTGAAATGAGTGAACAATGCAAACAAGGAGTTCAGTTGTGCAAAAAACTCAGAAAAGTGTTCAATGAATGTATGTATAATACCAGTTGTAATGTACAGGTGGCAAAACATGGAAGATAACAAAATTACTTAAAAACAAGCTCAGGGTCAAGCAGATATCTATGGAAAGAGCAATGCTAGGAATAACTCTAAGAGATAGAAAGAGATCAACATGGAACTGAGAGCAGACCAAAGTAAAAGATATCACAGAAAAAAAAATTTAAAGCTGTAGAGCTTTTGAGACTATATATATATATATATATATATATATATATATATATATATATATATATGTGTGTGTGTGTGTGTGTGTGTGTGTGAAAGATACAAAGACTCATTAAAAAAGGACCCTCATTTCTTACAAAATCAACTACCAACAGTGACATAAGGTCTTCCTGGCAAACTGGTTTTCCCCCAATAAAAAACAGAGGGCGAGAGCAAAAGAGAAGAAGCAGAACTATAAATTCAGAGCCCCTTCTCTGATTGTCATACCTTCTCCTACAGTCACAGTGGAAAAAAACTGCCTGTCCTGTGTGAGCCTTGCTGGCCACTGGAGGACCTGCAACAGATGTGGAAAACCAACTTTGATATTGATTTGCAAAGCCACGCTATAATACATATATATATATATATATATATATATAGAGAGAGAGAGAGAGAGAGAGAGAGAGAGAGAGAGAGAGAGGCAAGGCAAGGCAAGGCAAGGTAAAGAGTCTGTTTCTCAAGAGACAACTCCCATTAAAGTATTAACAACTGAAGAAGAAATCTCAGTTTCCGTTCATGTGTCAGCTTCGTGATCCTTGCCAGTTTCAAGTCTGGTCAAGACCAGGACTTTATTCTAACAAGTTTTTATGGCCACTCTCTTTGCAAGCGTGCAAGTCCACCAAAGAGCATCACACAGTTCAGAATGTACTCAATTAGCTGCTGAGTGCACAGGGAAATTTATCCTAATGAAGAGTTTTCCACACTCTTTGCTCTTTTGGGGAATTGAACCTGGACCCTCCAGCGTGTGAAGCAGATGAGAGAGAGAGAGAGCGGAGAGAGAGAGAGAGAGATGAAAATTTATATTTAAAAATGCCATATCATGTTTAAGAAACTTAAACTCCACTCAAACCGTACAGAGTACTTTTGCTGCTATGTTTTTTGAGCAGAACCCTTTGTGAGATCACAGTACATGTCCAAGGAGATTACTTCAAAGAACACGGTGAAAACCTGGTCTTGGGGTAAGTAATTTGAAGTTCGGTCTCATCATGTGACACGGTGGTTCATGTAAGACCATCATGCTGGACACCGTCAGGGAAGGGCATAGGTGCGGACGGCAACGAAAGAGTTGGTCCATCAACGTCAGGGAGACGATAGTCTCGACCGTGTCAGAACTCACGGGGTAGGCCTCGAACAGAGAATTATGCAAAGATACTTTTTCGTACGGCTCGAATCGACAAGTACCACCTTTTTTACTGTGAGTAAGTGCATACACTTAATTGACAAAAGTTTTTCATACTTTAACACAGCCTCTCAGGAAAATGACTTTGAAAAATTCAAATTTAAAATAGTGCTAAAATAATGGTTTGGCTTTCGTTTGAGAAAAAAAACCAACAGATGAGCTTTACTTTTCAAGTACAATATCATTGAAGTACATTTACAAGTTTCGTGAGTATTAATTATATCATCAACTTTATGTTTGGGTAAAACTTTAGTAAACGTGACGACGATTTAAAATACGTTGATATTAAGGAATAATCTAATGAAAAATATAACTGTTTTGTCAAGATCTGTTCATGTTATATATATATATATATATATATATATAAACAGAAACAAATTGTCGTTTAGTTGGTTCGAAATTTGTTTTTCTCAAGGGTTGAGTTGAAGGACCAGAAGGGGGTATTAAAGTTTTGAGAAAACATTAGAAAATTTATCTAATATATAGTTTTAAAAAAAAGGCAACTCTTGAAATTCACATATCCAGTGTACATAAAGCTAAAGTAAAGTCCATTTTCTGCAAGTAAATGTCCAACAGCATTTTCTTTGAATCATTTGTTTGATTATTATTATTATTTTGGTTATTTCTTTACCATGCAAATCGACATTAGTTCTTGACAATAAAACAAGTCTTTTTTTTATTCATGAAAACCACCGAGTGATATTTTTTCATATTTTAACTCTTTTCATTTTACTTTTTTCTATTTAATAATTCATTTTATCTGCAACATATATTTGAGATGTATTGCTTTTTACGACAATATTGAGTGACTAAAAGCTAAAGTTTTGAAGAAGTTTTTCAAGTCCCTTGATTCTTTTTAAATCAATGTTTTCAACTTGAAAATGAAAGCAGGAAATTAAACAGCTTACTCCACTCTCTCCGTCAACTTGAGAAAAACATGATATTTGAAATAAATAAAATGATAATAATTTAAAATGGAATTCTTTTTCCTTTAATTGCTTTTCTTCTTGTGAATTTGTTCTCGTTGGTAGTGATTTATACTGATAATCTAATTTCCTGATCAAACAAACCAGCCGTAAGACTATTTAGTCCCCAAGTGGATTTCTTAAAGCTTGAAATTCGAAGATTTTGGTTAAATTTCGCTTTTAGAAAACAAGGTAGGGCATATACAAAATCAGGGCCAAGTTTAGCAGTACATTTACGTTGTAAATCGAACATCCGTCGTCAGAAAGGTGGATATAAAGTAAGGGTCCAGTTTTGGATGATTCACACACAGTAAATTGGACCCCCACTTTAGAGCCTATTTACTCGCTTTAAAAATTACTTTTTTTCAAAAATGGAAAAAAATTCCAGAACAGATGGAAGCCAGATTCATCTCAAATAGACCAAATTTTATTGGTAGGGTATATTTCTATGAAAGAATTACATTTGTTTGCTCAACTGAATCTCAACTTTTGGGAATTAAATAATTTTAAGAGGGTATAAGCGATGAGAGATGTTTTTTTTTCTTTTTACAACATGAAGTACTTACATGTTCTCTTGGAGCAGTCGAAAAAATGCTCAGAGAGATTTCTCTTCAATCATTATAAAATCCCTCTTTATGAAATTGTCGATCTTTTTTTTACAAGAATATTAAATAGTTTAAAAATAGTGAATAAATTATCCGATTTGAAAATCGTTTTTGCCTGAAATATTTTGTTTATAGATATAATTTAAAATGTTGATAACGAGTAAAAAAAAAATATATATTAAATAGAAAAAGGGGGAAATTTTATTTTATCGCTGTAAGATGCGTGTGTGTTAACAAAATTGTTGGTTATTAAGTAAATTTCCTGACGATTGATGATGTAAGCATCGGTGGTTCAGTGGTAGAATGCTCGCCTGCCACGCGGGCGGCCCGGGTTCGATTCCCGGCCGATGCAGGATATCTTTTTTTTAATAAATGGATGATGAAAGTAGCTGTTTTACAATCTCATTCTCTTCATTACAGTGAGCCACTACAAATACCGAAAGCACCACATATGTGAAAATTCCAGTCCTACCAGACTTTTGAAACCTACAGTCGAGACTGAATGTCTTACATTTTCTGCTTTTTAATATATTAATTTTCTACAGAGTTTTATTGAAACTTGACATCTACCAGACCCCTTACTATCTCAATCTATTATTTGTGAAACAACAATAATTTTTTTTACAAGCTGAATACTCACCCTAATATGTCGGTTAAAGTGAATTAAAAAAAAGGAGAAGAAAAGATAGGTAGTTAATGGAAATCAGATATGTATTTAAAAACAAATGACATTTGTGACTTATACAGTTTAGTTTCAGCTTAAGAAGAAATGTGTCCATTTTAGCACGAATTTACATTGGAAATCAAACATCCTTAATCACATATAGAGGGCATTTTAAAAATGCTAATAGTCTTTTCTTGGATCATGTTGGTACACATAGAAAATTTAATGGGGTTATGTTTGGCGGTTTTTGTGACTTTTCAACATTTTTTTTTTTCTTCACATTCCCAGAAAAACATGGCCTGATGAAGAAAATCAGCGAAGTCATTCTTCCTCTCACTTTTGGCCTCTCTGTGCAGAATATGAAAGTACCCACTGTTTGCAAGATCTCTCCCTATTACTCTCCCCTCCTCTCAATGAACTAAGCGAAGCCCACATTTGCTCTGATCAAGCATTTCATCAACAGGTAATCGATATATCTGAAAAAGCAGGCATAAAATATGTGCTCATTCTAGCACGAATTTACATTTTAAATTAATCTCTCTCCTAAAAACGTGTGTGGATGATTTTCATAAACCAACTCACAGAAAATATTTTTTGCGGACAGCTGACACATGGATAGACATTTTGTGAATCATAGTGAGATTTTTTATCGTACACTGCTGTAATCCTATTTCAATATCAACTAAGGTTTATAGTATTTCAACTTGATACAAATGAAATCAAAAATATTAATCATGTTAATAAATTTCCTCTTTTCAATTTGTCATGTTAAGAGCCAGGCCGAAGTACCTCATAATGGTGTAACAGCAATCTGGTCTCACAGATCATCATTACTTAGTAGTGAAGTGAGTTTGATCTTTATGGGTTGCCCCATACTAATGGCCTTGTGCCAAATCTAAGCTATAATCAGTAAAGATCTCCAACGCTTTACTGTGGTGTTATGGCTTGCATATAAAAACTATTAATTACATGTCATAAAAACTTTTACATCTGTTATAAAAAAATGAATGGTCAAAAATCTTATATTGTTAAATTGAAAGATTTGCTCTTCATTTTTAGATTTGTCATAAAAATGTTTTTCCATTGTCATGAGAAATATTTTCATGTCAGTCATAAAAATGCGGTGTGTCCGTCATGAAAAAAAAAGTATATAAAAACTATAAATGCAAAAGCAATCCTATGTATGATTGTTGATTTATTTGTTCAAACATAATTTTTATTATTCCTCTTCCCTGTTAATGTTTCACTGCTTACAAAGTAGGTAAATAAATCAAGAAGTCAATTGCTGTCAGTAGAAACTGAAGGGACATAACAGCAATAAAATTCAAATTCTCCTCATTATTTTCTATCATTTCTCTTCTCCCTCTCAACTCTTGCTATGTAATGAACAAGGGTAAGAATAGAAGAGACTTCTTCCCTACTCTTGCTACGTGTTGAATAAGGATGAGAATAAAAGAGGGTGTTTTATATGAAAAAAAAACTGTTTTACAACTGTTTTAAAAAAAATGAAAGTGAAAATTCTCACATTGTTAAATTGAAAGGTTTGCTATTCATCTTTACATTTGTCCTAAAAATCACTTTCCATTGTCATGAGGAATATTCTGACTCCAGTCATGGAAAAAAAAATTATCTATGATGATAAGGGTTCTAAAATATTTCACTGTTGAGACAATAATTTGGAAAAAAAAAATTTTTAAAAAGTTCGACAAAATGATCACCTTAGCAGAGCGTAGTTTCGATCTACGGACCTCTGGGTTATGGGCCCAGCACGCTTCCACTGCGCCACTCTGCTATCTGACATGAATTGCCGTATTTAAATTATTTATACCCAAAATACCTATGTTTTGTGGGTTGAAATAGTTTCTCATCTTTCACGTTGTGATTTATTTAGTTGAATAATGAGTTACATATTGTATTTTTTTCGCTCAAGTGAAAATTGTATATAAAAACTAGAGTCTTGTTATTTACCGCGTTATATAATTAAAAAAGTATTTTCATTTAAAAAAAAAAGTTATACCTACTAATTTCATTGATGCAGACTACTAAAAATATATTAATTAAAATTGCAATAATGTCGTACCCATATTAACAATAAAAACGCAAACATTGTTGAAAATTTCGGAGTCTGTTGTGTAGATGTAGTATTTAATTTATCTCTTGTTTCAAAACATGCGCTTACACAAATGAATATTTACCTTGAATCATTTGGGTTTTTAATCAATTCGATATAAAGAAATTATCTTTTGATATTTATGTTCAACAATTGAAACAACAATAATTTAATGCAAGGAAATACGATACTACCACTATTTGGATGAATTAAAACGTGAATAAAATCATAATATACGAATTTGAGAAGTTAAAATTATAAAATTGTTTACGACTTTCACTTCTTGTCTACTTATGATTTCAATTCAGATACCAAATAAAATTTGTAATTAATAAATCCTCAAATGTATGATAATTGTCCTGGGGAAAAAATTAATTACCAACTTTTAGTTTGATCTTCAACAAAAGAGAAAGTAGTTTTCAGTCCTGAACAAACATAGATACTATGACTTAGATGACTGTTTTTTTTTTTGCTCTGGTACTATAGATAGATATTATTACAATAAATTCAAATTATAATATTTACTAAAATAAAAAGGGGTAATTATTAAAAGGTAAAATGTCGAACACATGAAAGGGAGTCTCAACATTTCAAAACCAATTACATTTTCTCCGTTTAAATCTGATCTATAACCGTTAAATCCTTTCAAACAATAAACGTGTTGTATCCTTTTTTTATTAATATGTAATTATTTTGCCGTAGAAACAAATATTTATTTCGCTGTAGAAACAAATATTGATAGAAAAAATTATCAATATTTACCAAATTATTTGCTTTGCAATGTGTTAGGTATTGTAACTTAAACTCAAAACAAAAACATTTCAATCAATGATGAAATCGATCCCTTATGTATCAATACACGCCACATATTATTTTTCATGCTCTTAAATGGATAAATATATTGTACTTTTTTTTTCAAAAAGTTTCAACCATTAATCAAAATTTTAGCACTTGAAAACGAAGAAGTTTGTTTTGTAGATCCAAAAAGATTCTATCTTTAATTATCTAATAAAATAACTGCAACCCAATAAGAGTCAATTTACGATCCTGATTTAGTTTGTGTATAAAAAGGTATCAAGCTCCCTTGAAAAGCGCCTGAATCCGGTAGCCGTGATCGTCTAGTGGTTAGGACCCCACGTTGTGGCCGTGGTAACCCAGGTTCGAATCCTGGTCACGGCAGGATTCAGAAGATTTTTTTGTCCCTGTGATTATCTTTCAGGGGAATATTCTTCTAATTTAATTCCGACTCAAGTGATTTTAAACTAAATTATTTTTTTCTCCATTTCTTCTTCTATACATTGCAATTAATTGGTTACTGTGGGGAAAAATTTGAGAAATAAGTAAATATCTTAATAAAAGAAATAATATTTTGTATATTGTCGATAAAAAAAATTGATTATTTTTTAAATTTTCATTATTCCTGATCACTTTTTTCACGAGTGTAAAATTATTTAGTGCCCAACTTGATCATCTTTACATACTTTCTCTTTCAAAAATGTTTCCCCACATAAAATCTTCCAGATTTCAATTTCTTTTGAAGAACCTAAAGTTCGTTCAACTCGTCACATACGTAGATTTATTTCATTAAAAGTCTGTAGCACAGTATATAAGGAAGAAAACGGGAATCCGAGATATCATAGAATCTATTAGAAAACTTAAATGGCAATGGGCAGGCCATGTTGCAAGAATGACAGGCAACCGATGGACATCACAACTCACAACATGGATCCCCGGAGATCACACGCGAAACCGAGCCCGCAGATTACAAGATGGAGGGATGAATTAGACAAATTTAGAAAATACTGGCTCCACGATAGAGAATTGTGGCGAATCCTGGGGAAGGTCCATGTCCAACGACGGAAGTTAAAAAACTGATTATGATGATATATATATATATATATATATATATATATATATATATATATATATATATATATATATATATATATATATATATATATATATATATATATATATATATACATACATACATACATACATACATACATACATAGAAAGAAAGAAAAGGAAGAACAATTAGATGAGATGAAAAGGCAATAAAATCACTCGTGTCGTCATTTTGATATACACAACTGATTTATCTCCCTTGAATTTGTTTCGTCTAAAGCTATGAATAATTTTATTATATAAAATTTAATTAAATACTGTAGAATGAATGGTTAATATATCAATGTTCTTTTGATGGAAAACCATACTGATATCTGTTGCTCATTCAAACGCACATTGTACTGGTATTAAAATATTTGAATAATAAATAAACGCTAAAGTTGTTTTTCTTTATATTTAATTTCCCTAAATCTTCAATTTAATTCGTTTTACTATTATTAAAAACTATATTCCTGAAAAGTATTTCGCTTTTGATATATTTATTTTCGTATTTCGACAAGATGTTGTCTAATTTGAAAGTGGATTTTGCAAGATGGCGTCAGCTTCGGTCGCAGCAGCGAAACAATTGGGAAGAATTCTTTCAAAATTTCATATTCGCCCTGTGAAAAACATTACTTTTATCTTCAACCCATTCGTAGACAATGTTTCTTCAATCAGGTGAGTGTCAGTAGTGTTCATATGCATTTGTTTGTCATCTTTTTCGTTTAAAAGATTGTCCTTGTTGATTAAATTGAGTGAAGGAAGGTCATACGTAACATGGATTTTTAAAAAGTTTTTATTTTACCCAATTAAAAAATGTCTTCGATAATCATTTATGTAAATATACTATTGTAATGACGGTATATACGAAATTGATATTTTGTCAAGTTCTTACTAAACCAACTAAGACATGAAATGAATTCGACAAAAACATTTCAGTAGTCTATGAAAAACTTTTTCAGCATGATACGTACTTATACAGCTTATCACTCTTTTTTTCATTTCCTTCTGGGGGGGGGGTCTTACAGACAAAAAATAAATATACAAATACACGTTGCATGTTATGAGTGAGTATCAATGAAAACTATTGAACAACCGTATTTCCTTGAAGAAAATCTCATCACGTTCACCTCAAAATTAATCGGAGTCCGTGAACTGATTTTCTTTCAAGATTTAATTTCAATTGGTAATGAGATTTTCTCTTCAAAACAAACATTATTTGCTAAACCCGTGGCAATTCCCCGGGTGGGTGTTGACCACTAAGATTATCCATCATTTCATGCCTGTGTTCTTCTCTTACCCTTGGCACATATCTCCTCATTATCTCCCTTATCCTTTCTAATTTTCGTTGCCTGTCTGTGTCTCGTCTTGATATCATTCACACGTGGATAGTTTCATATGCGAAAATATTCCTAACCTGTCAGTCAAGTAACTGATTTTCTTTTCACCCATACCCCCCATCTTCTTACTAAAATACCTAAACTACTTTTCTCCCCTCTCCCTTCCAACTTTATAAAACTACCTAAATTTTTCTTTGTTCTCTCTCTCTCCTTACCCTCTTATCAAACTACCTAACTGTCTTATTTCTCCCTATCTTCATATTAAACTTTCTCATCTGCCCTCTCTTCTCATCAAACCACCTAATGTTATTACTGAAACCATAACTTTTGCTGCAGGCTGGAACAAAAAATTTGGCCATACCTGGTTTCACAGCTGAAAGCCAATGATAATTAATAAGCCATCAGGGGCATGTTGTGATGTCTGCGACAATAGCTGGGGAAATTGAGCAATTTCTGGATAACCTGCCATGTGACCTTCAGTCAGATTGTGGGTTTAGTTATTTGTTAAGAATAGTGTAGATGAAAATGACAGTAGGAAGGTGTAGAAAAAAAACTTAGGAGATGGGTGTTACATCTCAAAATTTTTTTTATTATTCCATGGCTGTAGTTCTGATGCATTTTGACGGGAACCAGACGTCCTTTTCTTAGAAAAATTTGTTGTTTACTTGTTTTATGCTGAAGAATTTTGGATCTACTTAGATGTATGCTAACCTTTGTAAATAAATATCAAAAAGCCAGGCTGATTTTCAAGACAAGCCAGGCTTTCTCCACCCAAAAGATTGGTGCAACACAGTCTTCCTATGCCTTGCATTTGGGTTTGTGTCATTCCAAGTTGAGCTTAGTGCCACATCACCCCTAATCAGTGAACCAAACCCAATCTGTAGTTATCCTCTCCTTTTTAATCAAATTTCTTTTTAATACATAATACATTGATTTAGTCCAAAAAAGTACCCCAAATGAAGTTAAAGGCACATGTCATGACAAATCTAGTTTCCACAATATTGTGATGTAAAACTATCAATTCTTCTGGAAAGAAAAAATGTATCTACATTTGAGAGAACCATATACTCTGAACTATTCTATTGCAAAAAATTAATTTTCTGATGTTCAATCTACTTCTACAGTATTTTCATGGCCTCTCAGTCCCTTGTACCTTCTAGTAGGATAGATTGAAATATGAATTCAATCATAAGCCGCTCAAGCTTCTCCTATTTTCTATTATTATTAAACCTCACTCTCAACATGAGGATTTATGACTTATATGATGTAATTCAGGTACTGACTTGGTTGTACGTCTCCAAACTTTTTCTAACAGCTTTTAATCCTTCCCTAAGTAGAATAACTTGCAGTGATGGAAACCTGTTTTGGAAACTAGGTATATGGTAAGATTGGGTATGGGGAATATGGTAATGTCTTCATTAATATATATTGAATGTAAGATTAAAGCTTGAAATTGTGAAGTGAGTATGCTCGACCCCCCCCCCCATTTCCATCTCTGGTAACATGTGATTGTTTCTGGTTCTTGTTACAGACAATCTTTGTTTCATCTGAATGGTCCCAATGTGAAAAGTTCCAATCCGAAGGCAGAATTCATGATTGACATCAAATCTAGTGTTTGTGAACCAGAAATGAAAGTTAATTTTGGTAAGTTTTTTTTTTTTTTAATTTTTCATCTCATCTCTTTTGTTTCAATATTGAACAAGGAGAGAAAGAATTTCTTTTTCAATAATTGTTGCCTCAAATTTTAACTCACTGGCAGACCTGCACAGCTTTTTGTATTTTCGTCATTGAAATATTGAGGAAACCTAAATAACAACCTTCAGTTTTTTTTTATTCTTTATTTTTAAATAACATTTCATTCAAGATTCGGATGATACTCATTTCCACTTTATAGCATCTTAATATATGATAAAGATTTGCCTAACCTCTGTCACGTTTCTCCCTGAAAATTGCATTTTACCCCCAAAAACGGCTTTAGGCTCTAGATGATTTTAGGATTATAATTTCATGAGTTCTGTGTGATATATATCTCAGTCAAGAAAGCTTTACAGCTTTAAACACTAAACATTAAAAATTTCTTCAAAAATTATTTTCCAATATCTGTCAATGCAATTATGTAATTTTCTTTTTTCCATTGTTTCATGTTTTACCATGTAACTATTTCAGGGATTTTAAAAACAAAACAGTTAAATTAACATTTTATTCCTGCTGTGTTAATGTACTGGATAGTTTGTCAGACTATATTGGGAATTATGTGGATTTTATATTGATATCATTTTATACTACGTGTTCATTTTTCAAAGTAGGGCTTTACACACATATTTATATATATATATATATATTTTTTTTTTTTTTTTCTTGGACAATTTTGAAGTATAGAAGATGAAAACAGCTATATCTTCATTTTTTGTTTACATAGCTGAAACTAAGCAAGTTGAAATTATTATTCATTTTTTTTTAAATTTTTTATATTCACTGCATTTATCTCTATAGAAGTTCAGTTTTGTTTTCAATATTACATAAATAGAAAAGTTTTTCCTGCAAAAACTGCGATTTAAGCTATACCAATTTTTGACCAAAACTCATTGTAATAATTTCAACCACTTTTTACCTTAAGGATACCTGTCATTGAAAAAAAAATTATCGCACAAAAAAATAAATTTAAACCAAATCCTAAGTTACTCTTTCAAAGTACTAAAAGTTACTGTCCTATGTCAACAACAACTATTTTCTATTAAATTGTCATCCTTTTCAATTTATCTGTAGTAAATAAAACCTAAAATTAAAAAGATTTTTGTTCAAATTTACTCTCATATTTCAGTTTGTTTGGAGTAAATTATTCACTTGAAAACAACGCCTAATTTGTCTTAAATTTTCAACTTTCAATTGACTTAATATTTTACTCAAAAGATATTAGATATAAAGTCAAGCAATAGAAAATTGCATTTCAAAAACAAATGTTCATTTTCATAACTAAAATTGAACAAGTTTCAACGAGTTGGAATTATTTTTTCTATTTTTTTTGCCACATTCACTATATTAGCGGAAAATACCCTCCAGTTAGTTATACCCAACTATATGGAGCTTACGACCACAAAACATTAAATCATTACTCAAGTCAAGGTTTTACATAAGTAAGCACCATTTAGCAGGGGATTACCGCCTGGAAGTTGGATATTTTCAGATAGTTTTAATATCAAAGAAACCTAAATAAATATCTTCAGAAGGAAAGTAACTGCATCCTTTGGTTATAACTGTTTAGTTAAGCATTATAGTTACATTGTAAATAGAAACCCCCCCCCTCCTAAAAGTTAAAAAATTTAATTTTTTTTCATAACTGTCAAATTTGAGGAGGAAACAAGTTTTATGGTTTGATTTCCAATATTTGACTAAAACAAATCTTAATCCTGCATTCAAACGCAACTTTAATTATTTTCTCCCACCTCCAGAATTTGCTGGGTTGCTTTATATGTAATCACTGAAATGAATGAAAGTTTTAAGGTATTCATTTGATAAATCCTCTCTGTGATATCACGGGTTACATAGATTATTTAAATAAAAACCAAACAGGTCTGGTTAGTCACTCAATGAAAGCCATGTTATATATATATATATATATATATATATAACAGCCAAATTACATTGGATACGCTGGTTCTTGTAAAATCATAGAAGTTAAGCAACATGAGATATCAGGTGTTGTATGTGGCAACATGGTTGTTTGATTTTGGTCAGCCTATGCTCTGCCCTCAATTAATAGAACATCTTGCCCAACTAAGACTGGACTGTGCATGTGGTCCCTCCTCAAGCACTGCTCCATGGAAGATGCATGGCAGTAATTATCAGGAAATGCCCTGTGACTTACATCGTTTAGCTACCTGCTGTGTCGGAGGTGATGAATTTTAAAAAAGACAGGAGAAAGTTGATTCTCTTGTCTTTTGTAGAATCACAAAAGAGTCTGAATTTACCAAAAGAACAAGCATGAATGCTGCCAGTCACAAAGGTGCCAATTTAGGATAAACTTGCATTGTAAATTGAACCCATCTCATAACTTATGGAGGATATTTTTTTTTTCCCAAAATGTAACTTGTAAATGTTCAAATTCTCAACTCACTTGTTCCATTGGTGCAGCCTGTACATGTGACACGTAGTCAGCCAGAATCACTTGAAAACTGAAGAAACCTATATTGATAATTTTAGTTGACATTTTAATAGAACCATTTCTTTCCAATTGCTTATGTTACATGGATGTGTCTAGTGAATATTTCTCTGCTCTGATAAGCCTGTGATATTTTTTCAAATTTGAATTAATGTATATTTTAATGTTAAATTCATATTTGTGATGTCGGTTGTTTACGTTGAATCCCATTGAAGCATCATTATTTTATAAATTGAAAGAAAATTTTTCCAATATTTTCATTGCTGTTCTCTCTCTTCTCCCAGTGGATGGTACGTGTGTTCTGTACAAGACTAAAAACCTAGATCCAGTCGAGATATTCAGCCATTTGTCAAACCTCTGTGAAGCCAAAGACGTCAAAGAAGAAGTGACAGTTGTTTTAACAAAGTCAGAAAAGAAAAAGCAAAAATAGAGTAAATTTTGTTTCTTCTCATGACTGGGAAGTTGGTTATGCTTCTTATAGAAGCACAGCAAGAAATTCTGGAAATAGTCTTTGGTTTTCTGGAGCCAAAACTCTTGTAAATAAAACTTTTCTACTGAAAAAAAAAAAAACATAACATTGATTCTTTGTGTCCGTTTTTATTCAAGTATTTTATTCTTTGTTTTTCCATGATGTGTCTCACACCCATTTCTATTAGATGTTCTTCAGTTCATCCATCTGTTCCAGTTACAATATAAATAGAAAGGAAGAGGTGTAATGCTTTTAAATGAGAATCTATTCTGATCTATTTTCTTTCACCTGCTGCTAATGAAACAAAGAAAAAAAAAGAAAAAAAAGTGTATAATTTTTAAAATAAAAAAGGTTTTTTGAAATCTCTTCACTCTACAATATTTTTTCAACCATCTTATTTACTGTTTATGCTAGTGACAAAATTTAGAAAAAAAGCTTCTGGCCAAGTAAAAAAATTGGTACTTCTTCAATATGTATGCCACTCACTAGTTTCTTTTTGTTGATCCCCGAATTTTGTCCTGTTTTTAGTATGTTAACTCGTGTTTAGGAGTTGATGGAATTATATCAATGGTTCGTGATGAAAAACCTGTTGCATTAAACTCCTCCGTAAACTAACCCTGCCTACAATCTGAATAGATAGTGGGTCCTCTAGCAACAAATAGCAGCCTGAAGAGTAAACATAGAAAAAGTCAAATGGATGCGGGGCAAGGCAAGAATGGAGGATCGAAGTGACATGAGTGACATACAGCAAACAAAGAAGCACCAAAATTTTCATCAAAACATGGCCAACTATATTTTTACACTTGTCAATCTCTATGGAAAAAATTCAGATGTATTTCAATTTCTATTAAATGATTTTCTTACAAAAGAAACAACTAAATGTCTCATTGGAGAGTTCATTGTTTTAAATGGTAGCTAGGAGATATTTTTATCGGCAAAATTGTCACCTTCAAGTCCATTGTAACAAACAGAAACAGAAGAATGCACACAAAAGTTTCAACCTTTTCAAAATGGAAAAAAAAAGGTAACAGGGAAAAGAGACAAAATGCTACTTGTATCAGGGAAACTAATAGCACTCAAAAGAAATGATGAAATAGAAGGTGTGTAGTTTTTATTCTCATATACTGGTGTATAAGTCTTACAAATTGTATAAGCAAGCATAACTCAGTAGAGTACAAGATTGAAGGTTCTCATACCTGAGATTCCAACCAAGCTACAAAGATGCTTCTTAACAAGTGCTCAACTTGACAGAGAAAACCAACTTCAATCCAGAAAAATGAAACCTTTAACACATGTTGGTCAATCTTTAGCGGGACCAAATTTAACATTGATGGGGCCCAGTGCGCAACATTTCTTGGGAGCCCTTTCTATTTTGTATTCAGCTATTATTTTCAAACAAATCAAAACAAAAATGGAGTCTTCATAAAATCATGATGTTCAATTTAACAACGTCCTTCATGGATCAATAATCTAACTATGCGACATAATAAATCCTTGAACAAGTTTAGTTGACACATTTTACATTTTTACCCACAAAAAATAAAAAAATATCTCTCAAGACAAATTATTTTTGGGGCCCCTAAATACTGGGGCCCTGAGCAGCTGCACCGTTTGCGCTGCCTTATATACGACTTTAGTCTTTCTTTATATAAAAATTACTCAGTACCTGATGTTATGAATGAGAATCAATAAAACAAGTAATCAGAAAATATATCAATCGAAACATTGGTGAACTTGAAACTTGCAGGATGACTGTAACAAACTGAATGAATAATTCAAGATTGTTCATCTGAAACAGGTTTCAGATTTTTAACCTTTTTTTTCCAACATTGGGGTTAGAAAATCTTTCTTTTATTCTAACAAGTCAAACTTTTTGTTTCATGATTTTTTTTTGTTCATTTTTTTTATAAATAATTGTGGGCAGATCTAAACTGACCGACCAACCATATTTGACGGCATATAACACCCTCTTTATTTTCCAAAATGTTGAAGCATGGTGGGCCTCTCTTTCCAGCATTCCAAACCCTCCCCATTTATGACATCCACCTGAAGATAGCCGTGGGTTCAATAGTTCAAACATTTAGATCAACCAAGATGAGGAAAAATCTTTACATATTGATGAACTCCCATCTGGAAAATTTAGACAGAAAATAACATTCTTGTCCAGTCCCACATAGGCTAGACTTGAGGAGAAGTATAAATCTAGGTGATAAGGAGAGGAATTCAGGGAAATGCATTTTTTCTTCTTAATATTTCCATCTGAGCTACCAGTCTTGACGTCCTGGACTGTGCTCACGCCAACAGCATTGAATCTGTGCATATCAAGGCTCAACTCTGATGGGTGGGGCATGCTATCCACACCAAATGTCAGGACTTCTATCGTTTGGAGAGATGGCACATGGCAAAAGATATAGAGGATGACCAAAAAAACACTACAATCAGGACCAATCTCCAGACCAAACCAAAGAAGCTGGAAGAGTATAGCAGAAATCAATCATGCTGGTGAGCTAGACTCCATCAAACCTCTGAATTTTGAGGAGGTCTGGCATCAGAGAATCATTGCAAGAGAATTATGCCACAGAACAACTCAAGCAGTGATCACAACAAACAACTTCCAGTACCTACACTGCTCAAGACACTGCACCTCCTGATTTGGGTATCAAAGCCACCGGAGAGTTCACAGATGAATATTTAATAGTCTTTTTCAGAGTTGAAGGACAACCACCCTGTTGAAATAAGTACGGTCTTAAATGCCATCAAATACGGTAATTAGACAGGTGAATTATCTTATAGCAAACCCTTGCTCCCCCCCTCCAACCCAAACCTATTTGAAAAATGAAATTAAGTGGGTTTGATCAGTTCATATTCTGTGAGTTTCTCAAGTGCAGCCTCTGCTATTTCCTTAATGGCCTGCTTTTCTGGTTCTTCAAACCTGGAGACGGCCATCAGGACCTCGAGCAGCTGCCCCTCGACTATTTTGGCTGCAATATCTTTCTCGGCAGCAATCATATTCGTCACAATATAAATACCACGATGCTGCATTTCCAGAGATTCATTTACTGTCATCGTAAGAAGAAGGTCCACCCAATCATTTACCTGCAACGAAATAAAACATAATCAAATATTCTATTCAGAATTTCTTTTTATTTACATACCTACACCTTTTACTTGTATATTTTATACATATAACTATCCTATTTGCATATTCTATCTGTAATTCAAAATTACTTTTAAATATATGAACTAACATCCACAGGTATATCAATAAGTCTAAAGTCTAATAATGAAAAAAGCATTTATCTTACACAACAAATATGTCTATGTACTCAACTCAATCTCTATATCAACCACAAAAGTCAAACATTGTACAGAGAAAATTTCAGATCTAAATTCAGCTAATAACTGTATTAGGTCAGGGACTTATCGATTCATGCTTTAAATGAATTATTAGTGAAACAATGAAATGATCACACTAATTTCCAAATATGGTCACAAGTGAAATAGTAATTATCACTTCAATCTCCATATATGGAATAATGATAATCACTTCAATCTCCATATATGGAATAATGATAATCACTTCAATCTCCATATATGGTCATAAGTGATACTAAAATGATCACTCTCAGCTCAAAATTAAATGGTGGTGATAATTAAAACAGTGAAATGATCACACTATCCAATAATGTCCAGTTGTAGCCATCAATATTATTTTATGTCTTGCACAAGATTTAGAGTGAAAAATTTGATCAAAAATCGATATCAATAAAAAGAAACTAACTGCAATAATTTTCTGGCAAACTTTCAAACTACTGGACAAAATAGCGAGGGCCCCAGCAGCTGCTTTGGCTGTAGCAATGTCTTCATCTGCACAATAGAGCAACATCATCTTCACTCGGTCATTCTCTTTCTCAAAGAGCTTTTTAGCCTGAAAAACAAATTTTTAAAAGTAATGAAATTTATTCAGATTAGATTAACAAAGTCACTCAATTGAATAAGTTTTTAGAAGAAGAGGAGGATTTATATTCTTCTCTTTTATTTTAGAAAATATAAATATAACAGCACCATTTTGTCTGTCTGAAATGCTTGCATTAATGGCTGACTACAGACAATTCTTTTCCTCCTGATTCACAACATGTAAACTGAGTCAAAACTTGCAAAAAACAAAGCTTAGTTAAAAAATTTACAAAATTTGGTATTTAATCAACAATTTATTTCACTTAGCACTGGAAATATATAGTTTGTTAATATAGAAAATGACTAACAGAAAAGCAGAGTGTTGGAGTAGTGATAAAGACAGTGGCCTACAAGAAAAAAATACTGAAACATCGCCTACATATACTGGGTTCAAATACAGTTAGCATGAAAATACCACTGTGATTTAAAATTTTTTCTTCGCCAGGAAAGAAAGGTTTGCCTCTTTTCTTGAATTATTCACCTGATGAAGGCTGAAAAATGGATCAATCAAATTGTTGTGTTGACAACATTAAAGATGGGAAAAAGAGGTTTAATTGTTCAAACAAAAGTTGGAATGTTAATGACTTTGCTCAAAGTGTAAAAGTTTATTGGAGTACACAGATTATAAACAATGAAAAAATATATAGTATGTGAAGTAGAATGAAAAACGTGTGTCTATGTCAACTTTTCATTGGAATTACAGTGACATTATTCTTTCTTTCTCTAACTTCTTTGGGGAAAAATTCTCAAATTTATAGACAATATTTCTTCTGTTCTTCAACATAATGTTAGTCTGACTAAAGCATATTTTGTTCTAATTTTGAATTACTATTTTATAAACTCTAGACTGCTCTTATGATTTTGGTTCACCTTTTTTTCGATTGAAGGGGCGTTTCCGTATAAATTCTATCTTTCTGAACTAGATTGTGAGCAAACTGTCTTAATGAGAAAGGAATGTTTTTAAAATAATGAATTGTTTTTTAATTTCAAAAATCAATAAGAAAGAATTCAAATCATTCTGTAATATGATCAATATTTCGCTGATGGTAAGGATTATGCTGAAATAAACAGGTATCTGCACCTTAAGAGAGAAATACTTCTAAATTTTTGCAAAACAATGACTTACATCTTCACACATGACCAGGTTACACATGCATTCAGTAGCAGCCCGTCGAATCATTTCATGGTCTTCATACATATAATGCTCAATATCACTGAAGCCGTTCTCAGATATGATACGTTTACTGAAAAGAATAAAATATAATTGAAGTGTTTATTCAACAACATTTTTAAAAAATTATTGTAAGACAAATATTTATACTAGTTTAGCAGAATTAGCAAAAAAAAAAAAGAAACAAAAGCTTCTTGAGTAATTTCTATAGTACACGTTCTCTTGCAGTACTGTAAAAAAGTGACCAAAAGAAAACAGCAGTGTCCTTCCATTTGGGTATTTGAATGTTGCTTCTGAAGCAGTTCTTGCAGAGCTAATCGCAGACAGTATATTCAATTCCATTTCTACAAATATTTTTGTGCTGCATTCGTGCTTGTTATTCTATCAATACCTCAATTTCAAGTGCTTGAGTTTGTAATAAATGATTGCATTATGTATACATTATAGCTCAAAAAATGTAATCCCCTTTTTGCAACATAATTTCTTGTTTTTATACAGAATTTGTTCATGCTTTCTATTGGAATTTTTCATGTTAATTATCCAAAGAACTAAGCAACCATACCATGGACCTAGTCAGAAATCATTACTTAAGTTTTTGTCTCAAACCTGCAGTTGTAGTCAGATGAATATACATATTTTATATCCTCATCATTAGCATTCCCCGAAATGCACCAGACCTCTCTTTCAAGGGTGTTACAGAGCCAGTACTTTCTGAACTTATTTAGTTCGTCAGGCCATCTTATATTTTGTCAGCCTCAACTTCACATGCGATTTCTTGGGATCCATGTTGTAAGTCGTGAAGACTAGTGGTTATTCGACATTCTCACAAAATGACCAGCGCATTGCCATTCAAGTTTTCTTAGAGATTCTATGATATCTCAAACTCTTGTCTTTTCTCTAATATACTGTGCTGTCTTGTGACCCCTCCAGGTGAGGTTGAGCATGATTCTCTTTTGTGCACATTGCATGGTTCTCAGGTTGCATGGTTGACCCTACCCTTGCCAACCTAGCGCGATTCTTTGCTTGATTTCTTCTTCTCCTGAGAATCTCTTGGAGATTCGTTGTCCTAGGTAGATGTAGTGGTCTACTTTCTCCAGCTCTGCATCTTCGATCTTTATTGTTGTGTCTGACTTTAACACATTCATTTTGTTCAGCATCATCTGAAGGTCATGAAGATTCTCAGCAAAAAGGACAAAGTCATCCACAGATCTGAGGTTGCTTAGGTATTTGCCGTCTATTCTGTTACCTTTACTGTCTTAGTCTAAGTTCTGGAAGATCATCTCAAGGCAGGCTGTGAAAAGTTTGGGTGAGTTGGTATCTCCTTGTCTAACCCCTTCTTCAAGCTGGGAGGGGTCTGAGTCTTTATGTAGCCTGATGAAGGGACTGCTGTGTCGGTAGATATGTTGCAATACTCTGGCATATACTGGGTTCATGCCTTGTTGAATAATATCATCAATAACCTTGGTCAAAGGCTGTCTTGAAGTCTGCAAATGCTATACCAAGTGACATTTTATATTCTGCTGCTCTCTCTTTTAGTTGATTTACTGAATGGAGGTTGTCAAGGATTGAGTAGCTTCTTCTGAAGCCAGCTTGTTCCCGTGGTTGGTTTTCATCTAGGGTTTTGGTGATTCGGTTAGTGATCACTTTGGTGAGAAGTTTGTAGATGCAGTTCAGTAGGCTAATTCAATATGCAATGTTAAATTAAAATTAAGTCTGTATGATTGTTCAAACTTGCTTTTTAGGGTAAGGCTAACCTAAAAAATGCTAATTTTCAATTTTCAAATTACAGTAAACCCTTGCTATAACGAACCTGGATGAAACAAATTTCTGCTTTAATAAATCAGTGGATCCATTTGAATTGACTTCTGATTTACTGAACAAAGTTCGATAGATATGACGAACATGTGAACCATAAAGAACTTTCTTCTTACTTGTAGGGGTGGGGTGGTTCCTATTTGCAATGTAACTGAAATGCTATTATCTTTTTTTTTAATTTTTAGGCTTTAATTATCATAGGTTTTTTTGTTTATACAGTAACGTAACCTCTTCTAAAAATCCTCTCAAGATGAACAAGAAGAGGTAAGTAAATTGTTACTATTTGATATTTTATATTTGTTACTATTTGATACTTTCTATCAACATAACAGTCATTTGTGTGAAGGGGTAAGGTCAAAAATAGTATGGAGGAGCAACTGAACTGACTTTGGATTTTCTAAACGATACGAAGTAAGGTTGAAAATAAAACAAGACGCAACCGAACTGCCATTGGATTTACCATACAATGTTCATAAGATGCAGCAAAATATCTACTTATCATCTACCAAACTAGGGATGGTCATCGGATCTAACAAACTTTCAGGTCTAACAACCCCCACCCACCCCGTAATTTGTCCATTATAACAAGGGTTCACTGTACATGAGAAATGAGAAAGTTGCAATATATAATTGGCTAAACTTACCGGACTGAATCACCAACTGAGGCAAGATTGGTCAGACCCATCAAAGCTTCAAAATTCATGAGTCCAGTTTTCTCAACATGGAGCAGGTGGATGAGTGGACGTACAATCTCATACATCTAAAAGAACAATAAAAAAAAAAAATAAAAAAAAAAAGACGTAATTTTAGAGAAGCAGAGCAATGAACCTTATTCGGAATTGAACCTAAATACAGGAATTCCAATCTCAGTATTTTGTGAATCAAATTTCAAACACAGACATTGATTTTTCCAAATAAATTCAATTTTGATCTACCCAGCAGGTTTCCTTGGTTCCCACTCTCACACAAGTCCATTAGGTGATTAGATCTTTCAGACAATTTTATTGAAAAGTTGCACACTATAAAAATATCCCTATCCTTCCTCAAAGGATGAATCAGTTACAGAGAGGCCATCAAATAAGTTCATGGGAAACTTGAAAATTGAACTTTTTAAAATTTCATGAAACTCAAACCATGAAATCTGACCGACATTTAATATCAACTGAAATTTTTCACAATAGAAATGGAAAGAAAAAATTTTTTATATCTGTATATAAAACTAATGGGCTTTTCCTTCTTTTAACAGCTTTCAAAGAACAACAGCTGCCAGTAATTATTTTCTTTTGCTTCAAAATGTTGTTAGTTGACAGGCTATGCAAGACAAATATCATTGATTTCATTACACTATTTTATTTGACCATCAAATTCATTTTTTATCAATTCAATCATCATCAGGGTTGAATTCAACCTTGATGGTTTCCAATACATGATATTCGTTGAGCCCTTCTGTTTTTGTATTCAACTATTATTTTCAAACGAATCAAAGCAAAAATGAAATATTAATAAAATTACGAGGTTCAATTTAAAGGAATGATAAATCTATCTCCATGTAAAAAATATAAAATCATAAACAAGTTTAATCCAAAGATTCAATTTTTTACGCATAAAAATAAAAAATATCAAAATATTTTTCAAGACATAAAGGAGGGGGGGAGCTTAAAATCTTAGGCCCTTGCATGACTGCACTGTTTGCATAGCCTCAAGTACGGTCCTCATGATCATTTATAAGAGAAGGTCGGATTGAAATAAATGAAAAAAGGCTTTAATTACCCTTTGACCAGGAAAGGCAATATCAGGGTTCATAGTCACAGCAATTTTAGCTAAACTGTGAGCAGCACACGTTTTTCCAACTTCAGAGTTGTCTGCAAACAGTGAACACAAAGCCTGAAAATAGAGAGATAAATGATTACAGCATAAAATTTGGCTTTTTTGATTCTTCTCCCCATCAATGGATTTAATAAAAAGTTTTTCAAACATTGACAATTGAATATTCATACAGCATCAAATACAACAGAGTTTACTGTCAAACACGGTACTCACTTTAGCACCACCTCCTTGGACAATCAATCCTCGCAATTCCAATTCTGTAGCCAGAGCAATAAATATTCTGAAAATAATATAAAGAATTCTATGATATTCATGAGATACAAGCAAATGAATTCTGTGCATATTTCAATGCAACAAAATAGTTTCATAATGATAGGCATAAAAAAACAAAAAAGATTCAATTCTTCTAAATATTCAATATTCTCCAAATTAACTTTCAATTCAGTTTTTACCTGCAAATTTGTTCCCGACTGTTTTCGCTCTCTGTTTTAGAGAGTTCAACTAATGCCGTTACCATGCCTTCCTCAGCCAATTTCTTTGTACGGGCCTTGGCAAATTCATATTTATCCTAAAATATAAGCATTTCAATGTATCAGTAAATATTCATCAAATTTTAACCACATGTACCTATAGACAAACGTTTTGTATTAAAGATGTAAAAAGCGTTCTGTAATGATGAACTGGACCTGATTTGTATGTACGACAATAAATTCATGTACTGTAAAGCCCCTGGGTACCAGGTACAGTGAGAACCCAGTAATATTTTCAAAAATAATAAAAATTGAATTTGTTTTTACAAGGCTAACAACAATAAAAATTTAAACATTTGCTCTCTTACATTAGTAAATTGTAAGTTTCTGAGAACATCATTTTCAATTTCATGTGAGCAAGTCTGTTTTAGTTGTTTTTAGTCAGCACCGACCGTCATATGATATATATATATATATATATATATATATATATATATATATATACACACACACACACACCGACACAATAGATTTGATATCCACATAGGTGAACATTCAATAGAAATGACACGAAGAGCAAGTTATGTCTGTTGCTATACTTACTGATCCCTCATCATCAAAAACGTTTTTAAGGTAACCTATGTAAGTAAGCCAGGTTTCGAAAAATAAATATGAAGAGCAAAATAATATCAATATACAATACACATAAAACCTATTTTGATATTTGATCAGCATTGCTCGGGTGCCATGTTAATATAACTGATAATCCCAATAAAAGACAATTTATACATTGCACAATAACAAAGTATAGAGGAAACAGGGAGAGCAACACTTTGGAAAATTACATAAATTGCATTGACAGATATTGGGAAATGGGTGAATCAAGCGACACAAAAATAAATCTATTGAAAAAGGTTTTTGATGTTCAGTATTTGAAGTAAAGCTTTCTAGACTATCTATATATATATATATATATATATATATATATATATATATATATACACACAAAATAATAATTGAACCTTTTTTTTTAATAGATAATTTAGAGTACTTATACTTTAATTCAATGTTTGCAAATTGTATAACTTTTCATCCGATCTCTGGAGGCCTTCCAGCTGGTGGGAGCCTCCCTGAACTGCAACCCCTGAAGCCCAGGTCCCAATCTGGCACTGCCTATATCATAAAACACAGTTCTGAGAGGAAAAAGAAAAATAAAGAATTACCTTTGGATGCTCTTCTGGAACATGATGTTTAGCAAATTGAGCCAATTCCTTAATTTCTTCTGGGACATCTTGTTTGTCATATGAGTTAGTAAGATTCACAAAGACTGTAATAGCCGCATATGTGGTGATTTTATCACTTGGGTGCTAAAAGAAAGATGGCATAAAATGAGATTTAAAAAAAATAGTCATAAAATCAAAATGCTGTTAAAACTGGAATCATTTTCAACAATTTTCAACTCTTATGAAATAATCATATTTAACAATCAATAATTGAATTTATTAATCTGAAACAAAATTCTTTATGTCAGCTACCAGTAGTTTCTTTCTTATTGTTTTTTTCAAGACATCAAAAAATATTTTTCAACCAGCACTACAGGTAAATGTACTTCAAGAATATGCAACACTTACTTTTTGCATAAAATCCAAGAGGAAAATATTTTAATGTTTTCTTTTATTGTATGTGCCTACCAAGTGAAATTTCTTTCCAGGGTTTTTAAATATTCAAAGAGAAGCAGTCATACTTTCACTTAGAGTTGAAGTTTTTCTTCTGTCATTTTTTCCAGTATGTACTTCAAAAATACACAGCCATATTCAGTCATAATTTAAAAACTATCACTCCTTGAGCCCCAATTTTTTTATTGATTTTCATTGCACTGAATTGTCTTACTAACACTAAATAAAATGCAAGCTTTGTCTAGCTAGTACTGGATACTGAAAGTTACAATCTTACATAGACAAGTATTCTGCAAATCACAAAAGATAGAGACAGCATTTTTTCTACCTTTGACCAGTGATTTACCACTGGAGTTAAATTGTGATAAAAATATCAAGTTGAGAGAAAAAAGTAAAAATTAATAATAATTGTTTACAATACTTCATCAAAGCAGAATAAAAATAATAAAAAGACTCAAACGTTTTTTTTCTCAATAGAGCTTAGATATTTGAGGCTCACCTTGGCCACTTCAATTATTGACTTTATGGCTTCAGTGTTTTCCATGATTAATTCCTTGATATCTGCATCCAGTGTTAGGTAAGCAAGACCTTCAGTGGCCCACTTCCAAAGATCTTTATCTTTGTCGGGATTTGTGAGATATCTATACAAAGAAAGAAGAATCAGTTTAGCCTTTCAAACTTCTATAGAACAATCAAAACAGCATTTAACAAAATCCAGTTGATAATCTATAAAAAAGGAATTCAAAACAAAGGATATTAAAAATACTAACAAAATACAACACAAACTTGAAGAATTTACAAAAAATTACTCAGAGAAAAAAAAAAGGCTTGCTTCTTTATAAATGAAAAAAAAGAAGAAGCTCACAGATAGACAAACATAACAAGAAAACAAAAACAAGAGCAAAAGTGTCAAACTACAGACTTATTGATCCACACTTGTATCTACATGTGCTCTTTCCATCTCTTTAACTTGAGATGCATGGCACAGGGACAATCAATTTCCTGGAGTCACATACATCGTCACATGACCAGAGGTTAGAAAACAAAAATAACTAATGACACTGGGACCACCTTCTTTTTATAGCCTTCTTTATTGCCCATTCATCAATGTAAAGGCAGGGAAAATTTAATTTTTTTCCAAAAATCTTGACAGAAGAACATTCCAAATTTTGTTTAGACAATTGAATCTCTTCTTCATAATTTCAATGTTGTTAATATAATAGTTTGACCAATCCATTCTACAGCCCTCATCAAGTGTACAGTCTGAGGAAAAGGGTAATGTTAATGATCCTTTGCAAAGTTACAGACAGGAGGACATTCATCTTGCATCTTGTTCCAGAACACAACAGTACATTTACAACACGATTTCAAGCTTAGGTCTCGTCTGATTTTACACTAACCATTGTCATAGGTGGGCCATCAAAAATGGCATCAAACTAGGAACTTCTACCCTCCAACATTAAAGCTGGTCCACTAGGGTCACAAGTGGCCAAAAAAGAAACATTTATTATATTATTTTAAAATGGTTGATTTTCCATTGAACCACTCCATTTTGTAACATTTGTCATTGCAGAGCCTAAAACTGGTTCCTGCAGGCTCAAAATGGGGAAAACCATATGTGACGAGGGCATATATATATATATATAATTTGAACTATAGAGAGCAAGACAGACTCAGGAGTGAAAGTGTATAGAAGTTAGGTTTATTTATCTGTAAATGATTTCATTGGTCTATATATATATATATATATATATATATATATATATATATATATATATATATATATTATATATATATATATATATATCTGATGGTATATTATATATGTAGCCTTTTACAAAAAAAAACAAAATTTGTAGGATCTGCATTCAATCTCACTGATAATAATTTCCATCTTTTTCTATACAATACTAAACGTCTGATTGGTCCAACCAAATTTGGCAAGAATACTCGATGCACCCCCACAGGGAAAGTTTTAAAGTAAAATATATATACGACACTACAAGGTCAACTAGTGCTTATTGAAACAAAAACCATTCTTCATAAGTCTTTGCCAACACAAGAGAAATATCCTCCTCTTTTTCCCCAGAGGAAATTCATACAACACCAAAGGCAGGGAACTTACTTCAGACATTCATCAGCAAGAAGAACATTTTCCCCATCTTCCAGAGTCTTGATACTGTGATCAGTTCCTTTAAATGAAGCCATCTTGCAAAGACCCTAAAATAAAATAAAAATATAAAATTAGTCACTCAATAGAAACTGTCATGTAACCATTGTCTTGACAGCATGTCATGTTGGGGGTGATCAATTAAAAAAGGGGGTGATCAATGAATAAATTACTTCTCTCACTTTTTGCAGGATCATTAAAAGTCCAAATTTTCAAAAAATAAGCATGAACACAACTGGTCACAAACTATGGACCAATGTAGCATAAACTCACATTGTAAATTGAACTAGCCACTAAAAATATATTTTGTGAGGGAATTTTCAAAATATATGAATTAAAAAAAATCATTTTTTCTAGACATAGTAAGGAGTAAATGTTAAAACATTCAGCCCTTTAACTCTATTGGCACACCCTATATACATGATACATATATACACTGCCACCCAACAAGCCAGACCAAAGTGAAAACTGATGAAACCTATGTTGACAGTTTTCTAATTTTTCTATTACACGCATTTCTCTCATAATTTACAGGGAGAATGCAAATTCTATTCCTCTACGGTACCAAAAATGTCTTTTGTAGTCATTATCTCTATTCTAATAAAACTCAAAGAAAACATCTGAATATCTTCAATAAACAAACAAGTTTACATTACAAGAATAATCGATCAAGGTGCCTAATGCCTGATTGAAAATATCCCAATAGACTTCTCAAAGAGATCTACAGCATATATCTATCCCAGCAGTCAATGGAACCCAGAGTCTTGAAAGTGTAAACATATGCAGAGATTCAGTTGACCAGAATTTAATTTTTAAGACTTGATATAAAGAGAGTACTTACCACAAGAGCTCTCACTCGTACATGTGGATCATTAGCCTCATACAAGGAATCTAGCACAGGAACAGCATCTTTGAGAATCCCTGTGCACTTGTCCTTGTTTGAAGCAGAACTTACAAGTGCTTCAACTGCAGTCATCTATAATAAGAATAAAACAATATTAACACTTCAATTTTTAATGCTATCAAATCAACTCCATCGTTCTTGATATTGACTGGAGACTGAAAACCTTATTGACTTTTGTGGAGGATTATTGAAAGTTTCTATTTTAAAAAGCAAATAGAAAATAACTAAATAAAAATGTCATAAGAAAGCAATTTCATCTTCAAAATGGTTAATTACATGGGTCCTTGAGCTCTAAAATTTACATCAAAAGATTTATAATTAAAAAAACTCACCATCAGAGTCAATAATTGAACAACTATAGCATCAAAATTTGATGTCAAGTAAAAAAAATTCTACAAAAGGATAAATATGGTCAGAATAAATTCTATCTATGACATCACTGATGTTTTCCACAGGAAAACATTTAAAATTGAGTTAGGAAACAGTTAGATTCTGGATAACCTAGATGTGATTGATAACCTGTCAAAATGAGGCCCAAAAAAGGTCAAAAGAACTTTATTTTCTGAAAATCAAAAATCATTTTTAAGAGGGGGTCTAAAGGAGTACTGATACCAATTTTCAAGTATGTAGATAAAAAGGTATGGCCAGGAGCACTGGAAGACACAAACACAAGCACATTTAAAATGGATACAAACACCATCTTTGGTGGCTACGTTTACCCAACAATTTCATGACCACAGAATACTTGTAAGATTTTCAGATTATTCATCACTCAGTTGCAATTTTTCTTTTGATCTTAACACTTAATTCGTTTCCTCTGATAGAGGCAAATATTTTTAAAACCATATTCAACTAATAGTTTTAAAATTTTTTTCATAACAGGGCTGGGTAGTCATTCAATAGATACTGTCACATGACCAATGTTTTTTGGCAGTATGCCATGTTGGTGATCAATTGGAAAAAAGATTAGAAAAAGGGGTGATCATTGAAGAAGTTACTTCTCTCACCTTTTGTTGGGAAGTGATCACTAAAAAATCTGAATTTTCAAAAAAACAGATGGATGCAAACTAAAGGATCAATATAGCAGAATACTACATTGTAAATTGAACCTTTCACTAAAAACTTATCAAGGGAGGGGTAGGAATTTTCAATAAGCAAAAAAACATCCCCCCCCCTGACATAATAAGCTAGCCAGCGAGTCAGACTAGCTTAAAACTGTAGAAACCCATGGTATTTGTTTTGGTTGTTATTTTCTAACCATTCAAAATTAGAGGGTAGTATTTTGCTAGTTAAATGTTTAAAGAGTCTTTGTAGAACAGCAAAGAATAATACATTACTTACCTGATGTAATTTATTTTCACTCTTTGCCATAGACAATAGAACACCAACTACTCCTTCCATACCAAGGATCATGGAACCAACTTCAAATGGACCCTACAAAAGATAATAAGACAACTGTCTCCATTAGATTCAGGCAAATCAATTTAGCTGATACTGAATGTTCTGCTATCCTCATAAGAGAGAAGACTTCAAAAAGCAAAGAAGAGTTAACTTTCAACATACGCGCGTAAAGGGGAGATACGTTTTCCTAAAATAAACAATAATCTCCCCCTTGAAAGAAAAAAGGTTGTAATAGCTTTGAATTGTTTTTAATTGTGATCTGTTTTTAACATTGAATTGTCTATGCGTGAAATGTTTGTATGAAAACACTTGTTTTTAATCATTTTATTCATGCTCTGTTTTTAACATCATGCACTTGGTTCAAAAATGGAGTACAAACGAATGAAAAACTTCCATCTCTTATGCTCCACTCAAAATCTTTGTCATTATTGGTGATAGGGAGGAAACTGCCGTGATCAAATTTTTTCTTTTCCATATAATTTACATTAGAGCTATTTTCTGAATTATGCACAAGTGATATTTCTTAAATATCAGCACTTTCAAATCTTTACTTTTCCTGAATTGACATTTATGATCTAGATTTTCTGCTCTAATCATAAAGAGGTTAATTTTACCTGTAATAGAGTAGTAATTGCTCGAACAGCCTCAACTGTGGCATTCAAATCTCTTTCACCAAACTGTTCTCTGAAACAATGAAAAAAAAACATTATCATAAAGTATAAGGAATTTTGTGTCAACTAAATCACTAGGACATTGCCCGTTCCAGAAGGGAATATTTAGAAGGGGATGGACTTTATGGTGCGTGGAGCAGCCTGCCATAATTGTCACGTAAAATGATTTTCCATCCTTCAGATGAAACTATGGCCTCGAGGCATTTTGTTTTTTTTCACTGAAACCAATTTAGATATTTTAAATCTAAATTTGGATAATTTTCAATGAGTTATTCATTTTTATTAGATTTCTCGAAAAACCACTGATCCAAACAACTTTCAACTTGACACTGCACTGCCTGAAATGCTGACTAACATATCTGGTGAATGACAACTTCAAACAATCACCAGATGTGAGTGATCACAGTGAACACACACAAACACACTTCTTTAATTGTAGTTAGATGATAACAATATTTGTGCTTTCTCTTAATCAAAAAGAAAGATTAAATGCTGGTCAGATTTCTGTTGATTGATTTTTTTGCCAGAACCTTGGCAAGGAACCAGTTCCTTTTTGTAGAGAGAACATCAAAATAATAGTTAGTAGAGTTTTTTGTGGGCCTTTCAGCAGTTACACAAGTTGAGCCCAGGTTTTCACTATGCAGTTTGCCCATGCAGTCATCAAGGAAATTAAAAGTTCTAGTTAACACATGAAATATGGAGACATGCAAATGTCCGACAATTCTGAGCAGGTCTGGCAGTCTAAACCAGTACATACATTCTTTGAATAAAGAAGTCCGGAAATTCATTGAACATTGTGTTGGATCAATAGGAAGTAAGAATTTTCGAAAAACAAATGTGAAAGTAGCCAATTTAGCATAAGCATACATTGTAGAATCGGGGGGGGGGGGGTTCTCTAGACATTAATAAATGTTCAAATTTTTAGCGCTCTAGGTCCATTCGGGTGGCCTGGATGCGTGATACATAGCTAGTCAGTCAGACCAACTTGAAAACTGAAGAAACCCATATGGACAATTTTGGTTTTCTAACAATGGGAAATCTTCTCTGCATAAAAAATCATGCCATGAATGTCTATATTTTTTCTCAGTAACATTTGTCAGGGGAGATAGCTATTAAAAGCTAATCATAGCAAGGGTTTCCCTTATTTATTTGCAAATTCATTAAAAAAATCTGGGTTCATTCAGGTGGAACATAAAAAAGAAAATGAAGAGCAACATAATTTTTTTGATATTTTTCAAGAACAATTGCAAACTTATTTAAATATTACCGACATTTTTTGACAGCACAGGTAAATTAGTGATGATAATCTCTCTAACCACAATCAAAGACTCAAACAAACAACAAAAAAACATGGTAGCAAGGTATTCTTCCCTTTTCACTCATCTGTTCATCCATTTCAGTGCTCCTTGGTCACATTTCTTAGCATAGAGCCCTGTAAGTTTATATATGTACTACAGTAGCCACCATCTAAAAACAGGTTTTCATTTTTTCAAAATCAAAATTTTTTCACTTGTTTTTGAGGGATGCTCCATTTACAAATAATGATCCTTTGTTGAATGGACACATATTTAGCCAGGGCCATCATGATGAAGCATTACAATGTTCAGGCATTCGTGGAAAAGTTTGGTCAAATTCAGTATGAGAAGGTATACGGTGATACACCTTTAATCTTGTCAAATCATCTATTGCTCTACGTAACTTTGTATCACTGTCCAGAGAGTCGGGATGGGCAAGGTGGGTTAATGGAGTCTAGGGTGACTGAGGGATAAGAATTTACACTGTGAGAGAAATGAAGCAACTTGGCTTCATGGATTAATCATTAGGCAGAGGTGACATTGTTACTTACTTGAAGTAGTTATGGCAGTGTTCTTTGAAGAGATCTCTCTGTTTATCACCCATCATATCATCATAAATCTTGGATAGAAGCAGGGCTGCATGCATACGGGAATTTTCCGTCACTTTGAACACCGATTCCAACTGACGATGACTACCAGCAATATTCAGGAGGTAGTTCACACCTGGAAGAAAAAGTAGTTCAAACCTGAAGGTATCTTAGTAATACAGTAAAATGCTCAGATAAGATGAATCTCAGTAAAGGTTTGTTACAAGTTTGTAAACTCAAATATTAAACGGAGGTAACAAATAAATTCAACTTATGAGGATGCTGCTGTTGCTGCTAAACTATTAAGAAATAAATGAAATCAAAAAACTTGACCATTTAATACTATATTTTATTAAATTCAATTATAAAGGATCCCAATTCTGTTTTAGGGTGGTTTAATGAATTTTTAATATTAGCTGCTAGTGTAAGTTCCTTTTAATTTTACAATTATTAAAAAAAAATCTTCAATTTCTTTTTGTTGTTACTTGCAACACCAACCCTAAAACTAACCCTAACCCTGATCCTTAACCCTCAATTATATCCTTTATAAGTAAATTTAAAGAAATACAGTTTTAAATGGTCAAGTTTTCTGCTTTCATTTATTTATTAATACATTGGTAGCAACCAGTAACAAACATTTACCATAAATCTCAATTCTGTTTACTCACATATAATAAAACACTCATACTCAATTCCATCATCTTGAAAGAAATATCATCAATATAAAATAGAGTGACTTTTTCTGTTCATTCCTCTCTGTAACAATGGACTCTACCATTTACATACACTATCACCAAGGAGTGAACTATAAAATCTTTGAGCAGAAAAGAGTAAGGAAAATAGAACCTGAAACCAGAGTTCAAACCTTGACTAAAACAGTTCAGTTCACTTCACACCAATGCCCTAGGGAAAGGCATGAATTTGTCTCTTACCCCCACTAGCTAAGGGTACATAGCAGGACAGACTGACCCCTTAAGCCTTGGTTGTCAACCAGTCTAGAAGATGGAAAACTCTGAATTCAAACCAGGAAAGTCCAACCCTCTGGCCAACATCATGAAAGGCTGGCAATAGATAGAAAAGGGAACATGTATATTTAATGGGGCTCCAATGAAGCTTTGATAGGTCAAGCAAGCCAGAAGTGGATTACAATAAGATACTCAATAAAATAAAGGAGAATGAAAATAGATGAAGAAACTAAAGGCTTACCTTCTATTTCCATGAAGCGTTTTGACCAGCCAACACCGTTAGTTTGTGTAAGAAACTTGATGAAGATTTCCATTATGTTGTCACGGCCCGGAGCAGACACTTTCCAACTAGGTAACATTTTTGTAAGGATGCTGAAAAGCTGGTCAATAAAATTTTTACTATTTTCATCTGGAAAAAAAAAAAAAAAAAAAAAAAAGTTGTAAAAACATAGGTGTAGCAAACAAGGATTTTCCAAGTGGTTAATATATATTGCTACTTTTGCCTAAAAATGAATCACCTTAACCTAGTTTTGTCACATTACCCCCACGTTTGGCAAAATATGTGTCCATTTCACAATGGATTATTATTGTAAATTGAGCACATCCCTAAAAACAAGCGGAAAAAGATGAATTTAAAAAAAGATGAAAGCCATTTTTAGAAGGTGACTACTGGAGTAAACATGTAAATTTTCAAAGCTCTACACTAAAAAAATGCGACCAGGAGCACTAATTAAGACAGACAGATGAGTCAAAAGCTAACCACCAGGTTTTTTGTTGTTTGGTCACATCAGTGATCGTAGCTACGGTGATGCAATAGTTCAGGATTACGGTACATGCCACACAATATGATGAATGGGTTACAAAGCTATTTGGAGAGCTATTTCTTATGTATAAAACTTTAAAATGTCTTGGTTTCAATCAGTAGTAAAAATTGCATCAGTCTTACCCATTTCAAACTGGGTAGGTTTGATTCGTTCTCCTTTCTTCTTTAATTCTGCTTGCTCCTTAAGTTTTGCTTTGTAAGCGTCAACATCCGTCATAGAATTGATTATGTTGCACAGAAGGCTGGACGTAGCCACACAGATCTTTTCTTCAGTTGAGCCAATCATATCACAGATCTGATGGATACCTACATCTCTCAAAATAGATTCAGTCTACAAAACAAATAAAGATAACATGAATAACTACAAATATATGGCTTGAGAAATAATGTTTGAAAATATATGAAATCTCCACCAAATACTGCTTACTAAATGAGAGAAAAGTTATATATCACTCATTAGAGAAAATTTCATTGGGCAATAGAAATATTCAAGAAATTACCATATTTCTTGGCGTCGAAAATGCTATTTTTTGCCAAAAATAAGTCTAAAAAATCTACCTTATATAACAGGGGCATATATTCAGGGTGTGCGCTGCACAGCCATCAAAGAATTCATAAATATTTCTTTTTTTTTTGTTACTTTATGAATATTGATTTTGTTACTTTTGATTTTAGTTTACTTAGTCAAAGGATATAATTCCCAACCCCAGAGGAACAAAAGGTTACCTTTTCTTAAATTTTTTTTCTCTCAAAATTTTGTACATCAAAATTGGGGCATGTTTCTATGACCAGAGTGTCCCTGACCCCGAGAGACACATTAATTAGATGGCAAATAATTTTTTCTTGGATATAAAAATTAATGGTAGAAAAGCTTTGAAAAAGTTGCTTACTCGTTTGCGACTGTTCTCAGCTAAATTACTCAATGCTCGAATGGCTGACTGTTGCATCTCTAAATCATCTTTCATTTGACTCATTTTGTTTAGGAAGAAAATTCCATTTTCACGAACAATTTTCTCAGCTCCAGCATCCTCTCGAGCCAGGACCATGATGTTGTTTGTGGCCTGTACACAAAGGAAAAGAACAATATTCAAAAAGATTATAAAGCAGCTAATTTCTAACAAAAAAAAAATAAATTGTGAAACTAACTGAGGATAAACTAAGTAGAAATGCAACTGAACAGCTGTTGACCAAAGCAGAAAAAAAAAAGGTCAAAAAGGTTACGACAAAGCTTACCCCATTTTTCAGTGAATCAAAAATTTTGTCTCATAGCTTCTAGACATGAAAGATAGAAAATCACACGACCTTCTAAATCTCAACACAATCAGGTATCATAATGCTTATGCAACACACACATACTATGATGAAAGCTTAGTTAGAAATGGTTTTAGATATACGTTAAAATATGCATCCTGTCTGGATTTGTTGAGGATTGGTAAAAAATTATGCCCTAGGTGCCTGCATACACTCAGAAATTTGCCACAATTTATAAGGGAAATTGAGTAGGAAAATTAGCAAAATAGAAAGGAATTTGAAGTTGCTTGGGGTTTGATCAACTGAAAGATTGCAGAATTCCGATTTGTGAAATCAAGCAGGATTGTCTTGCTGATAGTTTAATGTCCCAAATTATCCCGAAGTTTAGAGTCCAAATTTATCACATCATTTGGTTAGTTACAACAAAATACTAGGCAGATATAGAAAGATATCAGAAACTTTTCAGAGTCTTTTTTTTTTGATAATGTCAAATTTTTTTTCATTGCAATTAGAAACCATCAAGAAAGGTTTCTTCAGTTTTCAAGTTGGACTGGCCAGCTATGTATGTATACATCATATGGGCTGAAAATTTCAACATTTACTCCTCATTATGTCTAGAAAGAAACATTTTGTTTTTCTTTTCCAAAATCCCTACCCTCCAAGTTCTTAAGGAGGTTTACAATATAAATTCACACTAGATTGGTCACTTAGTTTGTGTCCGGCAACATTCATGCCTTTTTTTTTTTTTTTTAATTCAGACTTTTTAGCAATCCAACAAAAAGGTGAGAGACGCAAGTTATTAATTGATCACCCCCAAAACAGCATCCTGCAGAAAGACCTCAGTCACTTGCAATTTCTATCAAGAAACTAAACAGAACTGTTTGTATTTTTTTTCATACAATTTCAAAAGAAAACATGTTGGCTCTGAAATTTTAAAAAAGTATGTATATTATGGGGTAAAATAAGTACACCTATAATCAAAATGGCTGTTTATCTTTATTTCACTATTGGATCTTTCAATCTCAAGCTTTTATTAGATTTGAGATGTAGTTAGTTACTATTTTGTTGTAAATGACCGAGTGCCTTGACAGTAACTATGATAACTTTGGATACTTAATTATGAAATTGACAATTGTCTGCGAAAAATCAATGGCATGTTAATTCTTATCATAGAAATTTGAGAAAGATTACCGCTAATTTCTTGTCTCTTGTAATATCTGGGTTGTCATCAAAGGCCAAGGTGAACATCTGTTTAACTTTACCATCTGTGCTTGTTCGACTTTGGACCTGGAAAGAGATTACGATAAAACAATAACACAATATCCTGGGATCAAACAAGATTTGAAGACATGAACATCAGAGAGAAAATAAGCAAAAAAACTCTTTATATAAATTCATTGACAAGAAGTTCGGTTTTGTCTAACTGAATTGAAAAGTAGTTGCAGATATGTTGCATAAGATTTTATATATATATATATATATATATATATATATATATATATATATATATATATATAATACTTATGGAATCCTCACTACAGAGTTGTTTCACGCTTTTCTGTGATAAGTGAGTCTTAATGAAAGGGAAAATTTCAGATCAAAATTCCATTAGTTGAAAATGCAAAAGATACAGTAATCAAACCCAATCCAAATAAACTAGTTTGATCTCTTTGACCTATTATAGAAAATTAAGAAATACTTAGCATCAAAATTTGAAGACATGGAAAGATTCCATCTAAGAATAAATATGGTCAGACTGAACACTAATTATGATATCACTGGGGTTTTCCACTGGAAAACATCTAAAATAGAAAAAACATTCTAGAATCTAGGTGTTATCAAAAAAACAAAAGCACCCCCCCCCCATCAAAAAAGCATTTTTCCAAAAATCATTAGTAAACACATAATTTTTAGAAATAGTTCAGTGGATACTGATTTTCAAGTCTGTAGACAAAATGGTACGGCCAGTAGTGTTGGAACACACAAACACACACACAAACAAAAAAAAAGTGGTTACAGTTATTCAATATATTCATAAGAATAAATCTTCCTCTTCTCCGAAATAATCTCTAACTTTATTAATTTTTTCTTTCATTTCTTTTGGCAAAACTATCCCAATGTGTTCGGAAACCCAAACCATGTGCATTATATTAATTATAACTTGGGGGAGAAAAAAATGGTAATTATAGTAATAATGTAATAAACCAACAAATGTACTTTTCATCCAACACCCTTGTTGATTTTTCTTTCCTTGTACTCAAACTCTGCTTTTCTCAGAGTGTTAGGGTTAAGCTGAACCCAGTCTCACCCATAATCAGTTGGGCTAATATAGAAACCATAAAAACTTACAGTCTGTTGCATGAGAGGAGATATTCTTTGCATCATTTTCTGAACAGCAGTGTTCTTAGGATCCATCTTGAGGAGTTTGGTGGCATCATTGTAAGCCTTTTCAATTTCATTGACCCCCTCATAACCCTGGCAACGTCGAAATAAAGCTTTGGTATCTTGAGGAGACAAAGTCAAAGCTAAAAAAAAAACGAAAAAAAGGCAAAGATATTAGCAAAATAACAAGGATTCATTACTTCTTCAAGTAAACAAAAAAATAAAGATGAAATGTCTGTCTCTAAAGAGACAACTCAAATTTTAGTGTGACCGGATGGTAACCAAGTCCTGGTTTCCATTGCATGCGTCAGCTTAGTGTTTCTTTCAAGTTTGGTAGAGATTATTCCTACAAGTTTTTAGGACCAACCCCCCCATGGATACATCCACTCGAATCACACAGTTCAGAGCTGTGTTTCTCAACCTATTTACCCTGGGGGGAACTCTTGAAATAAATTCCATGTCTCAAGGAATCCCTAAATGAGAATTATCTTTTTCTTTCACTTTCATAAAGTAAAATTTCTAAAGGTAAACAAAATATATTTTTCTGAGAGGTCATTTTTTACTAAAACCAGTTAAGTTTTTCTCAAATTTATTGACAATGCAAAAAATAACAGAAAGTAATCTGCTTGTTTAAGAGACCTCATAAGGAGGTTTTTTATTCATGCAAGATGAAAAAAAAACAATCAAACACATCTGTATTCTCAAAAAAATAAACATGTTGAATAAGCATAAGATAGATGAAGGCAATGCCATTTTCTAAGCCAATTAAGATAATGAAATTTCTATTTTCTTATTTGAAACCTATGCTTGTCTCTTGGTACACAAATAATCAATTTGGAACTGTACTTTTGATAAACATGGATTTCCTTTTCAACTAACATATTGCTTTTGATACTTGTTGAATGAGAGAAATCTTGCTCACATGTCAGAGGTTGAAAATTGCAGTATTATATTCATTGCTTTTCAATGAATAAAAGGTTACTTTTTTTCATAGAAATCCAGAACTTGTCCAGGGATGGGTCAGTTAATCTCATCCTGAGAGTACCATCAGACTGCAGGTCAAGGTTCTTCCTCTTTTCTTGAAATCAAGTTTTCAGAATGAGGATTCAGAGTATAGATTCCTCACCAAATCACACACCAAAGTTGGAAGGGAGGGAAAATGATAATTGATTTTCATACCCAGTTCTACCTGGTGATTTTTGATAAGACTTGGAATTTGCCAATATCCTTCTTCAATTTCAAGTTCCAGTAGTGGTTGAAACATTTCAAGATTTCCTTTTGCAACATGATTTTTCCAAAAATTCAGTTTTCGTTCAAATCCAAGAATCTTGTCACTTGAAGCCAATACATTTTCTCAAGGACCTTGCAGTGATTTTTTTGGATGAAATGTGTCCGCTAAAGCACTTGATGAACTTTGGCTCATCATTTTCTCGAAAGTATTCCTGTAATTCATCTTTCCAACTCGAACACAGCCACCGGATTTCTGTTTGAAGCCAAAAATTATGAGCTCTTCATTCAGGTTTTCACACAGATTTTTAAACATTCTGGAATGAACTGGCCTTTCTTTTATAGAGTTGATTATTTTTGTAGCATCAAAAACGTTTTTTCAATTCATCTCCAAAAAGTATTGAAATCAGTACCTCTTTAGAAGAAAGCAATGTGTTGAGACAATAAGCATTTTTTTATTCTCAAGAGAAACAAAACATCTTGTGGAACCTAACATTGATCAGGCACCATCAGTATAAGTTCTGCAAGGAAAGACCTCTTATTCCCAGATACGAGGAAAAATATCAAATATATCTATTGATTTTCTTGTCTCAGGCAATTCTTTGCAACAGACAAAGTTTTCTTTAATTTCATCCTCTCTTGCTAATCTTACAAAAGCTTCAAGACATTTATTGGTAAGATCTGTTGACAGATCAACATAAATCAAAGAACTTCTATTTTTCAGTTTACCACACAAAATTTTTTCAGCATCATGTGACATGTTCAGTGCTTGATAGGTAAAATAAGACATTGTTCAGTGTTTAAGAGATAAAATAACAAATAAGTTCATCAAAATCTTCTGGTGCTGAATGTCTTCAAGCAAATTAAACTTGACAATTTTGTTCATCAAATCTTACTGGCAAGATCACAGGTTATATAAACAGTTAATATTTGTTGAATAGTTTTATTCTGCACTTCAGTGCCTAAATATGACACTTGAAAGAACAACAATACTGTATCTAAAATGATCATTAGATGGATAAGTTATCTTCAACATAATGGTGAAAATTCATAAGTGAAACCACAAGTTGGGTGGTTAGGTATTTATACATGGACATTTCTTAGGAGTAATCCGACATCTTCAGCATGAGCAAAAAAATGAGGAAAGGAAGACTCCTCAGTGGTGGAGATATATTTATTGTGATCGGGTGGGGTGGGACCATGTTTGAAGTCGTTAGTGGATGGCCTGGTCAAAATTGTGCGAAGAGAAGTCACTTGAGATAAGGGTGTTCGTATATCTGTCATCAGTTATCTATGTTATATAGTGGATAGGTAGGCATGTATGTAGAGAGGAGGGGTTGGAGTGTATATATCAAAAATAAAATACAAACCTTCAGAAGCATCAGCTACAGCGAAAAGATATTCTTTCTGTTTGAGACGGCAAGCGGCTCGATTCTTGAGGCAGGCCACCTTCTCATCTTCTGGGATGTCCTGGACATTCAGAGCCTGCGTGTAAGCTTCAATAGCCTCATCAAACTGGCCATTCTTGTAATAATCATTTCCTTTTTCTTTTAGTTCAATCGCTTCACTAACAGCCTAAAACAAATAGAGAAAAATTAAGCCAGATTTGAAACACAATAAAAACTAATATTCTAAGGGAAATTATGACTCACCACCACTCATATATATTGCTTTTCATCTCATAAATTAAGCAGTGGTGGTGGTGAAGTTAAGTTACTTTGATTATTAAGATACCACCAGTATAATTTGAATCAAATTTATGAATTTTTTTTTTGATTGAAAAAAAATATGGACACAAACTAAAAGACAAATTTGGTATAAACTCCAATAAAAACCTACAACGTTTTTTTCAAAAAACAAAAAATACTCAGTGTATTCATTGATGGTGTGTGTATTCGTGCATGCAAAATTTCAAGTTTCCATTATTAGTGCTGGGTGAAGTCAAGATAAATAAATACATATAAATATTAGAACACATAAAAAACCTAAACCCAGCAACAGTGATTAAACCAGTCTGTTGTGAGTAGCAGTGATTAACAGGTCTTGTTAATCACTCAATAGAAACCATCACATGATCAATATCTTTTGGCAGCATAGCCTGTAGGGGGTGCTGAATAGAAAAATGGATTATCAATAAATAAGTTACTTCTCTCAACTTTTGTTGGGCAGTGATCATTAAAAAAAAAGCCCGAATTTTTCAAACAACAAATATGAATACTGCTAGGTACAAATTAAGAGACCAATTTAGCATAAACGTACATTGCAACCCCCCCCCCCAAAAAAACTGTTTAGTGGGAGAGGGATTAAAAAAAACAAACCTGAACAAAACATGTTTTTCCTACTCACAACTACTGATTAGCACTACTGGTTGGCACAGGAAAATCGACCATTCAAAGACAAAAACCAGAAACAAACTTTCAATTGGTTGTGATATACTTGACACAGCCAGTATTTGGCTACAGACATCTTTACCCCTACTCCCCAAGACATAGAATAATGAATTAATAGTTAATGTATAGTTAAACAAAGACAGGAAAAGAGAAATTTTTATTATTTACTCATAAAGTTCTGAAAATTAAGAAAATAGGATTTCCTTTCAGGTGTGCAAAGTATGTCCAAAAAGTATCAAGCCATTCAATGCTAGAAAAAAGCCTTCTTGGGACCTCACACATTCATCCCAGTGTTCCTTCCACTTTTCAAAACAGTCTGCAAAGTATTCTCTCAGGACCACCATCGGCTGTCTCATCACATTCTCCTTAATCTCGCCCACGGTCTGAAATCTATTTGGGAAAGCCAGTAGTTGCAGGGAGATCAATCTGGACTGTAAAGATGGGCTGACAGACTGGGTGGTGCTAAGTTTTGCCAGACAACTCTGTGTAAAACTTGCTCAGTCATTGTGAAAGCGACGGTCACATACAGAGCTCACTCAATGTCATCTTCCTCGTTGCCAAGTGACATTAAAGCCACAAAATAGGTTCTTGAGATATTTAAAACAACTTTGTACTTTCCGCACAGGCCTCATATATAAATTGATGAAGGAATTAATCATTTTTTCCAGAATAATCAAAATGTACAAAATATTACTTAAAACCCACAAAAATTTCAGAGCATATTTGATATTTAGGAAATGTCTGTGCGTATGCATGTGTATATGCACAGAGATAACTTGACAACTGGCCATTTCATGAAGTTGATATTTGCCATGTATATTAGTCAGCAAACCAGGCAGTGTGGAGTTTGAAGTTTTTTGGATCAGCGGTTCTCGAGAAATCAAAAACAATAGATTTTAGATCTTCCAGCTAAAATCATTGATCTACATTTAGATATCAAATATCTAAAACTGACAATAGATCTAAATTTAGATATAAAATATCAAAATTGGCAACAGATCTAAAGTAGGATATTTTAAATCTGTTGCCAATTTAGATATTTTATATCTAAGTTTAGATCTGTTGCCAATTTAGATATTTTATCTTAGATACTTAAAATCTGATATCTAAATTGGCAATAGATCTAAACTTGGATATTAAATATCTAAATTGCAATAGATCTAAACTTGGATATTAAATATCTAAATTGGCAACAGATCCAAACTTGGATATTAAATATCTAAATTGGCAACGGATCTAAACTTCGATATTAAATATCTAAACTGGTAACAGATCTAAACTTCGATATTAAATATCTAAACTGGTAACAGATCTAAACTTTGATATTAAATATCTAAATTGGCAACAAATCTAAATTTGGATATTAAATATCTAAATTGGCAACACTAAAAAAAGAAACTGAAATAATTTGAATCCGTTGTTTCGTACAACAGATAGAAAATTATTTCACATGACAATTAAGGTAGGCTGTTCCACATACCATTAAGTCTGGACTCATCGAAACAAGCACCTTTGAAAAGGGTATATTGTAAAAAAGGAAAAAAAAGGATCTATAAAATATACCATATACTCTTGAATGAAAATTTACATTCCAAAAATAATTATTCGTATGATTGCACTATTTTGTCTCAGTAATGCTTGTACTAATTCCTGATAATCTTTTTTTTTTCAAGAGATTTTAAAAGATTTATGTAATCACTAGTGAAAATATTCAAACAGCATTAAGAGATTTAAACTAATCACCTACGTAGAACATACTCCAGAGGCTTAACAATAATGTGATCAAAATAGTTTGAATACTGAACATTATGATATACAAAGGTCAGGTTAGTCAAACAATGGAAACCGTCATGTGACTGTCTTTTGAGAGTATTCACTAAAAACATTGTAAGAAGGGGGGTGATCAACGAATAAGTTACCGCTCTCTCTCGCCTTTTTTTGGATCACAAGTGTGAATGCAGCTGAACACAAACCGAGGGATCAATTTAGCATTAACTTACATTGGAAAATGACTAAAAACCTATTTGGGAGAGAATTAAAAGGAAAACATTTTTTTATAGAAATAATAAGGAGTAAATGTTAAAATTTTCAGCCCTAGGCCACATTGGTTTGACCTATACCCATGATACATACATACACAGCCAGTTAGTCAGTTAGACCAACTTGAAAACTGAAGAAACCTATGTTGAGATTTTAACACAGTTTATTTGAATAGCACAGTAGCTTAATTAAGATTATTAGCCTAATGGTATAAAATGAGAATTGTGTGAGCTTTGATCTTTAAAAGAAATGGTAATATATAAAATCAAGATCAATTTTGATACGCAGACATGGAAAGATATAAAAAGCTTGAACACAAACACCTAATTTGTTTCAGGCAGGTACAGTAATTGTCAACCACTCTCTAGTTTGCAATGACATTTAAAGCACAAGGCATACTTCACATCTGCTACATCAAATTTTATACTCAGTTGAAAATATCACAAAGTTAAAGCCAAAAATTGATTATTCATAAGAATGATTTAAAATATCTGTACACCACATGGATCAATCAGTGTAGCCCAGATATGTACAAGAACTGATTATCTAAAAGATTATCAAAAAAAGATTTAAAGAAAAAAAAGAAAAGAAAACCCCAAAAAGGCACTTCTTAGAAAGAACAAAATAAAAACGTTTTTAAATGATGTGTAGTGGTATACTCATGTAAACTTTCATGGTTGTAGCTCCTAAAATGTGACCAGGATTACCCAGAGACACACAGACACAGATGAGCAAAAAGAGAAGAATGTGTAGCCTACTTTTGGTTGGGCAGACCATTTGTGTTATTTCCAAGAAAGAAAAAAAATACATCGTGAATGTTTACAAATGAAAATTACAATAAAAACTTGGCAAATTTTCTTCTAGAGAATATTCACACTGGCACATATCTTTAAAGTTGATTATTTAAAAAAGTTCAGTGAATGATTTTGTTTATAATATGAAAGAAGTGCAAAAACTTGTATAGTGACTGTTGTTGAAAAATATAATGAATGACATTTGTTACTTTATCTTTGGAAAGGCAAGGAAGACATGCATACATTATAGAGGTTTAGGCAAATATGTATGTATCATGGTATCTCATGTTATGCAGTGCATATATTTCACTCCACCCTAAAAATCAAATTGAGCCCATACTACCAGAATGTAACCTGGATGCAAGTCAACACAGGGTTGTATAGTCTCCTTTGGATCACAGTTGATAAATCATTTCAGATGGTGTTTCCAAGAGAAAACATTTCTTCTTTCAACATTATAACCTTTCTTCGGGGTAAAACATGATATGGTCTACCCCCCTCAGTGATTATGGAAACAGCCAAAAAGATAGGGATATATAGTATTGTTACTCGAAAAATTCTCCTTACCAATAATGGGCTTGTAAAGTTTCAAGAACCCAGAGAGCCTCAAGATTAATGGGGAAGTATTTCATGTACATTTATGCACATAATGACTTCTCTTTGTAAAAGAATAAACATCTGTAGTGAGTGCTGTAGAGTAATACCCCACTTACTGGTGAATTACAAGAGCTTCTTTCTTGAATATCTTCCATAATAAATTATGGACAGTCTCCAAAATAATTGTACACTGTACTCTTTGGATAATGTGCCATGTGCATCAGAATATACACGTACGTGTACCAAATAATTCATAATGTATACATCGACATCTAGTTATATATCACCAGCTCTGAAAGAAACTATCAGATAAGATACACAGCACTAATCCATTCCATCTTGATGAGGCTCAACAATGACATACATTTTAAAATAATAAAAATGACTGAGTACAGCAGCAAGGCAATGAGAGGAATTATGCCGTGTTGTAGGTAATCGATCGGAAAAAAATTGGAAGGGGGGGGGTGATCAAGGAATAAGTTACTTCTCTCGCAGTGATTGCTAAAAAAAAATCAGGATTTTAAAATGAATGAGCAATCATGAACTAAGAGATCAATTTAATAGAATTTGAAAACTGAATTCCTCCCTAAAAAGATATTCAGGCAAAAAATTTGAGAGAAAAAAAAAAAAATTCTTTCAAGACATAAGGAGTAGATATTTAAATTTTCAGTCCTCTAGCTCCATTGGTGTGGCCTGAACACATGATACATAAGCCAGACAGACCAACTCAGAAACTGAAAGAAACCTATGTTGACAGTTTCTAACAATTCAAAGCATTACAACAAAAATGAATTCTCAGCAGTATTTAATAATTCATTTTGATGCAATTCACGGTGTAAAAAACCGTTGAGAAAGGTGCAACAATATATCATCAAAAGTAGCCCTCAGTTAGGGTTGTCATACATTCCACAGAGTACAAGTAACTGGGTTCATGAAGTTGATTGTATAGTTGATAGTTACGGGTTTGTAATGTGCTACAACACTAACAAGAATGTCGGCAATGTGGTAATAAGCACTCCAATGATTATTCATTTTCATGGGAGTACGAGATGAGAAAATTAAAAAATTGACACTCAAGTCCTTAATATAATAAGCAAGCTGTCAATCTGTTGTTGACAACAAACAGAAAGAGCAAAAGGTAGTAATGCAAACACATGAACACAAAATGCTAATCTGCTGAGTGTGTACGTGTGTTCGTTGAACTGTTGGCTGCTAAAAATATAACTGCAACTATTACCATTGTTGATGCTTCAATTTCGTTTTTTACACAATACCTTGCGTAAACCTTTCAATTTACTGTGTGAACATACTTACACAGAACACAGCTTTAGATATACTATTTGCAAAGCAACAGGCATGTTACAAGTAAATATAATTGATAGTTCTGTAACAAGGACTGTGCACACCTGAACTTAAACAGAAAGCACCTGACACTCCTATAAGGAGCTACTGCTAGCTCTGTAGGAGGGCCCAAACATCTTTTTAGGGACCACGCAACTCAACATTCACCTTGAACACTTCAAAATCTTCGATACTGAAGTTATGATTAGTTATCATAAGCAAATTCTAATAAGTTGAACGAACTTGTTAGAAAGTTGTGATGGCTTTTCTTTTTCTTTTTCTTTTCCCCACGTGAACATCGTAAATACAAAACAACTAACATTTGCAGATCCTTTTATGTTTCAATTTACACCACTAAATAATCCCACCAGTGCACCTCATCAATATTTTTTTAAAGTAATTAGTTTTGTTTTGCGATAAGTTCAAGTGACATGTTTTTTCGTCAAAATAAAATCCATCCATCCAAAACTGCTTATCCTACTTAGAGAGAAGAGAAGGAGGCCCCGGGGTGCAGATAAATATCAGGTAGGGTAGATGGATGATGACTATCACATTACGTTCGTTCACCTCAGACTTAAAAGTCTTCATCATCTTAGGGAGCTTGTTTTACTAAAATTACAAGTGATACCCCGAACAGCTGCGAATAACTTTTTAGCTACTTGCGATAAAATTGATATTCCTTTTCTTATAGCAAAGACATTTTAGTAAGAGATCTTGCCCCAAAAGTGGTATTTAATAAATAAGTATTAAAATGAAGTTTTACTACAGGACAATAATTCCGAGGAAGTCCTGAGAAACTAATGTGTGTGGACGAAAAGGAAACAGTCTCCATCATTTTACTAACATCTTATTTTTGATACTTAAAGAAAAACTAGTAAAAAATCAATAATAATAACAATGTTTCATAACTTCCAACAACTTTTCTTCTGGAAGCAAGCACTCAAGCAGAAGTGGAATCAACATGTAAAAAAAAAACAATTAGCGACTATAAAAACATTGTTTTTCGACTTCATCTGAGGCTTCTATGAAAGAACTGTGTAAACTTAATTCAAGTCTTTTAGTCGCATAAAAAAATTAATAGCGATAATAGTTGTAGATAGTTTTGAAATCTGCCTAAAAGAAAACAGCTACTATTGATTAAACTAATTTTTTTTCAACCCCTTTCTGTGTTAACGGTAAAAAAATGTGGATATTCTTTGAACTTGATGAATATGAGATTTCAATTTAATGATCTACATTTTATTATTTCTCACGATATAAGTTTTTAAAATAAAAGTCAATTTTCTAGCAAAGTTTTACAAGTCATTTGGTAAAAGCAATGGTAAAAAATACACCCCCCCCCCAAAAAAAAACGGTCGATCTTAATGTTAAATTAAGTATAAATTTACTAAATAATCAAAACCTTCGACGTTGGTTTACCGATAAAACTTCCTCTTTTTTTGTTAATATTAAGTTGAAGTTCAATAATGCCGATATTTCAGTAATAAAGTGAAAACTATACTTCAAGTTCCTTATCCACACGATCAGGGCTGACTCTTCACATTGATGGGGCCCCAGTAGTCCATAACATCTATTGGGAATGTTGGGGCCCTTCTATTCTTGGATTTAAGCTATTATTCTCAAACAAATCAAAACAGAAATTAAACATTCATAAAATCATATTTAATTCGACATGAAGGCTCTTTAAGGATCAATAATCTACTTCTATGTAAAAAAAAAACCCTCAAAATTAAAACACTGAAGACCACGGAAAAATTTTCTTTCTCGACCTATGGGGCGCCCCCTAAAATCTTGGGGTACTGTAACAGCTGCACTGTCTGCCCTGGACAAAATAATCCAATGTAATCAGAATCGTTCGTCAAATTCAATAAAATTGATTACAGTCCATATTAAGGCAGGGAAAATAAATAATCGGTAATCTTTGCTTCGGCGTACATTAACCTATGGTGGTGTTTCAACGGCATGTAGAGGCTCAAAAAGTCGTTCAAAGTTTCCAAAAAGTATGAATAAACAACATATTTATCAGAATTTTAAAGTTTGTCTTTTGTTCTTTATCAAAACGTCAATTTTGCACTTGACAGTCTTGCAGTTTCCGTCGTACCTGGATGAATTAATGGTGCTAAAACTGACAAAGAATAGATTGGTGGCTTCGAATTTAATTATTGCCTTAATATCTGATTAATATGTTGTTTGGTTATAATTTTCAATAAACAAACTGATACAATTGGAGCCTTTAAATGACTTTTTTGTACCTTACGATGCTGGTTGAACACCGCCGTGGGTTTAAACTTGATTCGTAATGTCAAAAAGCAAAAATAACCAATAAATCAAAAGTTAAAACAGAATTCATAGAGAGGAATCAATTTGATGTTTAATTTATTAATAAATAAAACTATTAGATTACAATCAAATCCTTCGCCGATTGAGAATAAAATAAACTTTATTTTTGTTTAAGCTTTCACTGTCAAATTGACAGCCGGTTTATAGATCTCTCACTTCTAAATCCCTTTAACCAAATAATAGCGCCACTAATATTCAAAAGATAGGGAACAAATGAGCTTATATATACAAAACAAACATAATTTTGGAAAAGAAATCAAACATCTTTTTTCTTTTTATCAGTGCTCAAATTCTTACCATGTTTTGATGAAGCGTACACATGTATCGAGCTCCTCAGAACAGGAAGTTGACAGTGATGTCTCGCAGTTAATAACCAATATGTATTTTTTAAAAGACACCGAAATAATTCTTTCGTCCGTTTTATATTCAACAAAGGTAGAATTTGGTAAATACTCGAATATCTTGATTTTTTTCTAGAAGACTGAAAGGAAAAAAAAATCGCAACATCGAGAAAAATACTCTAGTAAATACGTTCAAAAGGGAGGTAACTTTTGCTTTCCTTCCACCATTCATCGCACTTGTCAAAGCAGGGTGGGGCCGTGGGCCGAACCCCTAACCTTAAAAGGTGCGATGCGAAGAGAAACGTGTAGTCAATATTATTTCGTATTTCTAGAAAAGTTTCTACTTTCTCGAATGATCGCCAATGTTCGGCAAGCGAAGAAAAGAATAGATTTTTACCAAACTTCTAGATTATCTGACGCAACATTACATCTAGTTTCTCGAGAAAAAGTTTTTACGACTTTTACAAGTTGAGAGTAAGTTACTTGAAAAAAAGATAGCTTCGCTTTGAACTCCAACATTTTACTCAAGCTCCTTGGAACCTTTCTTAATACCGATTGCAATCAAAGATGGGTGTCCGCTGACACTTTTCGCTGGGAAGGGGTGGGTAAAAGGATATATTTTCAGTACTGGGGGAAAATGTATTATTCAAATACATTTCAATGACGATAATCACGATAGGCAGTAAACCTGTGGATAACGTGTTGCACTCGCCACCATTGGTATGTAAGCAAGTACGATCCTCAGTGTGACCCCAAGGCGTTAGATGGTGGTCTTGACTGCTAACAGAGAAACGTGTCGCATGATCTGACTCTAAGGTAACATGACGGCAATCACAAGCGAATAATTTTTCCTCCTTTTGTATCAGAACTTATGAGGTAACAAAACAGTTGAGCACCATTATCTTTTATTGACTATAAAATTTCAACTTTCAGACCCCTCACCATCAGTGACAAAACCTGATTTTGAGGGGGGGGCGTTTGTGCCCCCAAGCTGACGCCCTGAACCAAAAACTTATTTTGTTCGCTCGATCTAGAAATAATTAAGATTAAAATATTTTCAATTGGATCGTTTAGTCTTCACAAACCTGAAAAGATTTACTCGACTTTTTTACCTCAACTCTAAGCATTTTATCAAATTTACGAATTAATCAGTACTAGAAGAACTTATCCCAATTTCATAACTTTAAAAATAAAATCGTCATTCAAACACGTTTTTTTTCACTGGTGTGTCTTTTAAAAAGTTCTCGTCGAGTCATCACTATGATAACGTTTATTTCTTGAAAAAATATGTTGCTGGATTCATTCTGATACATTTTTTTCTTTCTGCAGATCTACTTTTTGCGGAGAATGAACAAGTCTAAATGATCGTTTATAGTTGTAATGTTAGATGCTTTGTGAAATAAAAGTTCAGAGTTACATTAACTAATCAACAAGTAATTTTATGATCTACCATTCATTAAAACGTGCAACTAAAAAGCTAAAACTGAAAATGAAACCATTGTTATTTCCCAAAGTGAAAGTACGTTTCATTAGCGTTTCTGCGAAAATTTTATCAAGGAATTTATTTTATTTAGTTCAGTTTTCTGAATACTGGTATCGATATTTCCTAAGTTTAGTTTAAAGGATCGAACTCCAGGGGAAAAGATCAGCAAAAAAGACCCTTGAAATAGCGGGCATCCTAATTTTCCGAATGCTATTAATATGGTGGTAGAGGGTTGTTTTTTATACTTGGGGCTACGGAAGTAGCTTCCCAATTCGCTCATTTTTTCAGTCATCTCGAGTTTTTTTTAGTAAGCACTGCTTCGAGTTTAGTAGTGGTCTCAAATTTCTAGGCACTTTTTATAAGGGCAACTATTCTTTTTGAGATGGAGGATTTTATTTATACTGTAACTATTATGCTTATTTCGATCCTAACTTTCCGCCATTCGTACGGATTACATGTATTACCTTCCTCTAATGATGTTTTTTTTTCTTTTATGAATTCTTATTATTTCATCTAAACAGCGTTTATATATATATATATATGCTTTTTAGGGCTTCATTTTTTTTTAAATCATTTAAATTTTAAAAAAAATAATCTGGCTTTTTCGTACCAGGACTGTGCACATGAAAAAAATGGAATTGGCAAACAGGGTTCAAACTCTGGCTGTGACAATTGTCATTTACTTCACACCTGTGGCAACACTAGCATTTTGTACTAGCCTGGGTAAGGGCAGGCCAAGTTTTTATATAAGTAATAGGAGTTGAAATTAAATTTTGTGAGCCTGGGCAAGACTGCTTGGGAATTACATGCTTGCTCTAGCCTAGTGCTGCTCACTTCACCTGGAGAAAGGCATGAATCCATCTCTTTTCCCAACCCAGCTACAGGTAAAGATTAGGCTCTTCAGCCTTGGTTGGAAATCAGTCTACAAGAAGGACAACTCTGAATTTAAAGTAGCAAAGTCAAACTCCTCATCGGACTTGGTGGATTGCACTGAGGAAAGCAGCAGTTAGTTCAATGGGCAAAAGCAACAGTCTGCAACATGCAGTGAAGCACGTAGAACATAGCACCCTGGTCATCTGGTGCACTTTGGTCTGTCTCCAGAAGTGAGACAGAGAGAGAGAATAAGGCTGACAATGTGTGCAACAACTCTCCCTCACTTCAATTCAAGTGCAAGTCAGGAGTTCAAACCACCTTTGAAGGGGAGAACTTTTGCCAATGAAATATTATAGTCTTTTTATAGGGGAACATTATGTAAGGCTTACATGAAATAATTGTGCTGCACCACTATCCTTTATTGATCAGAAGATCCAACTTTCAAACCCCCTCTTCCTTGGTGAGATGGATTGATCAGAGGTAGGGTGGATTGGTACAGCCTGTATGTGCAACATCAATAGCAAACCAGCCAGCCTAACTACAAAACTGAAGAAACCTATATTGACAGTTTATAATACATATAAACTACAACTTTGAAAATGAGACTAGTTTCCATGTAAATATATAATTATTTCAGCTTTTAAGCATCTATATTGTATTTACCAATTTTTTTGCTAGTCTGGAGAGAATGGCATGATTTGATTGAGAGCATTAAACATTAAATCCTTAAAAATGAATTGCATTAGCAAGTTGGGTAGTAGTTAACAAGAATCATGAGTTCAAGGTGTCCACTGTAAAGTTTGAACACCATTATTGACAGATCATAAGACCCTGAGTAGAAGATATTTTAGATGAGAAGCATTTTATCAAGGAACACCTTTCAATCTAGTTTCCAGTAAACTTGACTTGAAATGCACAAGAAACAATATGGGGAGAGATCCTCTTATTAAAAAAATTTTCAAATACATAAAAAATGTAGATACAGAGACTCTCGTCATAGTACTATTTAATGACATGCATTCTACCGGTACATTTGTATTTTATATTCTCGCAAGACTATTAGAAACCGTCGACCAAAACTGTCAAGAGGTTTCTTCAGTTTTCAAGTTGGTTTAGCTGATTGGCTATGTGTGCATGACCTATATAAGCAGCAGCAATGAAGCTAGAGGGCTGCAAAATTTAAGCATTTACTCCTTATATCAACAAAAAGTTTTTTTTATTTATTTTTTTTAAAACAATCTTCTCACAAAATAGGTTCATAGTAGGGGTTCAATTTACAATGTAAGTTTATGCTGAATTGATCCCTTAGTTTGTGCCCACATTTTTTTTCTAATTCAAAATTTTCTAATGATCACTGTCCAAACAAAAAAGAAAAAAAGTGATTTATTCATTGATCACCCCTTTTTTCAGATTTTCTTTCAGTTCATTCACTATTTGAACACCTGTACCACGGAACATAAGATTATAGAAGGGTAATGAAAAGTCATTTCTGACTGCACATTCCGGTTCCTGATTATACACTTAGTATAAAATCTACCCACTATTACGTCCTCGAGACTACTGTAATAATGGGAGTCTACTGTATTTTCATTTCAAAGATTCAACAAAGAAATAAACAAAAACGAAGACTGAAAGTTAAAGTTCTTTATTCAAAAATATAATTTCAAGAAATTGTTCACACCAATCATCCAATTGAAAATATCAGAAAGAAAGAAAAGAGAGAAAAAGAAAGAAAAAGATGTAAAATACAAATATTCAAGGCTATGAGAGGAAAATTTTACAAAGATTATCTATCTTATTTTTACAAACAAAAATATATTTAAAAAAAAAATAAAAACACACAAACAAAGAAACATTGGTAAGAGTTGATGAATGAAAAAAAAAATCATTGTGCAATTCTAGATGATCTTAACAGAAGAAGAGAGAGACACCACTTAAGGCACTTGTTGCCATCAAAATCCATTTTCACATCACAAACTTCGAAGATCTTCGCAGAGAAAAGGGGACATAGCGAAAATTTGTGATTGGTGATACCATCAGAGGGGGGGTTAGAGATGCCATGGGCACAAATAATTTTTCCGTCCCCTAAACCATAAACCTTTTGATAAACAAACTTTATGATTCCAAAATTGTAATAACACAAATAAATAAATGAATACAGTAAAAGCAATAAAAAAAATATACACTCAACAAAAATCATAGAGAACAGTAAATAGAGGAAAAAAAATCTAATGTCTAAAAAATACTGTTCAACTGACCAATTTGCAAGTGTGAACAAGTTTCTTCTTATCAATAACACAAAGATTATGATGAAATTGATAGATTACAAGTTCCAGATGTTTTTATGGACACGTCACTTTTTCTCAAAAAGTCTGGTAGTTGATGTATTAAAAACATATATGTATCTAGGATTTCCTAAACATTTTATGTTGTTTTTATTGTACGTACAGTATACTTTCTACAATAGTTTTTTTTTATTTTAGTATGCTGCAAAAACCCCCAAAAATGTTCCCATTAAATTATTTGAAACTGAATTATCAAAACCATGAATAGAAAACCAACAAATGGCAAAGGATAACTGTATTTTATTTATCAACATGATCTGTGTCATACTGCAGATGAATTCAAGTTGATTTTCATTCAGACTGAATTCATCCGATTATGAATAAAAGCTCAACTTAATTATCCAATCCTATACAAGGCAAAAGTAGGAGCTCAAATCTAACCAAATAACCATGAACCTATCACAAGACCAGATATTTCCATATACTTTGATTTCAGGTATTTCATTCATTTGATCCCATTGAATATGAGATCAAGATGTACTGATTAACAAAGTAATTGACCATTTAAAATATTTACCTCTACTAATTAGTAGAGAAAAAAAAATACAATCTCTCTGTAGCCATAGAAATATTGAACTAAGAGTATTCTTCTGAAATATGAAAACCAATAGTTTTGAAATCACCTGTGGAATATTACACTCAAGTTTGTATGATGAAAAGTTTGAAATCTAAACTTAAAAGTAAAAATCAATTATTTTGTTATAATACTGAAAAGAAAAGAGGAAAAAAAGATTAAATGAATGTTCAAAATCATTCAATTTTCCCCCCAAAAGTTAGCACCAGTCAGTAGGAAAAAAAAAAAAAATTAATGATTTAGGCTGTAAATAAGTGCATAATGCAATTAAAAAATACTTCTATTAGGCTGTTTCATCTATTATATTTTGAAGAGGTGAGTTTGTATACTTTTCAAGGTCCTACAACAGACAGGGAAATCTCTCCTGAATCTTTGTTTGCAAAGCCAAGCCATGATATTTGGTAGAAGAGCAATAAAACTTCGATCAACTTGTTGACTATGTCATACATACAAAGAATCACGAGGGGGAGGGGGTATTTAAGGGGAGGTAATTTACGAAGAACAGATATAAGAAAAATTCAGCATTGATTGTGTTGCACCAATTTTCCAAATGCCTCAAAAATCAGCATCTGAAATCCTGGCTGTTAGTCGACAGACCTGACACTGGAGAAAAAGTTGCAACTAGTTGAATCATGAAGAAAGCAAAAAGAGTTTCAATATTCATAAAAAGTTATCAAAGCAATTTAGAACTCATTTATATAAATAGAATTTACAATAGAGAAGTGATGAGAATGTTGGTCTTGCAAACCATTGAAAGTGAATTTTAACCTCACTGGTTTTAAGCGAGACCTGACAAGTAAATTAGTCAGTTTAAGCAGATTTTCAGTCATTCTTAACATTGAAGCTTAACCAATCAGTAATTATAAAGCAGTTGAAAATTGAACTGAAATGTCTGAAACTTTCAAATTCATAGTAGTTTGCAGTGAACAGATATCTGCAACAAGCAAACAACTATACGATTATTTGCACGTCATAATCAATCATGCACTACTTATGAACATTTTAGCAACTGACTAAAAGTTAATTTCTGCTCATCTTTATAGCTGAATTTTTGTTTAGATACTAATATCCAGAAGTATTTTTTATATTTTCAATTACCATGGAGGTAATATCTGAGGTTGGCAGGTCTGCTCTTCACTAATGTTAAGATCCATATTAAGCTCCAAGTACAATTTGTGAATAGTGGTTCAATCATGGCATTTTTTTTCAAGGAGCTATGAACTTAGTAAATATATTTTTACCAATATCCAAAGTGGTCTGATCTATGTAAAAACCCTTAAAAACAGAAAAAAAAGTGATATATTTGGTACATATATAAAAATTCAACTAAAATTATTTTCTTTAAAAGATGTTTATATGTCTAATAATCAAACCCTAAAATCCATCACCAATAATAAATGCTTATTTACAAGACTTTTTTTCAAATTATTTACACACACAAAAGAAAGGTGTAAGAACATTCTCCAGAACATGCAAAAATAACTGAATATCACAAGCAGAAGAGCCATTCCATAATCCAGTATAATTTTGAAAATTCATACTACGGAGATGGCAAACCTACTTGCAAAAGAGCAACATTGAAATAGTTAAGAGAGAAACTAACATAAGACCAATGGCATATGATGCTTTGTATTTTGAGTGTGCTGTGAGTTACGGATGTTTAGTGTCTGTAAAAAGCAACAGACAATAGAAGCCTTTTTGGTACAATGTAGAGGGTAGTGGTCCAGTTTGTAGATTTTAAAACTCTCACTCATTTGAAGTCACAAATGGCAAACAAATGAGAATCAAAGAAGTAAAATTTGGATTGGACACAATTATCTGCTGATAATAGTGTCCAAGCTAAATTCTGTTTTCAATTAATTCTCTAATTTCTACAATCGGGACCAACTTCCCTACTTTGTGCCCAGAAGGCTTCAACAGTCCATTGCTTTTACCTTGTACTAAAATACTTTTAAATTTTTGAGCATCAGTCACAAACAGCACACCCAAGATACAAAGCACCTTATGCTATTGATGAAGGAAATAGCATCTGTGTCCTGTCAAAAAGAAAATCCTATTTTAGAATAAATGAAAGAGCTTATCTCATTGAGTATGAAAATTGATACAAGTTCAATAAAGTATACAAAATAATGTACAAATAAAAACTCTACACAGATGATTTCAGTATGTACACCAGACTATATTCTTTTTATACTGGAATGTCCAAGTTGGCCACACCTGATGAATCCAAGAATTTTGGCAATAATGATCCAATATTTCCAGCCATAGTTTTCAGAGAGCCACTGGAAAAAAAAGAATGAAATTATATAAATCAGTCATAATACACACAGTCAATTACTGTTTACAAACACTGAGAAAATTCAAATTAGAGAATCTGAATACTAACTAAAGACCGGCAAGACAATGATATGACTGACAAGCCTGACCACTGCAGGGCCAAGCTCTACTCCTACTCCCTTGCACATTTATAACTAATTTTCATACGTCAGTTTGGCTCAGTTGATGAGGGAACCACTTACCAATCATTTGGTATTCCTCTGGAAGTCTACCAACCCAAGCCAACATTCAAATCAAGATGGAAAAAACAAATAAATAAAATGGAGTGGTACCTTTTATGATTATTGATTGTTTGTTTTTTTTCCTTGCTTTCCTAAATGAAAGTATCACCATTATCTTTCACGTCAGGATTTTTGGGCTTTGATCTGATCACATCAACAAGTAAGAAAGTAAACATGCAGGCGAAAGCATTGAAGAATCCCGACAAAACATTAAGTCCATAAGAATAAGAAAGATAATTCATCCAGGGACGAGGCATCCATTCTGGATCAATGGACATCTGAGCGAACACCAACGAATCAATGAAGACAAACAGAGCTGAAACAAAAACAAACAAATTTTATAGAATTTACAGCTTAGATCAACTAAAAATAAGAGGAGATTGTTTCTTCCTCAAAAAACTGGTTGGGGAAGTCCATTACCCCAAATACATCAAGTTAAAAAAATGGAGATATTTTTATCAGCAAAATTGTCACCTCCAACAGGAAGAGTCCATTGTTACAGACAATGGGACAAATTTACCAGTATTTGAAAGGTGTGCTTTCAGTAATAACAGACAGGAAAGGCTAAACAGTTTAATAAGAGGGTAGGAAGAGAGAGGATAGAAAAGATTAGGTAGTTTACTGAAGGATGTAGGAAGATTTTTCATACATGAAACTAATTCATTTTTTTTATAATGTTCAGATAAAAACAAAAATGGGCTACAAAGATTGGAAGGGATAAGGGAGAGAATGAGAAGATAGAGGCAGAGGAGAGAATGGATAATCTCAGTTGTCAACACATGTGGGATTTCCATGGATTCAAACTAGTACATAGTTAATGCTTGAAACAATTATAAAATAAATGGAAATAGATGGACCACTTTCTATCAGCCATGTTTCAAAGCTCTTCTGATACAGATTTATCATAAGTTTTGAATTTAATAGTTTATCTGCTGATGATTTAGAATGATACCTCATCTGTATCAGAAGAGCTTTGAAACACTTTTAAGAAGTTGTATCTATTTCATTGTCTTTCAGTTCAAGCCAGAATAGTTTTATAAAAATTAGTCAAGTATTAGTGTAACCATACCGCAATCAATATTTTGTTTAATTCTCACATTACCAACAATAAAAGTGAAAATGAAACAAATTAGTCAAATACATTTCAGTAGTCAATTAATGAAACTTATGTAATCAGCCAACTGACAAACACTCATCACCCAAGAGAAGTGTGTGTGTGTGGGGGGGGGTTTACAAATAAAAAGATAGATATGAAAATACACGGACTATTATTAGAGTTGATAATCTATATATATATACACATACAAACATATATACATTACAATTTGTCAAACTTCCTTTTTGAATGCTTGGTTCAAGGGTCGAGAGAGAGAGAGAGAGAAGAAAAAGAAGAGAGAGAGAGAGAGAAGAAAAAGAAGAGAGAGAGAGAGAGAAGAAAAAGAAGAGAGAGAGAGAGAGAAGAAAAAGAAGAGAGAGAGAGAGAAGAAAAAGAAGAGAGAGAGAGAGAAGAAAAAGAAGAGAGAGAGAGAGAAGAAAAAGAAGAGAGAGAGAGAGAAGAAAAAGAAGAGAGAGAGAGAGAAGAAAAAGAAGAGAGAGAGAGAGAAGAAAAAGAAGAGAGAGAGAGAGAAGAAAAAGAAGAGAGAGAGAGAGAAGAAAAAGAAGAGAGAGAGAGAGAAGAAAAAGAAGAGAGAGAAGAAAGAAAGAAATAAAAGCGTGGAAGGGGGAAAAGGCAGAAAAAGAAAATATAAAAGGAAAAAAAAAACAGAGACTAAAGAGGAAAAAAAAAGAGTGAAAAGAGGAAAAGAAAAAAAGAAAAAAGTGCAAACAAACCTCCAGCTGCATTAAGACCACAGATGATGGCAAACATCTTGACTTTTCGATCTTTGAATACAGGATCCTTCGTATATTCAGAGAGATACATCAGCATAAGGACAAATGTGACAATGTCACACAGTAAAGTGAAGATGGCAAAAGCTTGGACCAGTCGAAACCAATCTATAAGAGAATAATTTTGTTGTCTTCATTGTAATAAACAGCTGTATTTTACATTCAAGTGAATAATATTTTACAGTACTTGACACCTTGAATAGTGTGGTTTTGATGCAGTACAATCAAGGCACTGCTGTAAAGATTGATGTAATCAAGTAAAAGCAAGAAAGAAGAAAAAAAAAGCATTGAATGAAAAGACCTTGAACAGGGTGGTTTTGAACAGACCATGTTTGGAACGAATTTACCATACTATTCATGGTATACTTCAAATTAAATGTGGTTGGAAATTGTGTAATTATGCAAGTCTCAACTACCGTATTTGCCAGACTGTAAGATGAATGGTTTACAAGGGTATTTAGAGGACTACTGCTCATTGCAACTCATCCAAGCCCCATAACTTATAATAAATATACATATATATAAAAAAAAGACTTTGGTAAACAGGCTCCCTGCCATAATACCAGTGTAATAGAAACAGTGTGACGTTAGCACAATTTTTCAAAACATTGAGTGTGTCTCATATACAGGCATATACAATATCTAGAATCCCAATATGAAGTATGATCATGACTCGATTTATTCAAACTGACATCTTCATTTAATTGCTTTCAACAGGATAACAGCCTAGTGGATAGAAGGTCAGGGTCTATTCTCTGCTACTGGAACCATGCAACCCAGTGCAATTCATCAAGTACCACTTGAAGAGGAGATGGGTACCATTAAGTAAAACTTACTACCTTAACTTCCCACCAGACATGTTATAAGCAAGCACAGCAAGATACAGCCTAACACGCCCCATGGTCCACTCCTACAAAAACCAACAGATCTGGAGGAAGGTCCACGTTCAACTATGAACCTTAAAAATGATGATAACACCAGATTTAACTGTGGCATCTCATTCTGAATCATTCACATAATAAAATCCATCATAAGCCTTATCCTGTAAACCCTCAATTCAACAGATCCCAGTATAACAGATTTTGGTTTTAATATTAGTATATTCTGAATATTTACTAATTTATTCCTATGTACTATTAGTGACCAACAACAACACTGTAGATTACCTTCCATTTTTCTTTTATAATAACCAATATTTTCTAATTATGCTTAAAATAAACCTTTTGTATCCTCATAAAAATGGTTAAAGAACCATTGAGTTATACTGTTAGAAAGGAGAGTAAATATTACATTTTCTTTATTTATATTATACAGTCCTATATATTGTAATAAAGGTTTGGGTTTTGTTTTTTGTTTTGTTTACATTAATAAATTTTCTAACAAGAAAAAAAGTTTTTAAAATTGTCTCCGAGCTTACAATCAGATCTAAAGTATCTCTTATGAATAACAAAAAATCAAATGCAAAAAGTCTTATTTAGTTCTTTATTGGTCAATTGATTCAAAATTTCAGTTTTTAAAAAAAATGCACAGAATTTATGCCATTACAAAAATTTGGAAGGCAGCACATTTGATCATAATTCTATGATACAAGGCATTAAATCACAAGTCAACAGACACCCTTTCCACCATGAGTCCATTGAATCAAGGATTCATTACAGCTACAGAAAACTTAGATCATCTATACATAAAGATTAGAGTTTGTTAGATTATTCACTTTACGTTTAAGACATAAGTTTCATTTTCCTCCTCTCCTTATATCTGATTAAAGAGATGAAGAGAGGAAAGCTCATGTAACTGAATGCGGCCAGCAGCTAAAGTTTAATTGACTTATTGCTGATTAAAGAAAAGAGAGTAAGACTCGTGTGACTGAAAACGATATTTGAAAGTACAAATACTCCTAAAATATCAATCTATCCATAGATAATCTCATTATTTTTGATGGGTACTATGCTAGTTTTACCCCAGATAAAAACATCTAAAATAATAGAAATTAGTGTTGTTTAGAAATGAATACCAAAGCAGAGCAAAAATATTTTTCACTAAGAATGTCTTTTGTGAGTAATCAAATTACCATATCATGTACACAATTATAACAACTTCCTCGTACAGTGTTGCTAATTTAGTGCTTTTTGTGTCAAATTTAGCAAGTTTCTTGCTTCAGCAGCATGAAGAAAAATTCAAAATATAGCACTATTTTTAGCCCATTTTAGCTATTAAAGAATAAAATGGTCGAGTGTTTTAACACTCTCTCAAGGTCGATCTAAAGGAGTGTCATAAAGAGCTACACAAATATTCAAATACCAGAATCATGATTATAATTTTTTCTGCTCTACTAATCATAGAATAAGAGACTTGTTTGTCCATCTGTAAGTCTGTCCCCCAGGTTATTTCTCAGCGGTTTCATGTCTAATTCACCTGAATCTAGGTAGAAAGGTGTCCCTAGAGAAGATGCTTCTTACCTTAAAAAAAAAAAAAAAAAAAAAAAAAATCTTCCACCCAGGGTCACGTGATCTGGCAATAATGATGTTTAAACTTTATAGTAGACACCTCATTGAAATTTCAAGATGCAAGGTTAAACTGAAGTTGGAATTCTACTGAGGAGACAGCATACAGGTAGGATTGGTAGTAGAAATCGTTTGCCCCCCCACCCCAATCAGAAGTGAAGCAACAAAAAGTAACAATTTCATGTGTTGTTATTGCGGCAAATCACCAGGTCATAAGACATTGGAGGGGGAGGGGGTGATAGGCCTTCCCCCTGCCATGCTGGCTCATGATGTCCTGACAACGGGAGATGGGGATGGATTTTCAGCTGCATTCATCACATGGTATTCAGAGATTTTTCATCTATTGCTGGGTGTTTTTCTTTCTCTCTCTCTCAAAAAAAAAAAAAAAAAATGAAGTGATGTTTGACAATTAGATCATACATCCTAAATTACTTTTACAGCATACAGTGATGATTGGTAAGCTAGTTGGGTTGACCATTTACTGGTATAGTAAGTTCAATGGTTGAAGCACTATTACAGTTTTGAACCAGATTAAACTCAATAGATATCTACGTTGTATTCGTACCGATACTTTTATCTCTTCAGTAAGAACTTCTGTTACAAGTTGAATTTCTTTTAAACAGAGGCTCCCAAACTTTTCCAAATCACAGCACCCTCGGTGTTTGAGGATTTTTTCATGGCACACCAAATCAGAAAAATCCTGAACAATCATATATACGTCCATGTGTCTCAACCTTTGGTTTATGTTCAATCATCACTTTCATAATGCTAATTAAATGATTGATAAAACTTTTCTATTAGTACGAAGACAGGAACTAGTCATGTGAAACATGTCGGCCTGTGAAAACAAGAATTGATGGGCACCGGAAGATATAACATGCAGTGATATATACAAATCAGGTATGGTAGGCCATATTTTAAAGGAGCGGGGCAGCCACAGGCCCTTATTGGAGGGGAGTACAATTGGTGAAAATTACGTCAATCCAGTAAGATGAATATTTATCTATTAATATCAATAGCATCTGGGAACCTCTTGTCGTGAAAAAAAAAAGGATAAATTTTAATGTGCAGAAGTACTGATTAGCATGTCTGCATCACACATAGAAGGATCCAGGTTCAATTCTAGGTATGTGGCTCCCAGGGCGAACATAATGGGAATCACAGATTTAAAATCTTCATTCACATATTTCGGTTGTATCACATTTTTCTACCATTTTCTTTTCAAAAAAAAGGTTGATAAAACGAAGACTATAAGTTCAATGAGGTAAAAAGTTACAGTGGGAGATTTTTCTAGGTAAGAAGAATCTTATCAAGAAACACCTTTTCAAGACACAGCTGAGAAATAATCAGGGGACAGACCTACAGAGCCACTTAGAAAGACAAGGATGTCAATAACAAATTTTTTTTAAAACTCAGCAATGAACAATTATCTCGTTTTATGATTAGTAGAGCAGAAAGAAAAAAAGAAAAAAAAAATCATAGTTCAGGTATCCGAATGACACTCCTCCAGATTGACCACAAGAAAGTGCTAAAACATGCTAAAAAACAAAACACTTGACCATTTTGTTTTTTAATAGCTAGAAAGGGCTAAAAAAAAAAAAAATAGCACTAAATATTGAATTTTTTGATGGATGGACAGACAGAGCCTCTTATAGAGAATTGAGGATACCTCTAAAAATAAAGACATACAGCATCAGTCCTTGGCCCCATAAGGTTTTCCGTTCCTGGTGTCGGGTTGAGGCATCCATCACGGGTGTGTCTGGGGCAAAATAGCCCACCGATCCCATCTATTACTAGGCTTATTCAATCCTAGTCTTAATATTAAGTGCTTAACAAAGAGGAATAGAGTACCATTTTCAAAGTCTCAGGTATGACTTGGCCATGGTGAGCATTAAACCATTGGGATCAGACCAAATAAGATTACTTCTCAGCCTTCTGAACACTGAGTGCCCCACATCTGAGGGTGACCACACATTGGGCTCCTGGCAGAAATATAGCTGAAAGTGTAAAATGTTGCTAGCTGTTTTTTCAACAGCCTGTAATAAGTGTTTATTAGTAGTTGAAATCTAAATAGAACTAAATAAAATTAATTAAAAAAACAACAAAAAAACCCAAAGGTTTGCAACATTCAAATCTTTCTAAAAAATGAATATTAATTCTCCTCAGCATATATTTAGAAGAAAAGGGATATATTTTGGCTTCTTATGCCATTGTCAGCATTTAAAACAAAAATTTCCAGATGCTTTCAGTATTTAGAAAAATACGTTATGATCTCATCACAAAATTCAGCAAAAATGCAACACAATTTAAAGCACATGACAAAAATAATACATTAAAAATGCTGTAATTCTAAATAGCATGGGTAACACCAGTAAGTAGCAAAAAATTCAAGCATCTTCTAAAATAAATTTGTATAACCAGAGGTAATATCATTTGAGCAATATTAATAGAGGAGCCTAGCCTCTTTTTCCGATGTTTTTCAAACAAATCAAGGTGTCGGCATTACATTCCTCCAAAAAGGTTACCGTGAATGCTTTGTGAAACTTTAGATCTGGTGGGAGAAAATTCAAGTGTTCACTGGCAAAAAAGTTACAAAAGAACTACACAGTCTTCTGTTCTGTGTACTGGGATAGTTTCAACAGGGGAAATCTATATGGATCGCTGAAAAGAAGTAGGTGGGGCGCTTGTTGTCCCAGATGAACATAGCATAGAAGTTCAAAAATCTCCTTTTTATATTTAAATTAGTTCCCCTCACTAGGTTTCTATGGAATTCCTTTCAGTAAGACATTCATTGCAGTACCTAGCATTTTCATTTCTTTGCATGGTGAATCAGGTTAGGAATTCCCCACTGAATATAAGCCTCTCAGGTGTATATACTGCTGTAATGGTCGATATATCGACCGCTCTGGTTCTACAGATACTAAAAAAAAAAGAAAACTCTTGACAAAACTAATTTCTCAATTTTAAAAAATGGCAAATACACAATATAAAAATATGAGAAAATTACAAGACAAGCTAAAAAAAATAAAAAATTGAGAGGAATAATTTCACTTATTCGGCGATATTGTCCTCGTCTCTATAAAAACTCAGAAATTAAATATGTGCACCATTTTTTCAATTTGTTAGAGGTTCAATTTCCATTTCAGGTACTTTTTTGACACTTTTTTTAATTTTGTATTTTTCCCCATTCAAGTCATGTAATTGTCACAATATTTCAAATATTGTTATTCCCTCTGATGTGTAATTTCCTACGTCTTATTTGCCAAATTTAAAAATTAAAATTGTAATTCTGTTAGTTTTCTCCTTTGATTTATCCTGAGTTTTCTCCTAAATGCCAAACTATTTATACAAGAAAAGAAAAGAAAAACTCAGGCAAAAGACAATACGTACAAATAAAGGTAAATATTTATTTCACAAAATAATTTTGAGCCAAGAAATGTATACAGCAAGAAATAGTCCATCTTCCATAAACGGCATAGTGAGTTGAATAATCAACCCCAGCAAGAGATTTGAATTTTGGACAAATAAAAAGATATATTCTGTTGGTAATAGTTGTGATTTTATAAACCAAACACACAGAATGATTTGTTTTGCAGTTATTTCTTTCATATTTTTGAAACAGCTGCCAGTATTAAAATTTTTAAAGATTTGTAAATGCAAAATACCTGAAAAGTCATAACCACATCTGAAGTGCCTCATTCAACCAATTTAAGTGATGATGAAATGTTTGGGTTTTTTTTTATTGCATGACAAAAAAAAATCCTATTTTCAAACTTGTTAATTCTAAGACAAAACTTAATTGATTTCTTAATAAGTTTCACTTTCATTTTAATGTCTAATTAGTTAGTATTGATTTGGGGGGACAAATTAACGCGAATTTTCAACTTTAAATGACAAATTAGAACTTTAGGTCACTTATTTCTAGAATAAATGCAAATCAAGATCGTTTTGTTTTTTTGTTTTTTTTTTCCCTTTTCAAGCATTCAAAGTCAAAAATCGACCGTGGGTTCAAAAAAAAATTTTTTTTTTAAATCAAGACGCAATCTCTTCTGACGACAGTGTAAAGAAAATTCAATAATCTTCCTATGTCCGGGAAGAAGTAAGATTGAGTTCTTTTCAGATATCTAGTTACCGTTGGTAATTATTACTGAATAATCAGACAAATGCGAGATATTTTTCTCCCATCATCATAGTGAGAAAATATAACAAAGCAATAGTTTCCACTGTGGTCATCGAAGGATATTGTTCAAACATTCTTTTTATGACAAAAAAAACTTTTAAATAAATTTCATTTGTAAAAAAAAAAAAGGGCGGGGAATAATCCAAATACTGACAATGAACAATAATAGCTATCTACTAATCCTAGCCTACAAGGTCTTTCACTTCGTAAACAAAACAAACTTCACAAAATATCTTATTTCTAAAACTGCAGTATAGTATACATGTCCTTGTCTCAGTAGTGGAGCATGAATATATACTATTATTTTTGTTTCTAAAAATCAAACTGGGTTTTAATTAATTTGAAAAAAAAAAAAAAAGATAAAATAAAATAATTTCATGGTTAACTTTCATATTTCCCAACGGGCGGAACAGGATTTGAAGTGAAAGCTTGTCTGTGAGCGCGTTAAAGATTTGGGATATCGTACAGCCTTGAAGGTGTTGTTGAGATATGTATTCACTGCTAAAATAAATAGAAAATAGATTTGGGGGGACTTTTAAACAAAGTGAATTCAAAAGATACACTGTTTTCTATGTTTAGCGTAAAATGAAAAAGAAAAGAAAAGCAGACACTATTGAACTTGTAGCGATTTGGGCCAGTCGTAAAGTTGAATGTAAAGAAAAATAAAAACACATATGAAAAGCAAATTCATACGTTAAAAAAGGAAGAGCAAGTTATTGAAATAAAGTGGCCAGAACCATTTTTTTCTTGGCTTATTTTGAAGCGTCCTTGCGAGGAAAAAACAACTCCCTGGTCAACATAGAGGCAACACAAGGAACTTGTTTCATACGGTCCATTCGAGGACGATCCGATCGGGACTCGTACTCATAGGCAACCCGGAAATTAACTTTTGTCATTATCTGCTGTATTTCCAATTCGGTCCCATACCGTTCCAGCACATGACACAGGCTTTGGATGAACCAGGAGCCGTTTCTGCAATTTCTCCAAGAAAAATAACCTGGAACTGAGGAGAAAGCAATCAACATATCAGCCCAGAGGGGAATTTTTTGAGCTGGAGATGCCATAGATCCAATAGCGTCGTGCACTTCATGTCCTTTGTCAAGCTTTGTACCCCGACAGGCTTGAACGAAAAAAAGTTTGGGTTTCCCTGCCAAAGTGCTACATTTGTTTGGCAAGATGTAGGCTATGAGGTCGTCTAAAGCGATACTGCCGTCGGTACCATAAATTATACCCCCATCATCTCCATGAGAGAGTATAACACAAACAAAGCAATCGTTTCCGCTGTGATCATCGAGGGATATGTCTTCAAAAATCGCTCTCATCTTATTAATGGTCATGTTGTCGCGAACGATGACTTTGAATCCTAACTTATCGGAAAGTACTCTTTTCATTGAGTAGACATCTTGGGTAGATCCAGCACGGTTACTCATACCCGTTTTAGGGTGAAAATTTTCATTGTTTATGACCAGAGCAATCCCCCTTCTGGAATGAGTCATATCATAGGACAAAGTAGCGATCTTCTCACGAGCCTGATTCTGAATTTCCATCGCTTCTTCCGCAGAGGAACAGTTATCATTCAGCAGAAAAGTATGGAAAGCATCCACCAAGTCCTTGGAAAGGTCCTTGGCTGCATCTCCAGCACTTTGATTAGACATATTTTCCTTCTCGTTGAAAAGACAATAAATAAACTTATATTGCAACCGCTGATGACAGCGACACCTGTTAGGAATTCAGTAATTCACTCAAGAAAGATAACTCTAATTAGTAAGTTAAATACGTAGGACGGGTGTACCTGCTCTCAAGTGTAAGCAATGAACCATAAACACATATTCCACAGGAAACTTCAAGAGTATTGATATTAAAATGTTTTCTATTTCTTTTTTGAATTAATCTTTTTTTTCAATATGAACTGTATGTTGTTTTAATCTTATAGTGAGTACACTCAATTGAGGATTTCCTACGAATTAGTTATTTGTGAGACCTATCCTACTGGGAAATCCTGACCTATTTTTTTTGAATTCCATAAAAAATTTCTATCTGTTGATCTCAAAGCAATTTTAAAGCAACAGTTCAGTCTTCTGAATATTCATTTTGATAATTTCATGGCGATCTCGTATAGAGTCTCAAATTATTACGGTTGTTGAGGTAAATGAAACTTTTCAGAGACATTTTTTTCAACATTATTAAAGAAATAGAAAAGTTGATCATCATACAATTTTAGGAAAGAAAAGGAAACATACCACTACCAGCGATCTAAACTACTTTCTTAAAAGTAGAAAAAATAAAGTGTTTGCTTCACACTAGACTACATAGTGAAATATGAAAATGTAGTTATCGGTGGAGTTTATTTTCATTTTGTTTTTTTGTTTTTTTTACTCTTTAGATTTGAAGCTGTAGTATTTTGTTGAACTGACAAGGAGCCTTCACAACCACAACTGGGATAATTCAGGTAGTTAAATTACGAGATTCGCTCAAGAGAAAAAAAAAATGGTTAAGTAAAAGTTTGTGATGCTACGTGTCGTGTTGTCTGAAGAATTAATGATTAATGTAATGATTTTTGACACATACTCATTTTTTTTTTCAAACCAAGTGAAAAAAAAAAAAGGATTTTTCGCTTACGAAGATTTCAGTAAATAAAAAAAATTGATAAAAAAATAAGAGAAAATACTTTTCTCTATACACCTGTTGAAATACAATAGGTGGGATAACAACTATAGAAAGGCAAGGGGGGGGGGCTTAAAATATAGGTCAACAGGTTCATTGTCATATATCCTCCCCACGGGTAATCACCCAAAAGGAAAACAGTTTTGTATTGATTACTGCAAGTGACACTCCCGTCCCGTCAAAAGTTACCGAACCAGTATGTCAACACTGTAGTACGAATATTTTAACTGAATAAGTACTAATTTAATTTTGTATTTTTTCTTGCAAATTCGAACGTATTAGTGATTTTTTTTCGTACCATGATGTCACAAGTAGAATTAGCAAAATTTTTTTTTTTAAATCTTGATTAAATAATACTTTTATCGAAAAAGTAATAGTTTTGGACTATTTATAAATAACTAAAATAATATCTGATAATCTTAGCTTTGAAGTGGTCCCGATAGTTGAACCAAGTTTCTAGAAAAGTATAATTTTCAATTAAAAAGGTATAATCAGGTCTTCATCAAATTTTGCCCTCATGAAATTAATCGTAGGTTTTAATTTGATTTTATTGTTAATATCTGAATGTTGTTCGATAATACCTTGTGATAAAAAATATATATGTATACTTTGAGTCTATGAACGACACAAAAATGGAATTGAATCTTTTTATCCATTCAATTTTTTTTTTAAATTAGATGTTTATTTTCACTATTGCTGGAAGTGAACCATAATGAAATGGCGTGTTTAAAAAGGTTTAATGAATGATAAACCAATTTTAGATTCTACAATAAAATTATTCACACTAGATTCCAAGACTGAAGAAAAACGTTGAAACAATTTATCCAACCTTTGAATATTCAAGATTCTCAACAATTCAAACAAGTGACAGTTGAAACCAGTTACACCCAGTTGCTGTCATTGTTTTGTTGATGAAAATTTGTAATGAGAATGAAGAGAAGATCAGCTTTTGAGCACTTTTTAAGCCACAGAGAAGTTACCATTAAATCAAATTGGGAAAAAAAAATAAAATAAAATACTTAAGAATTTCTGATGACAAAGAATCTACTTCATGAACATTTAAAAGTTGATCATAAACTCAACTCGGTCACTCCATTAAGTCATACAAAAGGTACTGAAAAAGTACAACCTTAAAAAAAAAAAGTATAACCAAACAACATATTCATCAATTATTAATGCAAAAATGACATTGAAACCTTTTTATTCATTCAAATTTACAAAAATATCCTTAGGAATAGCAGCAAAATCTGATGAAGACATCATGCCTTCTAATTGAAAATTATACTTGCCTTCATAGTCAACTGAACAACCAATTTGAAGTCATGTAAGAAAAATTCTGTTGAAGAATGTGGTCTGAATATATTCTATTCATGACAGAATTGGCATATTCCACAGGAAAACATCTAATACAGAGTAAGAAGAAATATCTAGATGTTATAAATAAACCCATCAATATAAGCCTCCTCCACAAAGTGAAAACAAAATTTTTTTTTATTAGATGAATAAATGAATGAATAAATAAATAGCTATAATTGTTCAACCTTTCAGAGACTCTGTATAACTTTGGGGCCAATTTGAAGCTAAGACCAACAGACATCAATTTTAGCTTTCAAAAAATTGTCCTGAAATATTTCTTATTTAAAAGTATCACTTATTTTATTAAAAATAAATTTAAAAAAATAAAGATAAAAAAATTTTTGAATTTAGAAAAAAAAAAAAAAAAAAATAATTACTTATTCTTTCCGTAACACTTGGTATGAAATGGAAAATAAAATCACTATTACAAAATTGGAACAAATTCAGTTGAAATATATGTTCTTTTGTCGCAAGGCTTTTTTTGTTGTTTTTAGAAAAAATTGATTTTTATTCTTGATCCAAAAGGAATCAAACAAGGTAAAAAAATTTTTAAAAAAAGTTTTTAATGGAAATTTACACATTCTGTTTTTTAAAAAGAAAATAAACAAGCTATAAAATTCAAGATTTATAAATAAAAAAACCTAAGCAATGGACATGAATTAACTGTAATTATTGTAAATTGCATTATACTTATGTATCATTTTAAATTCCATTTTTTCAGTCACTTTCAAAAACAAAATGGAGGGTGAAACATCCAGGTTTGAATTGTCATTTTATTATTTTAAACATTACCCTTGCTGCACTATTTTAGAAGAGAAGAGAAAGAAAAAAAAAGTCAACATGTTTTTGTAAATAATGTAGTATGAAAGAAAGACCTCAAACTGTCTTCCTTGTTTTCTGTGGAGTCAGTGAAATAAGTCAGCTTATCGGACAGCAGTAAATAATGGGTCAAGAAAATGAGAAAGACCCGTCCAGTTATCAAATTGTCTTGTTTTCCAAGGAAGTGAAAAGTCAGCCAATCAGCAAGCAGGATAATCAAAAGAGGTAATCTGAAAGTCAGGATTATAAACCAGACCCATTTTGGGGGCAGATATAGGGATATAATTCATTATTATTTTAGGTTTTTGACCTCTTGTTGTTAGCTATGTTCCCTGACTTTTGACAATAAAGTGATATGTGTCGATAAAAATGTCCGAAACTTTTGTCAATTTTATCACAATTTGTATTATTAATAAGTAGAAAGAGTGAGGAAAATTCTCATCAAAATATATAAAACCTGGAGAATTTGTGTTTGAAAAGTGGTTCATTTACATTAAGTAAATAGGTGTAATAATTCACCATGTGTAACTTGGATAATTTAATAAATCAAAATATCTTTCATTTAAAAAAAAAAAGAAAAATTCTATGACTTTTTCCTACCTAGAAACCAAAGTTGTTACTTCAAGTTTTTCTGGAAGCTCAAGGTAAAGTTACATGAAGACTTTAGTTGTGTGTCTTTTATTCTGGAATTCAAAAATGCTGCTAACTATAATGCTATGATCAGTAAAATAGTATCGAATCTACATCATTAGGTACTCCCTCCATGACAAAGTACCAAAAAGTTAAATGTGCGACTGTTCTTGACACTGAACTACTGGAACTTGGTGGCAAGCCAGAGTCCAAATCAAACCCCTGAAATCACTATCTCACTCTTCTACACCATGTTTATTATTAAGTAATCATTCAATCCAAATTTTTATTTGATGAAAAGATTTTGAATCATTAACAATTTTTTTGTAACAATCTATTTACTTTCATCTTAATTTTTACCTCTTTTTTTGAACTGAACTACCAATTAATGACAGATATGATAAAGGATGAAGGATAGAGTGAGCTTATTTGATTAGAACTATGATCATGTAAGCAGGCTGTGTACAAGTCGCACAAGTCAGGCAGAAATTTTTAACTTTTATGCTTTATTATGTCTAGAAAAAAAGGTGGTTTGCTTTTTCAAAACTACCCTACCCAAATTGTTTTTTAGTGGAAGTTCAATTTGCAAAGTAAGTTTATGACAAATTGATCCCTCAGATTGAGTCCAGCAGCAGTATGTATTTATTTACTCTCCACAGGAGCTAGATGTGACACAAGATCGGTTTGATGTGGGGTTCGGTACACGAGGAAGCTAAAAAAACAAAAACAAACAAAAACACACACACACAAACTTGCTGTAGTCCCTGCCACAAGTGTTGCTAAGGCGTCAGGGTAAGCCTGCCCCTTGCCTCTTATGAGAAGGTGCTGCCCTGAGGCTTACTGATCCAGAGACTGGGCAGAGTTATTTTTTGAGGCCATAGGGCAAATCCTGCGCCTTTTTATGTTCACCAATACCAGGCCTCAGTAAGCCATCATCGGTCACTGTATTGCACTGGTGCAGAGCTACCAAAGAATTTACTGCTGAACCAGAAATTAAAAAAAGAATAATTTTAAATACTGATCAATCAGCAATATATAGATAAACAGAGTGAATATAGAAGTGTATAGAAGTGTATATAAGTGTATATAAGTGTATATAAGTATATAATAGAAAAAAAAAATCTCTTATTCAAAAAAACAAAAAAAAAACCCCAATCTGCTCCAAAATTTGACCATGTCTTTCTAACTCTGTGACCTACCATTCCAGAATTTTTCATTGGAATTCACGGAGAGCTTTTGCAGCACGGACATGAAGCTACAATGCAGGGAAGGTAATAATAAGAAATTCCCGGATCCCTTCAAAATTTTAGTCACTTCTGTGGCCCATTACCCTTTCTTCCACAAAATTAAAAAAAACAAAAAAAAAAATTGATATACCGTGTTCACAAATGGACTGACAGAGCTAGACAGACAAGAGTAAGTATACACACACACACACACACATATCTTCCAACTTAGTGGGTAGGATTAGATAAAAAGTTTCAAACCAAATCAAATTTAGTATTTTGAGAAAATTTGGATTAAACTATTCATTACCTTTATTAATATTACATGAACAAAACATTAAACTATAACATCAGCATCTTATTTCTATTAATATTCAGACTATCCTCATCTTGGTTGTTTTTCATACAACATTTCGGCCGTTGTACTCCACGGCCTTCATCAGGTATCATCTGGTAGGTGTGGGGAAGTAACGAACATCAGACAAAATTACTGCAAGTAATCTGATGGTTCTAGGTTCAATCCCAGCGTGAGACAATAATAATACTACAAATGCTAAGAGGGGAATGCGGTCAATATATCCCCGTCAGTTAAATAAAGGGTTCAGTTCGTTACTTCCCCCACACCCACCAGATGATACCTGATGAAGACCGTAGGGTACAGTGGCTAAAACGTTGTATGAAAAACAACCAAGATGAGGATAGTCTGAATAATGGTAGAAATGATAATAATACCTCATCTCAAAAATTCAGAGATATATAACATCAATAATTGTATAATTCTGAGAAGGTTCAACTTGAAAATAGCACATATAAATTTATGATAAGGTCGAACAATTTCCCTTGTCGATGTGTTCATTTATTCACAATATTTTGGCTGCATGAAACATGTCAGCCTATGAAAAAAAGAATTGATAGGCACAGGAAAGATAACATGCAGCAGTATATACAAATCTGGCATGGCAGACAATATTTTGAGGGAGCTGGGTGGACACAGGCCCATATTGGAGGGAGCACAAATAATTGGTAGGAAGGATAAGAGGTGAATATGATGTCCAACCAGTAAGACAAATCTTTATTGATATCAATAGCATCTGGGAATCTCTTGTTCTGAAAAAACACTAACATACAGATTACCCAATGCAAGGGGAACAACTAGGAAGTAAACACCAAAAACTTGACTCTGATAAACAAAAATGAGTGTGATGTGTCAAGTCTAATCATGTATGGGGTCTGAGGAGTAATTCTACATTCTAGAACCAAAACATCTGACAAAGGCCTGAGTGCACATTACCCAAAGGTTTTGAATAAATGAACACATAGACAAGGAAAATAGTCCGACCATATCATACGTAATGATTAAGGCATAAGAAAGAAGCAATTGAATACAGAGTGAGAATCCCTGAGCATCAGACACAGATCGTTCATTTCATCACCTGAACATAAGCAGAGCCAAACCAAATTTTGCATGTATACTCAATAGATCTAGGGAAAGGTTTTAAAGTAAAAGTTTAAAAAAAAAAAAAAAAAATTTTCAAATGTTTCATTTTACAATGCAACTATAATGCTAAACTGGGCCCTTCATTCATTAAGCGGATCTTATTTCATATGTTAGAAGCTGTCATCAAAACTGTCAACATAGGTTTCTTCAGTTTTTAAGCTGCCTACTAATCACCTACACAAGCAGCACCAATGAAGCTAGATGGCTGAAAATTTAAACATTTTATTATGTCCAGAAAAAAAAAAAAAATTCTGTGTTTTTGAAAATTCACCCTCTAAATAGGTTTTCAGGAGGAGGTCTGGTTTGCAATGTGAGTTTATGCTAAATTGATCCCTTAGTTTTGTGCCATACATTTTCTTCTTTCTTAAATTCACCCTTTTTTTCCAGAGATCACTGTCCAACAAGTGAGAAGAGCAGTAACTTATTCATTGATCACCCCAACATAGCATGTTGCCAAGAGATGCTGATCAAGTGACCAACAAGACCTGTTTCTCAATGTTTCGATAACTTTTGGCAAATCTAGATTAAAAAAGAAAAGAATCTCCAGCAGTTATTTAAACTTACCCGTTAGGTATAAACATGCACCAGTACAAGGCCAGTTTTATTTCTCTCAAGTGTAACTTTGAGGCTGGAGTTCTATGTTTATAATTGTTAAATGATTTGTAGAATTCTCATTGCACCTTTTTCCTCCATTTCACCAACATTCCACATCAGTTCTGCATTTTATGTTGATTCCTGTTTTATATATTGATGGATCGAGGAAATCAAGCCGATGACGTGAAGAGATAAAAATCTGCTGTATCCAACTCCACAGTGTAGTAACCCCCACCAACTAAGCAAAAATGGTAGATCTTTCACCAATATAACTAATAGCAGCCTGAGGAAGAATAAGGCGCAAAGAGTGGTGTACAGATATCAAAGAAGAACCTGATTGTTTGGAACAAACATATAGGCTGAAATAGACTTTAAAATCTCAATGTTTAATAGATAAATAGTTGATCTTAATTGACACGGTAGGTCATATATTTGTATTAATGATAGTCACTAAGAATTGCTTCGTCTGCAGTAAGGTCAGACTAGTGGTCTACCTAGTGACGATCCAACTCATTTCACTAACAATGGTCTAACAAGACTAGCTCACTAAACAACACTATGGCAATAACCCATACACCTAACTACAACTGGAGAAATCCGTGTGTGTGTACACGAGTATTTGATGACTAGCCATGTATGGAGCTCACCAGATATATTAGTCAGCACACAAGGCAGTAGTGTCATGTTTGAAGTTTTTTTGAATCAGCGATTCTTGAGAAATCTAATAAAATTTAGAAAATTAGATAATTTTGCCACAAGTTTCTATGAATTATCTTCCTTGACTTTTGATCACTCCTTGATAAAATACAATTTGCATCAAGAAAATTACCTGATAGAAGTTGAACAAATTTTAACAATTTCTAACAAAGAACAGCAACTCTTTTTTTCTTTATATCGAACTACAATCAAAGAAATCTGTCAGTGTGTATGAACTGTGATTACTCAACAACTGACCATTGTACAAAGTTGACACTTGTTTTTTGAATTATGGTTCAAATAAATCTAGTAAAGAATCACCGATCTATTATCTAAAATATCTAAATTAGCAACACTGAAGAGGAATAAACAAAATACTCCAAAGCTGTAGTTTTGTATGACAGAAAATTATTTTACACGACTATTATGGCAGGCTGCTCCACACACCGTAAGGTTGGTCCTATCAAAGCATGCACCAGTGGAATGAACACTGCCCTACTTTACAAAAAAAACCCATAAGCAATTGGCAAAAAAGGAATATTTGGCTAGTTGTGAGACTGAAGAGTCCTTACACTTATAAACCGAATGCAACAAAAAAGTTACCAATTTAAAGAAAATTGTTATCTCTCCCCATTTCAAAATGGCGGCTGCTCCAACTGCTTCTTAGAATTCAGCATTAGCATCTGCCATTCAACAGCTGGAGCAGCCAACATTTTGAAACAGGAAGTTTACAACTGGTGCAAATACTGAGGGGCCAAAAGGTTTGTTATACTTATTATGCAATAGTAAAAGATAAATTTTTCATTTTCAATTTAAAGTTTATTGAACAATACATTAACGGTTTTGTTCCACTTTTTCTGCCATCTTTCAGCTAACTTCATAATTCAATCCTCGAATAACTTTTGATTTTTTTTTAACAAAAATCTATCAGAACCTTTTACAGGCTTACAAAGAATTGAATTCTGTACAGATTGGAATAAATGGTAAATCAATGGTACAATACTGATTTCAATTTGCTTTCATTTTTCCTCTATATGTAAGTATCAGCAGGTATACCCTTTCCCTAAACTAATTGCAGTCTCAGAAAGAGACTGCTGACTTCAGTTGATCTAATTTAGAGCAGTACTCATTTGAATGAATCGTTGGGTTCTCTATAAGGAGTTCAAACTAGGAGTCTTTCTTTCAATCCCACAATGCACCCAGCATTATCTTATTTGGATGACGACTGGCCAATGCTACCATTTAGTTATGGTTCATATTGATTGTTTTACAGCCTCTCACATTCTACACTGTGGTTAGGTATCCACTTTTCATTAATCATAGAAAGTTTGTTTTTAAAAATGGAACATTTTCATTACATTTTTTTTTTTTTTCTCATCGTGCTAAATTGTGGAAGTCATGTATTAAAGCGATTAATGTCACCAGACTGGTGCAAATGAATTTCAACATTGAGTATGTCGGCTATCCCCTGCATCATACAACGCTGATTAGTCTCAAGTAATGTTTTGATTCAATCGCTATCAACTTCAATTGATCTACCTGATCAAAAAATTTCTGACTACTTTTTATTTTCATCTTAATTTGTTAATTGCTTTCTATCGCGTTTAAGGCTTATTCTTCATTTTTCATCAATGCTTTTTGTTCACTGTTGTAGGGTAATCCATCATAGCAAAAGTTGCAATAAAAATCAACAAATAAATTAAGATGAAGGTAAAAAGTAGTCATAGAATTAAATAGGATAATAGTTTTTAATACTAAATCTAATAAACTATAAGATAAAAGTGTATTCTATTGATATGTTTGATCATTCTCAGTAACTTCTAGATTGCACAAATCTTTTTTTTTTTTGTATGACAGTTGCATTTTCAACTTTGTTGAAACAAAGCATGATATGACCAAGAATGTTGCTCATTTTCTTCAACCTTCAATGTCAGAATGAATGAAATTTAGTTGAAACTAAATGTTCCCAATGTCTTTGAATGACAAAAGGAAAGGGGGAGGGGCTAAAAAAAAAATTATTTTATTCTATCTCATCACATGCTCAATAAGGAATAGGGCCATCTTATTGCATGGGGACACTGGGCTGTTACTGGAGGGGAGGCTACAATTTCAGAGACCTTGAAATTCAATTTGAAAAATTAAAACTTAATTTTGAAACGTGGGGGTGAGGGGTACATAGCTTTGCCCAGGGGCTTCAAATATTCTCAAGATGGCCCAGATAAGGAAGAGAAAATAGATGGAGCCAGATCATATTAAGTTTTCTAGCATATTTTGGGAAAATTGTTTGATTATTAATCTCCACTACTCACAACACTGGTTTGGATAATCGCTGGTTTCAAGTTATTTAGGAGTTCTGACATTTATCATCTGGACTTCACCCAGCCCTAACCGTTCATGGTAGAAATTTGAAATTTTGTACGCACACACTCCTCAATGAGTAAGGAATTCTTTTTTTTTTTAAATTCCCCTCCAAAATGAGATTTTTGTAGGGTGTTCAATTTTCAATGTCAGTTAAAGATAAATTGGTCCCTTAGTTTGCGTACAGTCTTGTTTCTTGAAAGTTTGGACAGTTTAGTACCCGACAAAAGTCGAGAGAAGTAACTTATTCATTGATCATCCCTTTTTCCTACTGATCACCCCAACACGACATTGTCAAAAGACATTGGTCACCGAGTGGTTGATCTCATCTGTTATGCATGTAGCAGTTGTGGTTAATTAATCACCACTACCCACAACAGACTGCTGGGTTAAGGTTATACATGGGTTCTAACATTTATATAAACTAGCTGTACTCATCAGGAAATTCTTCGATTGTTGACACCTACACTAAAACTAAATATTATCTCAGGCCTTTGTATTTCTCTCAACTTACGCCAGAATCTTCTTTATGTTTCCCTTATCCTTTCCAATCTCTGTTGTCATTCTATGATTTTATCTAATTGCTATATCAACACAGATAAGATTCATACACCAAAAATTTTTCTATCCTCCCTTAGTAAACTACATAAGTTTCCCCCTCCCTTCCTACCCTCTAATTAAACAAACTTCCCTTTTTTTTTACCCTCTACCCCTTAAGTAAACTATTTGAATTTCTTTTCACCCTTGTTCTTTTCTAAATAAAAAGAAGGAACATTTTAAATTAAATAACATGCTGCTAAGAGACATTGGTCACCTGGAGGTTGAGATAAAACAAGATACAATATATAAAGACAAACTAAAAGGGACGAATCTCAATTTATTAAAATTATTTTATGCATTTTGTATTAAATTTGACTGTCAGACACCTTCATTTTGAAATATATCCAATTTTTTTGTATTATGAAAGGTCTATTCTCATGATGCAAACAAGCCTCTGACACAGAGTTGATAACAAAGCCATAGGCATTGTTGGATCGTATATATCCATAAATATATTTTAGAGTGTTCATACATTACGAAGCAGGTGTGCACACATAAAGGGACATTAAAAATATGCTTTTATACGTCTAAAAAATATTCAAACATATACATACATAGAATAAGAACCCATTTTTTTTTGTTTGAAGCTGAAGATTCATTTCTCAAGGAATGTAGCATTGGGAATAAATGTCCCCAAGGGGTGTCCCGGCCCCGTAAGGCCTTGTCACCTAGGTTGAAGGGTTTTAAAAGTTGAAACCCAAGTCAATAAAGGATATTGATCTGCACAATTGTTTTACGTAACCCAGACTTGTTGTAGCTATATAAAAAGATGGTACTATTATTATTCAATAGTAAAAGGGTTGGCGCTGATATATACATATTTCGAATATGAAGTGCAAAATTTTAAAATTCCGTTAGCAGGATAATACCATTTTGAACAAACAAAAAGGTCTATCTTTCTATGTCATTTCCTAGCCAATTTTTTGATTTTCAATAAGTTCATATTTGATCAATGATCTGAAACTAAAAGTTTTACCTGATGAAAATAAATTGAGAATGA